>CAUYUJ010021127.1:94419-114419 GCA_963575745.1 Prorocentrum cordatum | reverse complement strand
GGGACATCGAGGCCCAGGCTGCCAAGTTGGCTGAGCTGCAGAAGCAGGTCGAGGAGCTACGCCGCCAGAGTGAGCTGGACCGACAACTTCCGTCGCGTCCCCCTGCCCCACCTGGTTTCGACCGCGAGATCGACCCGACGCAGGTCATTGTGGTCTCGTCCAAGCTCGTCGGTCTGGCTGGCGTCCGTGAGGTGGTCAACTCCTTCATGGGCGAGCTCAACTTCTCTGAGGACGACACGTGCACGATCAAAGCCCTCACGCCGCTCCCCGCCAAAAAGTTTGCCGTGTGCTTCTCTGGGCCGATCGGCCTGGCCTCCCGACGTGTGCAAAAGGCCCTCGCTAACCTCAAGTCGGACGGAGCATGGCGGGTCTTCCAGTGCCCAGCTCAAGGTGCGGACCCAGCCCGTCTTCACTTTGGTCCTGACAAGTCGCCGAAACAGGTTCGTGGTGAGATGCTCCTTCGTAAGGTCCGTTCTTCCCTCATGGAGCTCGACAGTCAGAGAAAGTGGTTTGTTGATCGGGAGCGGAGTGTTCTCAAGTCTGACTACACCGACATCCTGCGGCTTGTTCCCCGGCCAGGAGATGAACCCCCTGAGCTCTCTTGGAACGACGTGGGGATCCGCGCCCTCGGCCTGGACCGTCGTGACCTCCAGGAGGCCATTCGGAACATCACCGCCGCGCCGTCGGCCACCCAGTGGTGTCTTTGACGCCATCACTGATATGTTTGTGCTTCCAGTGGGGCAGGTCGGCGGAGAGATCACAGCCAGCCTCACATTCATGACTTGGAATGCACGCGCTCTTCTCCAATTCGGTGGGGCGAAAGCCTCGCCCAAGCTATCTTACCTAAGCAAACTTCAACCTGGGCGATCCATCTTGGCTCTCCAAGAAGTGCATGCAGATCGATTTGAGCTGAACGACTTTGTGGCCAGGCTTTCCTCCACGGCCATTGTCCACAGTAGCTTTTGTGAAGATGACGACGGCGAGGTTGTCCGCGGCTCTGGGGGAGTTGCAGTCGTTCTTCCTCCTTTCTCATCCACTTCGGTCAGTAGCTGTGCGGTGCCTCTGATCAGAGGCAGGGTGCTTCGTGTTGATGTAGCACTTGGGCAGACACAGCTGGTGATCTTCAACGTTCACAATCACGGCTTGACCAAGGGGGAGGTACAATCTGTCTGTGAGCAGATCGATTGTGCTCTGCGTCGCGCTGCTGATGACCCACTCTCGTACTTTGTGGTTGTCTTGGGGGATCTCAACTACAGTTACGATTCTTCTCTCATCTTTCACCGACCTACTGGAGTACAGCGCCAGTTGACTCATGATCATAAAGTACATGCTCCAATCTGGGCGGCTACACTTGGCAAAATGATGGAGATTAACTCTGAAGCGGCGACCCATTTCTGCAAGTTCACCAATTCCATCAACATCATCGACCGCTTCTTCTGTTCTGCCACAGGCTGGATGATGTGTCAGCTCATGACTGAGGTTAACACCGTGGACACGCCTGAGCACCTGTGCTCCATGGGCATCTCGGATCATGCTGCTCTCTCGATTCGGCTGCGTCTTCGGGGCGTGCGTCCCGCTGCTGAGCGACCCATCCCCAAGCACATCTTCACCTCTGTTGCTTTCCAGCGCCGACCTCGAGGAATGGTTGCTGATGGTGATGAGGATCTGCTCCGATGGAGCCCACCGGTGGCTACAGAGCACTACAAGTACATGATGAAGGAGGCCGCCAGGGAGGCCCGCGACATCCTCTTCTTCTCGGCCCCTGACCTGCCTGGGACGCTTCAGCTGGTTGCTCGTGGGATAGCACGAGCGGTATGGCGTCAAGATGCTGCCCTTGCCCTCAAGCTCATCGAGACCTCCCAGCACGCCGCCGACGCCCTGACGGTCGACGGCCAGGTCGTCTCGCTGCGCCACGCCCCGTCCTTCGAGCAGTGGGCCGCTGGAGTACATCGGCTGGTCTTCGAAAAAGAGCTTGCTGCTGCTGCTGCTGATCGTGCTCCTTCAGGCTCCTCATCTGCCTGGCGGCCTCATTCGGCTACGCTCTTGCGAGCTATGGAAAGGAAGGCCTCCATATGGGCCCCGTTTTCGAAGCGCCTGATACTGTCCGCGGTCAATGCTCCTGAGGGCCCCATCTCAGAGGTTCGGGAACGCACTGCGGCCCTGGCGGCCTACTGGACCCCTGTCTTCTCCAAGAAAGAGCCCCACCCTGTCATGACCCAGATGTACCTCGATAGGTTCCTCACCAAGGCCTCTGACATCGACCTGCACTGTCCTCTGACCCCAATGTTTCGTAAGGTTCTCAGGCGTGCTCGTCACTCTGCTCCTGGTGTCGACGGGCTGCCTTATGCGGCCTGGTCGGCGTGCGACTACGGCGCCCAGCACCTGGCCAGAATGTTCGGATGGCTATGCCAAGGTCAGTCGTTGTTTGCCTCTGCCAGCGTCACCCTCCAGGCGTTCCTCCCCAAAGGTGCTGATGACTCAGATCTGCCGTCTGGGGTTTGTTCTCGGTCTCCCGATAAGATACGGGTCCTGGGGCTGCGTAACACCGACGTTAAGATCCTGAGCTCGGTCATGAACAGGGTCCTCGAGCCTGTCGTCCAAGCCGTTGCACCTGCTTCCCAGAGAGGCTTCATTAGAGGACGAAATTTTTGCTACAACGTGCTTGAGCTGGATGTCCATGCACGGCTTGCATCGCAACATCCCCTAGCTGTGCGTCGTTACCCTGTCCTCGTCGGGTTCGACTACGGGCAGGCCTTCCCGAGCTTGTCGCAGTCCTTCCTGCTACAGCTATTGGGCTCTCTTGGGCTCCCCGCCGAGATTCTCGCTTTTGTGGGCTGGATGTATTTGGCTGTTGAAGGTGTGGTCCTGGATGGGGGATGCTACTCGACCATCTTCTGGATCCGCTCGGGCATCATCCAAGGCTGTGGTCTCTCGGGGTCTTTGTACGCTCTCGCCTCCTCCCCCATGTTGGCCGACCTCGAGCGGAGTATTGAGCAACGTCAGTTGGGGATATGCCGTGCCTGTGCCGATGATCTAGGCGCTGTCCTGTATGAGCTAGCCTCTCTGCGCATCCTGGTGCGGGTCCTCGGTGTCATGGAAAAGATTGCGGGCCTCAAGATTAAGATCAGCAAGTGCACCCTGGTCCCTCTCGTCGGCCGCATGACAGAAACCCTGAAAACCATGACCCAGACCCAGCTGGCTTCTATCGCGAGTGACTGGTCAGGCTTTGCCGTTGAGGGGTGGTTGCTTTATCTGGGGATGATCTTGGGCCCAGATGCGACGGTCGACATGAACTGGAGGGGCCCGCTTATGAAGGCACGATCTCGCTCTCGGATGTTGGGACGTGGGGTTGCGTCAGTCTGTACGAATTGTATCTTGTACCGCACGCGGGTCTACCCCTGTTTGGCGTATGTAGCCCAATTCCTCCCTATGCCAGAATGGTTCCTTCCCATTGAGCGTGGTGCCATCGCCCAAGTTCTCCGTGCTCCTCTTGGCCTCTTTTCGAACGAATCGATCCTGGAGCTCCCGGCCTGGGGTGGTCCTCAGATTCCATCGTGGGCTGCCCATGCTACTGCAGCTCACCTACGTGCTGCTTTTCACACCTTCCAGGGCTTTGAGGAATACTTACGGCTACTGCGACAAACGGCTTCTCTTTGGCACAGAGAGGTTGTGGAAGGGAAGTTTGATGATATCCCCTTGGCTGCTGTGGATCGCTCCCGTGTTTATCCATCTTTCTGGAAATCCCCTGCGTTCGTCGAACACCTTGAGCTGGTCCACGTGAGGTCTCAAGAGCCCCTACTCGTCGCCGCTCGCTCTGCCATGCGTGAGGAAGCTCAGGTTACGACACGAAGGCCCAAGCTGCAACGTGCTGCTGCCCGCTCGTTGGGTCAGAACATGTGTACGCACAAACCTCTACATGCCATGCTGATTCGCCACTTAACCCCGTTATTCACAGCTTACCTCCCCTTCCTCAACCTGATCCACTGGCCCGCTATTCAGGAGCTTTTGGCATTGGTTCCGCAAAGCTGGGCGATGGCAGCCTTACGGACTTGGGGGCATGGATGGCTGACATCACATAGGATTATCCACCCGAGGGGCAAACTTCGCTGTCGTTTCGGATGCCCTGGCCCTGATCGGCTGCAACATTATCTACGCTGCCCTAAATTGTACCTGGCAGTCTGCAAAGGTCTACAGCGTGCCCTGCCTCGCCCCCTGGCTCAGCGTCTTGGCCTTACCCACCCCCACCCTGACCACTTCGAAGCTCTCTATGTCTATTACCAGGTCTTCAACTATGCTCGGCAAGGTGCTCTAGTGTCGACTCCCCGTCAGTTGCGTGGTTATGTTGAGGCCGCCGTCCGCACCTCTCGTCTGGCCAGGCCTTCAGCCAAATTGAAACGGTGGGAACCTCCTCCCGCTGTCCAGACGATCCGCCGAAGGCAGCCTCAGTGGGATGTGCTCACCTCATCGTCCACCTCCTGTTTGAGTTCAGATGCTGCGGCCCCCATTCCTGACCTGGCCCCTTCCACCCAGTGTGACGACGATGTGATGCATAGCGCTGATGAAGCTGGCCAACCTGTTCCCCATCCAGTGTCTCCTGTGCCCATTCCTGCTGGCGCTTTGGCTCAGTGCGAGGCCCTGCCCTCAAGGCAGGGCGTCAACGGGCGGGCGTCCGCTCCCGCTGCCACCTCGCCGCGACCTGCGGCATCCATGTTCCCATGGCCGCTTGCCGCCACGGTGGCGCTCTCCGCGGCCCATGCAGCGTCGATGTCTGTCCCAGCTGCATGTGAGGCGGATGTTACTCGGCTTGAACGTGAATATCGTGCGACCATCAAGCGTGTCGAACGCCTTCGTGCTGGTGGGCTTCCTGTTCGTGAGGACCCTTCTCTCCCTGAACAGTTGCGGTGTCTGGACGATGCCACCTCGTCGAAGTCGACGCCGTCACCGAGTACTCACATCCTGCGTCTGGCGGGCCATCCACATTCTTCCTCTGTGGAGCATGCAACACCTGTTGTCTTTGGCGAACGTATTGCACCAAGGGCTACACGCTGGATCTTGCGCTTGGATGACTCCGAGAGCGGCCGTGCCGACTGGTTGATGTGGTGCATCCCATACGTACGTGCCAAATTTGAGGCGATGGAATGGGTGGATTCGTCTGGTTGGAGTGGTGCTCTTGACGAACTCGCTCGTCATATCTGCATGGTTGCCTGGGACACCTCTACCGAGGGGCGCCTCAATACTGCAGATTACTTTCGGTGGCTGAATGACCCGCGTAACTCCTTGACGCGGCACGGGCTCTGGGAAGAGATGGTGGATCGACATTTCCAAGCCCTTCGTGAGATTCGCAGAGAGATGAGGCAATACTTGGGACCCGCTGCACCACACCGTATTCGTGACTTCCTTGTGGGCAGCAATGGAGACGAGTCCCTGCCCATCGTTGCTGCCAACGGGTCGGTGCACGTCTTTGCCTCTCTCGTCTCAGCAGTGGATCCCGATGATGGCGATGCCGCCGATGGTGATGGTGACGTTGACCATGCCTCTTTCCTCCTCCAGGTCTCGATCGCAGGGTGCTCCTCGAGCCCTGCGGCCACTGGCGTTAGAACGCGGAGGTCGACCGCCTCTGATGGAAATAACGGCTCTGGAGTAAGTTGTGAGCTTGCGTCTCGAGTTCGGAGGTCGACCGCCTCTGTTTTAAATAAGGGCTCTGGAGTAAGTTGCGAGCCTGTGTCTCGAGTTCGGAGGTCGACCGCCTCTGTTCTAAATAAGGGCTCTGGAGTAAGTTGCGAGATCTCGTCTCTTGTGCGGAGGTCGACCGCCTCTGATGGAAATAAGGGCTCAGACATCGAGAATTGCGCCTTCTTCGTGAATTGCGCCGACGTCGAGTGTTGCCCCGTCATGGTGAGTTGCGCCGTCTTCGAGAGTTGCGCCGTCCTCGAGAGTGTCCCCGTCAACGAGAGTTGCGCCGTCTTCGAGAGCTGCACGCCATCCTCGAGAGTTGCGCCGTCTCGGAGAGTTACGCCGTCGTCACGAGCTTCTCCGTTGTGGACACGGATCGCCTCTCTCTTCGCTACTACCCCGTGCTCGTTTTCCCCGACCTGGCCGTGTTCGACGGCTGCCGCCCCTTCGTTTGCGCCCTGTCCGTCGCTGATGGCGGGACCCTCCTCTTCGATTTCGCCTCTGACGAGAATTTCGTCGTCATGGTCATGCAGTGCTACTCTATCTTCTTCTATTGGTACGAGTCCTGGTACAGGAGTTGGGGGCACCCTCAGATTGCCCTATGTGTGTGAGTGCCGTCGGAAAAGGCTCCTGTTGCCCATTTTCCTCAGGCGCCCGAGCCCGAGGCACCTGCATAGTGGGCGGAAGTACAGGCGTGGGTTGTCTTCCCAACGGGGGGCGCGGTGCGAGTGGGGACTGCCCGGCGGTGCGCCGTTAGTGACCCTCGCACCGTTGCTCCCCGGCCCCGCGCACGGCGCGGAGAGTGCCCCGTGTTGGATGAGGGTCTCTCTCTCGTCCCTTTCCTTTTCGAGGCGTGTTCGTGATTCACCTGCACGCTCTCGGCGCTGTCCTCACTGCTCTCTGCGTCTCGTCTCGGTCCCTTCTTGCGTTCTCGCTCCCCCCTGCACTCAGCATCCTCTGAATAAGAATGATATAAATTCGACGGCTATCCGCTGCACATCATGGGCTGCAGCGTCGGCGGCCTCAGCTACAACAGCTTCGACAGGAGGCGTGCCCATGCTGCCTCAGGCGCCGTGCTAGGCGCGGGGAGCTGACCTCTGGGTACGCTGGTCTCCTCTCCCTCTTCCTCTCCCTCATCTTCCCTCCCCTCCTCGTCCTCTTCCTCCTCCGAGATGCGGGGCGCGCGCAAGGCGATTGTATTGGCGATGTGCCGTCCGAGCTGTGGATGTCGAAGTTCCTCGGAAGCGGTGGTGGCGATATTCCGTGGGGCGGGAGATCTGGGCGAGGGAACATCGGAGCCCGCGTGCCAGAAACATCCCCCTGATGGGGCGTGGTATCCAGAAGGATGCATGTGACGTGTGGAAGCGTGGCGCATGGTGGTGACATGATTGTTGTTGAATTCTCATTCCTGAAGAATAATTATCGTTGACCCCCTTTACCGGCGCATGCTGTTTTTTCTCCGTCCAGGGAAAGTCTCGAGGCTCGAACTGTGCCCCTGACCCCCGGGTTGCAATGACAGCGGTTCCCGCCTGAGACTTCCTCGCAATGTAGCCGGGGCGCCCGCTCCCGCCCGAAACGTCTTCAGGAATCGCGCTCTCGCTTGGCACTTCCTTAATTCTCTATTTAGGAATATATATCTCTCCCGGCGCTCTGGAGTCGCGCTCTCTTTGGCGACTTGCTTGCAATTCACTGAAGAATAGCGCCCTTTCGTTGGAGCCTTCTGCGATTTACTCAAGCGCCGCGCTCCCGACGCCCAGGCACCCAGGAGTCGCGCCCACGCTTAGGACTCCCCCGCATATTATTTGAGAATCGGGATCTCGCTGCATTTCGTGGGCCCGTTGCAGCCCTTCGTGGCCCCTCGCTTTGTTTCGTGGCCCCGTTGCAGCCCTTCGTGGCCTCTTCGCTGCCCCTCGTGGCCCCGTTCCAGCCCCTCGTGGCCTCCTCGATGCCCTTCGTGGCCCCGTTGCAGCCCTTCGTGGCCCCCTCGCTTTGTTTCGTGGCCCCGTCGCAGCCCTTCGTGGCCCCGCTGTCGCCCTTCGTGGCCCCGTTGCATCCCTTCGTGGCCCCCTCGCTGCCCTTCGTGGCCCCGTATATGTATGCCCTTCGTGGCCCCCGCTCGTTCGCGCCCGTGGTGGCCCCATATGCATGCCCTTCGTGGCCCCGCTGTCGCCCTTCGTGGCCCCCTCGCTGCCTTTCGTGGCCCCGTTGCTGCCCTCAGTGGCCCTGTTCTTGCGTTCCGAGGACCAATATACATATGCCCTTCGTGGCCCCCGCTCGTTCGCGCCCGTTGTGGCCCCATGTGCATGCCCTTCGTGGCCCCGCTGTCGCCATTTGTGGCCCCCTCAGTGTCCTCCGTGGCCCAGTTGTTACTTTCAGTGGCCCCATCGTTGCCTTCTGTGGCCCCGCATTATCTGCCCTTCGTGGCCCCCGCTCGTTCGCGCTCTTTGTGGCCCCATACGCATTCCCTTCGTGTCCCCGCTGTCGCCGTTCGTGGTCTACTTCGTGTCCTTGTGGCCCTGCTGTCGTTCTGTCTCGCTCTCGCTTTCGCTCGTCGTCGTCGTCGCCGTCGTCGTCGCCGTCGTCGTCGTCGACGTCGTCGTCGTCGTCGTCGTCGTGGTGGTCGGTCCCCTGTCCGTCCCTCTTGTGGTCGGGTCGACGGTCCGCGGCCGCCCCGCCGATCAGCGCTGCCGCTGGTCAGGCCGACGGTCCGCGGCCGCCCCGCCGCTTGCCGGGGCCCGGCCTGCTGGGAAGAAAGGTGCCCCCCCCCAAAAATCGATCGAAGACGAAAAGGGCGGTTATCGAAGGTTTGGGAAATACGCGTTATTGGACACGCGAGCAGGTAAGGGCGAACAGTTTCAAAATGATTGTTGTTGTTGGTGTTGTTGAATATTATTACTTCTAAAGAATAATTATCGTTGGGCCCCCTGGTGCACGCCCCCCCCGCCGCGCCTAGGCCGCAGCCACGTTTTCATCATTTTCGTGAGGAAGCCTCAGGTAAAACGATGTGATCCAGATCCGGTTGTTTTGTTGTAATCCGTTTTCCCTTGCAAAAAACACTATAAAATGACATTTCTTGTTCTAATATAATCAAATTTCAAGAATCCCTTGCAAAAAATAAGGTAAAGTGGACATTCGCGCGCGCAAGACGAAATCCTTCCAAAAGCTTAGTGTTCGGAGCGATTTTAACATAAAAACATCAAAAAACCAATGGTTTTTCAACAAAAAATGTCAAAATCTCATCCCGCGCGCTCTTGCGGATTCGTAGGAAACCCAACACTTTTTAAACATTTCTGTCAAACGGGCTTTTGCGAGCAACTTTTTCGAACTTCTGCGACAACGGTTGCGCACCTGCCAGGGCCATCATCCCTGTCAAATAATACCATGCGGGACACATTCGTTTTTTCTTCGCGCGCGCACGCCGTCGTCGTCGGCCGCGGGGCCCTGAATAGTAGCCACGGTCGTCCGCATGCCACGAAGTGAAGTGTCCGAACGTCATAGGGCGGGAAGCTGGGTGTGGGTGGTGGCGAAGAGTCGTTTGGAAATTTGGTAGAGCTTGAACCGGCCCCCCCACAAAGTGGGGGTATTGCCCGCCTCCTATGAAAACCCTGGCACTGGTGAGAACGGAGTGTCCCCAGTGCTAGTAATTGTTGTTGTTGTTGTTGTTGTTGTTGTTGTTGTTGTTGTTGTTGTTGTTGTTGAAAATTCATTTATCGAGAATGTTTGTATGGATCTCGGGAAACGGTTCCGGGCGCTCTCGCCTCGACGCCGGCTACATTTTCTCTGAAAACGAGGCTCCCGCCCGAGCGTTGGTTTGAGTGCAAAAGTGGGCCTTTGGAGGCCCAGCTATGACGACAACGGCTCCCGCTCGATGCTTCTTCACAGTTTACTTGGACACACCCTGGCCACGAAGGCCGCCAAACACAGGAACGGCGCTCTCGCTCGAGGGATTCGTGATTCAGTCAAAACGGTGATCTCGCTCGAGAGTTCCTCGCACTGCAGTCAATGGCCGACAAGAAGATTTCCCCCCCGAAAGGGGGTGCGATCGAAGACGCAGTGGGCGGGTATCGAGGGTTGGGGTATACAGAATGCAAAACACGCGTGCCAGTAAGAGCGAACATTCTTAACATGATTATTGTTGTTGCTGCTGTTGTTGTTGTGGTGTTTTCTTTGTTAACAGAAGTATGACGACGAACCCAGGTGATGGAGGAATAGTTGTCCCGAGCGTGCACATCGATCGCTGGATGCGAACTCTGCGGTGCGCGCAAAGGGGGGCGCTCGTGCAGTCCTGCGGGCAGCCGCTCCGCGTCGGCGTGGTGCGCCGAAACCGTTTCGCGTCCGCGGTCAGGCAAGGGTCTCCTCCTCCCCCCCTCCTGCCTTCTCCTACTCCTCCTCCGCCTCCTCCTCCTGCTCGACAGTTGGAGCTTCTAGAGAAGCTCACCAGGCGACATTTCGGCGGACCCAGCCACTGCCCTGGACGAGGCTGTCCAGACTTTGCGCTAGTTGATGACATTTCGCGCGCGGCCGTGTCGCAGTGGTGACCCAGGCTCCGAGGAGGAGGAGGAATGATGTAACACATACTAGCAGCGCGAGTAATTATCGGAGGAGGCATATCGGATGACAGTGATGGTTTTTCCCAACCATCCTCTGGTGTTGGGTCCTCGTTTTGAAGAGACAGCGCCCCGCGTCATTCTCTCCTCCCTCCTTCCTCGGTCCTCCTCCTTCTTCCTCTTCTCAACCCTGCCTGTGCCCTCCGCGTGTCAACCGCTTTGGTACACCCTCACACGTTTCGTGGCCCCATGGGGGAGCTCCACCGAAGGTCCTAGTGGCCGCGGCTTCATGCCTCCGCGCCGCCCGGTACAGCGTTTCGTCGCCCCACAGGCAGCTCCCATTGAAGGCCCCACTCGCTGCGGCCGCATGCGTCCGCGCTGCCCAGCATCGTTTCGTGGCCTCATAGGGAGCTCCACCGAAGGCCCCAGTGGCCGCGGCGTGCGTTCGCACCACCCAGTAGAGCGTTTCGTGGCCCCATAGGAAGCTCCGCCGAAGGCCCCAGTGGCCGCGGCCGCATGCGCCCGCGCCACCCAGTGCAGCGTTTCGTGGCTCCGTACGGAGCTCCACCGAAGGCGCCAGTGGCCGCAGCCGCATGCGTCCGCGCCACCCAGTGCAGCATCTCGTGGCCCCATACGGAGCTCCACCGAAGACTTCAGTGGCCCGCGTGCGCATGCGTCTCTCCTCCCATTACAGGACATCCCAAACGCGTTCCGTTGCCCCATAGGGAGCTCCACCGAAAGCGGTGCCCACAACGCGGCGCTCACGATTGCACATGTTCGGGTCTTTCAACAGGTTTATTTCCGTCATTTTCGTTTCGTTTGGCTTTCAATTCGTTCCTTTCATTTTTGCATGCGTACGCATACACATACATTTATACGTATGTGCATGTGCACATGTTGCCTTGTCGTGATCTCCAATGGTTTCCCTTTCCCTTCTGGTATGGTCTCCATATCTCCCCCATCAATGCTTGAACTGAAGGAGTCTTACTTGATGTTGTATGGATTTTGTAAATAAACGTGCCCTGCCGATTTCAGGAGGCGGCCAGGTTCTGGAGGCCCCGCTCTGGGATTCCCACTTCCGGGCTCCGAGTGTAGTACACATGGGAAGTTCACGGCGTGGGCAGGTCAGAGTGTAGAAAGTGTAGAGACAGCAGGGAGTGCAGGATGCATGTGGCGTAGTGGGTGTACACAATGTGGCAACGTATGGAATGCCGACTGTTTAGAGGGCGTTTGGGAATGTATAACGTGCAGAGCGTGTGTAATCTCGAATGTACACTGAATGCAAGAATTGCGTACATCCCAGAGAACGTTGAAGGGTTTTTGAGTATACGTAATTAACGTAGGCGTGTAGTAAACGAAACGTGCGTATGCGACGGCCGCGTCTGCTATGTCGAGAGGGCGCTGAATGTATCGCAAATCCTATGGGGGTCGTCGGAAGTCTGAAGTTTGCAGTGAGTGTTCAAGAATGCCAGAGCGCTGAGGATGCAGGGTGTAGCTGATGTTGAGGAAGTCGAGAGATGGAAAGAGGCAAAGAGAGCGAGAGAGAGAGAGAGAGAGAGATAGAGAGCGATTCAGAGAGATCGCAATAAACATATCCTGGGGAAAGACCCAACCATATGCAATTGCGAATACAGCGTTGTGGGTACTGTTTTCGGTGGAGCTCCGAATTGGGACACGAAACGTTGTACTGGGTGGGTGGAGGGTGGGTGGGGGAGTCGCGTTTGGCCGCGGCCACTGAGGTCTTCGGTGGAGACCCTTGTGGGGCCACAAAGCGCGGTGCTTGGTGGAGGAAACGCATGCGGCCGCGGTCTCGGCCACAGGAGCGTTCTGTGGAGCTCCCCTATGGGGCCACGAAGCGCTGTACTGAGTGGAGAAGACGCATGCGAACGTCGCCTCTGGGGCCCTCGGTGTAGCTCCGTATTGGGCCACGATGCACTGACTGGCTGGCGCGGACGCATGCGAACATCGCCTCTGGGGCCTTCGGCGGAGCTCCCCCCATGGGGCCACGCGCTGTACTGGGTGGTGCGGACGCATGCGAACGTCGCCTCTGGGGCCTTCGTTGGAGCTCCGTATGGGGCCACGATGCGCCATACTGGCTGGCGCGGACGCATGCGACCGTCGCCTCTGGGGCCTTCGGCGGAGCTCCCACATGGGGCCACGAAGCGCCGTACTGGCTGGCGCGGACGCATGCGAACGTCGCCTCTGGGGCCTTCGGTGTAGCTCCCACATGGGGCCACGATGCGTTGTACTGGCTGGCGCGGACGCATGCGAACGTCGCCTCTGGGGCCTTCGGTGGAGCTCCCCCATGGGGCCACGAAGCGCTGTACTGGGTGCAGAAGACGCATGCGAAAGTCACAAAGTCGCCTCTGGGGCCTTCGTTGGAGCTCCCCATGGGGCCACGAAACACGACGCGCTGTAGTGTGTGGCGCGGACGCACGCACACGTCGCCTCTCGGGCCTTCGGTGGATCTTCCTGTGGGGCCACGGCGCGCTGTACAGGATGGCGCGGACGCATGCGAACTTCGTTTCTGAGGCCTTGGGTTGAGCTTTCCATTGGTCCAAGAAGCGCTGTATTGGGAGGCGCGGGCGCATGCGAACGTCGCCTCCGGGGCCTTTGGTGGAGCTCCCTATAGGGTCACGAAGCGCGCGAGGGGTGCGTCAGAATGGTGGCAATGCAGAGGGCAGATGCAATGATGTGAGGAAGGCTGGATGACGAGGACGAGGAGGAGGCGGATGAGGAGGAGGAGGAGGAGCTGGAGGAGAAGGAGGAGGATGAGGAGGAGGAGACGCGGGGACAGTCTTTTCAAAATGAGGACCCAAGACCACAGGATGGTAGGGGAAACATGCAGGGAGAGGGCGGGGCGGAGACCGCGAAGAGAGCGTACAGTTTAGAAAGTGCGTGTTGCCGAAATTGAGAACGGAACCCGTGTGGAGCGCGGGGTCGACAGGAAGGTGAGAGAACTTATGGGGTGTCGGAAGAGTGGATAAAGTAGTAGAACAAGGGGGTATACAGTAGAGGGCTGCGAGAAATGGCGAGTGGAGTGGAGTAACTCTGTATGGGGAAATCAGTGGTGATAAGGGGGGCCGGGAGAGCACATCGGATCGAGGGAGCGTGGGGGCAGTCGCGGCAGCACCAGCCACGCCACTCTCGAGCCCACGTCGATGATGCTGGCGATGCTGTGGATGATGGGTATGATGATTGTATTGGCCTCCAGTGTATTGAAAAGGTCAGGGACAGATGACCGTGAAGATTGTTGTGCTAACGTGGATGTATTTGCCCAGGCTGCGCGCATCCCCAGACCAGGCCGCGCACATCCCCCGATGCACTCCTCCACGTCCTCCTTGTCTGTGGATGTATTTGCGATGACGGTGATGGTCTTGTGGTGATGTGATGGTGATGAGCGGCCAGTTTTGCAATGATCGCTACGGTAACGATGGCGATTCAGGTGTTTGTGGTAAGGGTGATGAGGCAGATGATCTGATGACGATGATTTGTAATCTGGACTTAATGTCTAGATGGTGGCGATAGAAGGAGGAGGAGGAGGAGGAGGAGGAGGAGGAGGAGGAGGAGGAGGAGGAGGAAGAGGAGGAGGAGGAGGAGGAGGAGGCGATCAGGCCGAAGCCACCGATGCAGTTACGCTGCTTCTGCATCTTTATGCCCTACACGGGTCTGGTGCCAGGTCCGCGGATTCAGTGCAGGAGGAAGAGAAGGAACCCCGGCAAAAATCCTCAATCAAGTGGTTCACGTGGGAGCTCAGCGCGCCCTGTGGGCCACCTGTGCCCCCCTTCCAACACGCTCGAGCTCGGCTTCGCCGGGTGCCTGGCCCCCGAGGCCAGGAGTCTCCCCCGCGGGAGCGGCACCTGCCCAGGGTCCACAGCTGTTTCCCTTTCTCGTTTTTGTCTGTCGTCTCCACCTCGTCCTCGTCCTTCGTTGTCGTCGTCGTCGTCGTCGCCGGTGGTCGCCAGTTTCACTCTCTGCCCGCACCTCGTGCCCCTCGGTCGGCGCGCGCGAGGCCAACCTCGAATCCAGGAGTCTTCACCTCCACCTCCCCCTTGCCCTCCAGCCCAACCTCCCCTCTCCCCCTTCGCCTCTCACCCTTCCCTCTCCTGCTCGCGTTACTCCTCGCCCCCTCCTCCCCCAAGCCACCTCTCCCTCCTTCCTCGTCTTCTTTCCCTCTCTCCCCTCAGCACCAGGGCGTAGCGGCCCCCATATTGGCCGTCATCGACACCAGAACGAGAAGGATGACGGGAGGGGGAATGAGAGAAGGGGGTAGCGGGAGGCGGAGTAAGGGGCAGTGGGAGGAGGAGGAGGCGGAGGAGGAGCAAGACAATGAGGAGGAGCAGGAGACCCAGTGTGGGGATATTGATGAGGGGGACAAGTTGGATGGAGAGTGAGACTAGACGGCGGGGGATGATGATGATGATGATGATGATGATGATGATGATGATGATGATGATGATGATGATGATGATGATGATGATGATGATGATGATGATGATGATGGCGATGATGATGATGATGATGATGATGATGATGATGATGATGATGATGGTGATGATGATGATGCTGATAATGATGATGATGCTGATAACGATGATGGTGATGATGAGGATAATAATGTTGCCTATGATTACGATGATGATGCTGATGCTGATGATGCTGATGATGATTCTGATGAAACGCATGCTGCTGCTGCTGACGATGGTGAGGATGCTGCTGCTGATGATGGTGATGATGATGATGAGATGACGATGGTGATGCTGCTGATGATGCTGATGACGATGATGATGACGGCGATTACGATAATGATGATACTGCTGATGATGATGATGATGCTTATGCTGATGTTGGGCATTGGTGATGGTGGCGATGTTAGATGATGCTCATGCTGACGACGATGATGATGCTGATGGTGATGATGATGTTGCTTCTGCTGCTGATGATGCTGACGATGGTGGTGGTGGTGCTGGTGATGCTGATGCTGATAATTCTGATGATGCTGCTGCTCATGATGGTGATGATGATGCTGATGATGATGCTGATGGTGCTGATGATGGCGATGATGATGATGATGATGATGATGATGATGATGATGATGATGATGATGATGATGATGATGATGATAATGCTGCTGATGGCGATCGCGGTAATTGTGAAGGTGGTGGTGGTGGTGGTGATGATGATGATGATGGTGGTGATGATATTGATGACGCCTCGTCCATGCTCTTCAGAATTCCTCGGGGTTCGCCTAGATTTACTAAGATTTCGAAAAGGGTGCCTTAAGCATTCCGAACGGGGCCCTGCAGGGCAGGATGATGAACGCCGCGGCTAGAGCGTTGCTCCGATCTCTACAGGAAGACCCACCCAGGGGTGTCGTTTAGAGTTGTGTTTCCTCCGACCGCACCATACTATAGGCTGTTGTATACAATAGCTCGAAAGTTACGCTTTGCCCCGCCCGTAGGTGATTGTTTGCCGTGGTAGCCGTAGTACTCGTATTATGACGGGCAAGCTTACCTTGTGATGGTTCATGCTCAGTTATTTCCTATTTCGCATGGCGGTGTCTAGGGGGTCTCGTCGGGAGGTGTCAGCGATGGGGTTCCAGACGCTCTAAGTTGCTGTAAGGGGTGCCAGCCGTTCAGAGCAGACACAATGACACAATCTGCTATGTGTCGATCCCCAGAGCAGACACCTGATAAGCAAACAACGGGGTGTCGGCCTCCCAACGCAGACACCTGACACAAATCTGCGAGGTGTCGACTTTCCAGAGCAGGCACCTTCAGAGTGTCAAAGAAACTTCCAAATAGCATCGACATATTGCCCAAAGATGTCGAACGAGTGTCCCGCTGCGGCGCCCTACGCCCTTCGGCAACATGTCGGGTGTGCCGCCTTGGCGCGCCACACTTTGTCGAGGAATGTGCAGTGTCATGCCGCGGCACCAGATTCCTGATAATTCCTTTGGATCCCACAAATTTCCAGAGTCCAGAGAGGGCCTCTTAAGGATCCCTCGGAATCCCTCAAGACCTGCTGCACTCCCGAGGATCTGTCAGCATCCGTCGAAACCCGCCATGGCCCATAGGAATGCCTCAGGATCCTTCCGACGCCGGAGGAACCCTGGGATTGCCGTAAGGGCGTCGGCCCGAGTTTTGGCCGTCTTGGTGGAACCATGCCACTATATATGTTGCGACACGAAGGTGAGGTGTGATACAATGCTTAACATTAGTACCAGATAGTGAATAATGGACGGAGGTGGGGTGTGGTGTAACCGACACGAAAGTGGGGTGTGAAACTGACGTTTTCCTGAATCGTCCTATATGGATCCAATATTGCCTTTTTACAATCTCGAGAGCACGAAGGTGGTGTGTGGTCAGACACGAAGAAATGTGGCCCTACTTCCACTACGGCTACTACTACTACTGCGACTACTACTACTGCTACTACTACTACTACTACTACTACTACTACTTTCACTACTACTACTACCACTACTAGTGCTACTACCACTAGTACTACTACTACTACTACTGCTACTACCACTAGTACTACTACCACTACTACTACTACTACTACTACTACTACTACTACTACTACTTCTACTAGTACTAGCACTACCACTACTGCTACTACTACTACTACTACTGCTGCTGCTGCTACTACTACTACTACTACCAATACTACCACTACTACTACTACTACTACTACTACGACTACTACTACTACTACTACTACTACTACTACTACTACTACTACTACTACTACTACTACTACTACTACTACTACTACTACTACTACTACTACTACTACTACTACTACTACTACTACTACCTACTACTACTACTACTACTACACTACTGCTACTACTACTACTACTACTTACTACTACCACTACTACTACTACTACTACTACTACGACTACTACTACTACTACTGCTACTACTACTACTACTACCACGACGACGACGACGACGACGACGACGACGACGACGACGACGACGACGACGACGACGACTACTACTTCCGCAACTAACATTGCTACGACTACCAATACGACGACTACTACTACTACTACGACTACGACTACGGCTGCAACTACTACTACTTCTACTACGACTACTTCTCTAGCAACACTTACTACTATTATGACGACGACGACTACGACTACGACGATTACTACTACTACTACCAGTACTACTACTACTAGTACTATTACTACTACAACTGCTGCTACTACTACTACTGCTACTACGACTGGTTCTGCTACTACTGCTGTTTCTACTACTAACACTAGTACCACCACTACGACTAGTCCCTCCCTCCTGCTACTACTACTACTGCTTCCTACGACTAGTATTACTAGTATCACTGTTACTACTACTACTACTTCTACCTTTATTGCTGCTACTACTACTTTTAGTACTTCTGCTACAGCCAGTACTACTAATGTTATGGCTATCACTACGGTGACTACTACTACCTGTTTTTACGATTATGACTACGTCTAATACCACCATCGTTGTTACGACCTGCTACTACTACGGTGACGACGCCGACGACGATGACTCATACTACGATGGCGACGGCTACGATTGCTACTACTACTGAGGTTAACGTCGCTACTACTACTACTACTACTACTACTACTACTACTACTATTACTACGACTACGACTGTGTAGCTACCAATGCTACGGCTACCATTACTACTACCACGATGACGACGACGACTGCTACTATTACAGCTACTCGAACTATTATTCCTACTACTACTACCACAGCTATGCTGCTACTGCTACGACGACTACGGCTACTACTACTACTACTACTACTACTACTGCTACGACCATGTCTGCTACGAGGACTACTACTACCACGGCTACTA
This sequence comes from Prorocentrum cordatum, assembly GCA_963575745.1. Taxonomy (NCBI): domain Eukaryota; class Dinophyceae; order Prorocentrales; family Prorocentraceae; genus Prorocentrum; species Prorocentrum cordatum. The sequence continues at coordinate 96,324 of CAUYUJ010021127.1, read as the reverse complement.
CTACTACTTCTACTACTTCTACTACTACTACTACTACTACTACTACTAGTACTACTACTAGTACCGACACCACCACTACGGCGACTACTACTACGACTACTACTACTACTACTACTACTACTACTACTACTCTGAACACGACGACGGCTACGACTATTACCGTTCTTTTTACTGCAACAACTACTACGAATACTACGACTACTGCTACGACTATGACTACAACTACTGCAGTTACTGCTACTGCTACTAGTATTACTGCTACCACTACCAGAACGACTACGACTACGACTACTACTACTACTACGACTACTACTACTACTACTACTACTTCTTCTACTACTACTACTACTACTACAACTGCTACTGCTACTACCACTGCTACTATTACTACTACCACGACTGCTACTACTACTGCTACTACTTCTGCTACTACTTAGTAGTTGTAGCAGTAGCAGTAGAACTACGACTACTCCCACTACTACTCCGAGTGGGCCACGGCCCGGCTACTACAATTTTTACGAGTACTACCACCACGGCTCCTATTGCTGCTACTACTACTACTACTATTACTACTACTACTACTACTACTACTACTACTACTACTAGTACTGCTACCACTACGAACAGTACTGCGAGCACGACTGCACAATCCACTGCTACCGCTACGACGACTACTGCTACCACGACGTCTCGGTCACTACTAATTCTACTAGGACTGCAGCTGAAACAACGAGTACGCATACGACTGCTACTTTCTACTACTGCCACGGTTGCGTCTACGGCTCCTGATACGGCTGCTACTACTTCTACGGCGTCGACTCTCATTACTACTGCTACTACTACCACTAGTGCTACAACTGCTACCCGTCCGACTACTCCTACTACTGCTACTAATACGACTACTACTACTACTACTGCTACTAATATTATTCGTACTAGTACTACGACTACGACCACTACTACTACGACTGCCTCTACGACGACTGCTACTTGTACAACTACTGCTGCTACAACGACTAGCGCTATTCTTACGACGACTACTACTACTATTATAACTACTACTACTACTGCTACTACTACTACTACGTGTACGGCTACTACTGCTAGTGCTACGACTACTACTACGAGTACCGCTACCACCAATACGACTACCACTATCACCACTACTACGACTACGACTACGACTACGACTACGACCAAGACTACTACTGCTACGTTTGATACCACTACTACGACTACGACGACTACGACCACTAATACCACTACCACGAAGACTCCTACTGTTACGACTACTACTACGACAACATGTACTATTCCTATTCTTACTACTAGTACTACTGCTGGTATCACTACTCATCATACTACGACTTTTGCGATTATCCGTAAGGGTTTCGCCCCCTGCCGCCGGCCCCCTCTCTCGGAGAATGGGCCATGGAAGAGCTAAGTCATGAGGCCTTGGCGCTGTCGTGAAGCAGTATCGAAACTTCATGCGAAGCCGAGTCGCAATCAGCAAAACCAACTGATCACAAGAGGGGTTACCACACCTGGCGATTGGTAAGACGTGTATGGTTTAAGGGCTTGGTTACCACACCTTGCGATGAAAGGGCCGAGGGAGTTCTCGCAGTTTGGGTTACCACGCCTTGCGATGGATGTGCGTGATGGGTTCGAATTTCAGAAATGTGGCAAATCCCCTGTGTTTTTGGACCCTGACCCCGCGGATCTGCGTAAGGGGTGGCGCCGAATTTCAGAAATGTGGCAAATCCCTGTGTTTTTGGACCCTGACCCCGCGGATCTGCGTGAGGGGTGGCACCGAATTTCAGAAATGTGGCAAATCCTGTGTGTTTTTGGACCCTGACCCCGCGGATCTGCGTGAGGGGTGGCACCGAATTTCAGAAATGTGGCAAA
>CAUYUJ010021127.1:74419-89419 GCA_963575745.1 Prorocentrum cordatum | reverse complement strand
GTGCTGGTGGTGGTGGTATTGTTGGTGGCGGTGGTGGCGGTGGTGGCGTGGTGGTTTGTGGTGGTGGTAGTGCTGGTGGTGGTGGTGGTGGTGGTCGGTGGTGGGTGGTGGTAGTGGTGGTGGTGGTAGTGGTGGTGGTTGTGCCAGTGGTGGTTTGTGGTGGTGTTGGTGGTGGTGGGTTGTGGTGATGGTTGTGGTGGTGGCGGGTGGTGGTGATGGTGCTGGTAATGGTTTGGTGTTTTTTGGTGGTGGTGGTGGTGGTTGTGGTGGATTGTGGTGGGTTGTGGTGGTGCTGGTGGTGGTGGCGTTTCTGGTGGTGGTCGTGTAGCGGTTTGTGGCGATGGTGGTCGTGGTGGTGATGGTGGGTTGTGGTGGTTGTGGTGGTGGTGGTGGTAGTTGTGGTGGTGGTTTTGTGGTTTGTGGTGGTGGTGGTGTGGCCTTCGGCTCTTCCCGCCACCGTGTGGCTTTGGGTCAGAGTTCTAATGGATGCCTCTTGAGGTCGCGTCAGAAGGGTCTCGGGGGCATCTGAGGAGCATGTGTGAAGCCTCGTGGACCTTCCTATCGGTGGCTTCTGGGGGGCAAGGGCTCGACATTGCGATTTGCGTGTTCCCTCTGCGGCCTCTGGGCCCTCTCTGGTAATCGTCGCTGCGTCCCCGCCGTCGGCGCTGCTGGCCGCCGCCAGCGCCGGCGCCGGCGCTCGCGCTGGGGGGGGGTTTGGCACTCTTTCCCCCCTGGGCCCCTTCTGGTTATCGTCGCTGCGTGCCCGCCGTCGGCGTTGCTGGCGGCCGCCAGCGCCGGCGCCGGCGCCAGCGCCAGGGGGGGTGTTTTGGTACTTCTTCCCCCGTTGGGAGGGGAAGAGGGGGGGAGTGGGAGGGGGGGGGTTAGGAGGGAGGGGAGTCCCCCTGGTTCTGATCGACGGCGCCGAGTGTTGGGGGAGGGGCCCACCCCTCGGTTCGAAACGCGCCGCCGAATGTTCCCAAGGCAAGCGCCCGTGAAACGCGCTTTCTCGTATTATTATTATTATTGTTATTATGCAAGTACAGAACTAATAAATGTATGTTATCTTGATAACTTCGGGTAGCGGAGCTGGGGTCCACGGGCCTTGCCCGACAGGGCTGGTGAAATCTATTTTCCACCTCAACATGAACTGAGCCAAAACTGGCTCTCCACAATACACAAATGTCACAACAACGCATGCAAAACAATCCTCACTCAAATCACTGATATATACCTTGTTTCCTGCACTCCTCCTCGGGCCCATCTGCAGCTTCATGCCAAGATCGGGCACGTAATCTGGAAACGTATCAATATCGAATCATGGCCAGCGAGTGAGGGTGCCAAATCCCGACAAACCCATCAACACTGTAGATCTTGTCCTGCCTTATCTCGTTGAGGGCGGTCGCCACGCATGCTTCGACCACCATCGCCTTTGTATATGTCGAGACGGCCCGATCCACCCGCCGTAGTCGTAGAAACTCCCGTCCACTGTCTATAGTCATAGCTGTGAACATAGCCCGAAGATCATTGACCACGATCTTGCTCGTAGGTCCATTCTTCATCGTGTCCTTCAGGCTGTATTGAGTTGAGGCATCTTTCTGTGCTGGCTGCGTGATGCGGTCGATGTGCTGCTTGACTTTGAAGACTGCGCTCGCTGCGATAACACTCAAAAGGGTGAGCATCATCATCACGACCGTTGTGGAAACGCCAAAATGGCTCTCATCATCTGCAGGGTTTGAGATCGCGACTGGCTGGTAGTCACCTTTAATTATCTCAGTAGCATCTGCGCGTCCAACTTGAAGAAACGCACCAAGACCCACCAAGCATTGGGTAAGTGCACCCATTAGCTCCAGCGCAGGTTTACCGATCTGGCCCTTCTTGTCGTTGCTTGAACTCGAAACTCCTCCAACTCCACCTTTTCCAGTAAGCCATGCCCTCATTGCCGTCAGATGCTTCATGCATCGATCCTCGACAAATGCTTCGTCCCGATGTCTGCTGTATTCTCTTCGGTATGGACCTTGTTGGTGCTGACCTTCGTCTCCGCCTTCCGTGCGACGAGGTCCTTGATCCACAGGTCCTTCAGTTCGATATGGCGCATCCTGCCAACGCCTTTCTTCTCGACATTCGTGAGCGCGCTAGAGTTGTCACTCTCCAGCGTCACAGGCACTGTGTCGTCCAGGAGCTCCATGAGATATGTCTGGGCACCCCTCGCCTCGATACCGACGTGCACGAGCGCGTTGAACTCGGCCTCGGGTGACGATAGTGCCGGGGCCCCTTATGTTTTGACAAACTGCATGATCGAAGCTTCATTGAGAAACAACTGACCACAGCTGGTAGACTTCCTTCCGATTGGATCATCAGCCCAGTTTGAATCTGCACGTCCTATGATTCTGAACTCACCACTGTCTGGATACATACATGTCACCGACGACGGATGAGCTCGAATGAACCTGATGATACGTATAAGTCTCGTCTGGTCCTGCACCGTTGGTCGTGACATCCCCCTCGAGCACTCCTTCGCCGCGTACTGGCACTCGGGCCTCTCTAAGCAAACGAACATGTTGAGACCGTTGATGCTCCCGAACCTCGTGGCCGCCTTTGCGTCCAACTCCTCCTCGCTCTCGACCTTCCTCTCATTCTTGATTCCAGGTATTGGGCTTGTCTTCTTATCATTGGGCTCAGAGTCGAGTAGCTTCTTCACAGTAGCAGGCCACGCGCGAACTTGAATGCCCTCGGGGGTACGGGGCCAGCCACGTCCAAGATACTTGATCTCTGGACCACCGACCGTAAGTTCTGAAACCTTAAGCAGAAAGTGTGCGCCGAGCTTCTCCAAAACTCTGCTGGCTGAAACTCTAGGCCCAACCAGTGTACCGTCATCGACATGCTTGGACATCGCCACCTGATTTGTTTTGTCTGCGAACGTGCACGGATCTGACAGAAACATCTTGCAAGTCATCTTTGATTCATCGCTCCGTCCTGTAGCAATGTTCCCGAAGTGGCCATCAAAATCCATCATTGCCTCGTTGAGTCCATAAACTGTCTTGTTGAGCTTGAGAACCCAATCTGAACTATCTGGTAAGTGGCAGTACTCCTTCGGAACCTCAGCATAAACCAACTCCCGAATATGTGTATACAGAAACGCTCGAGATATATCGAAGAAGTAAATCGCGAAGTCCTTGGCGATAGCGTACACCATGAGCAACTTGAGTGAAAACGAAAGTGGAGTGGGGCAATACAGCTCGTTCTTGCTCTTGTTGGCCTGCTTACCGAATGGCCTCGCACAGAGCCTTGCCTCGAGCTCTCCACTCCTCATCTCCAGGACCCATGTCCACGTAAGAGCCTTGGGCCCCTGGGGGTCCCTGAGGGTGAGCTCCCACGCGTCGTAGTTGTCGAACCGATCCAACTCGCACTGCTTCGCCTCCCGCTCGTCGTCCTCCGTCCAGCCCATCACGACGCTGAACTCGCTGTCATCCTTCATCTCCTTGTCGACCTCGGCCACAAGCCTCATCATCTCCTCGGTGCTGAAGCCTGCCACGAGCCTCTTGAGGTCCTCCGTACTCATGTCCTCGATGGCTCCCACCAGACCTCGATTGCCAGGTGGGCCTCCAGGGCCGCCTTCACTAAGGTCTGCGTCAGCAGCTCCCCGTTTGCTAGACGATCCTGGGGTAGGAGCCTCCTGCTTGCCACGAAGCCCCCCCTCGATCCTATGCACCTGCTGCCGGGCCTCCGAGACTGGATCTCGACTTTGTGCTGGCCCTGGCCCTGCTGGTGCTTGTTGATCTCCATGGTCTGCCTCGGAGCTGATCGCGGGCGCTGGAATCACGACGACCTCGGGCTGCTCCTCGGTCTTGCTGGCAACAGTCTTCTCATGCTCGGCCCGACGTTGCTGGCATGTCCTGCTGTGGTGTGGTGGTCGGCAGCGTCCGTGCTGACCCTTTGCTGCGTACTCGCACCCAGGGCATCCTTCCGTTGGCTGCCAGTTCTCGCCGTCATAGACTCCAGCCCTCACCGACGTCTTCCACGGCGTCCATCGCATAGCTCTGAGAATCTCCGTATCGAAACTCTCCTCCTTCGTGAGCTGTTTCACCGTCCTGGCTTGAACTATCCCAGTTGCTGTACCTATGATGTGAGCGTCACTCTTCGTACTGCGTCCAAGCCACATTCCTTTGCACCAGGCCGTGCCCAGCTTGTCCTGCAACTCGGTGTGCTCCCTACCGATTACCGTCTCCCCGAGTTCCAGCATGGGTGATGTATACGGTGCCAATCTCAACTCCTCAAAAGATGTGCGACCGCTGCTCCTCCTCCGCTGGTATCTGTTGTGGCAGAATATCTGATGACGTATCATCCAGGGAATGACGGGAATATCCTCAGTGAACTTCATGTTGTAACGTTTCTCCAGAGCCAAACGCCCAGTCCTGGCAAGACCTGCTACAGACTTGACTCCACTCTCAGCTCCTCCTTGAGACGCATGGCTTCCTTTCGGAACCAGCCGTACTCGGAGTTGAGCCTCTGCAGCCTCCTTGCCAAGCTTCTTGATACGCTCAGAAACAACCCCATTCATGAGGGCCTCCAGTGCAGGTTCACCGTCCAACTGCACCTCCATGCTCATGTAGCCCAGCTCGTCCAAGAACTCGCTGATGGCTGCTATGGCGTAGCTCTGGTTCCCTTTCGCCTCGACAACAACTCCCATGAGGTGCCCAGTCCTTCGGTCCTTGCCCACCGCCAGGGTGAGTTTGTGACCAGCGCCATCTTCGCCAAGACTGAGAAACCCATAGTCAAATGAGACAACTGGAGTGGACGATGCGTTTGGACCCCTGGCGCGGTGAGGGTCTTCTTGTCCCCTTCCCATCATGCGCTCCTGACACCAAGCCTCGAAAGGTACATGACCTCTCCGAATGTGCGCTCTGACAAGTTCTCCCAACACTTGAACTGGCCTCTTGAGACCAGGTGCGGCGGGCGTCCCTAGCGAATCCTGGGCCCCACCAGCGGCGCCACGTGGGCCATCGCGTGAACTAGCCGCTCCACTGCTGACCTGCATCTCGGCAGGCTCCCTCTCAACGGACTCCTCCTTCATCTGTGCGTCCCCCTTCTTAGGTTGTTCGTCGTCGTCTCCGATGATGGACTCGTCGCCCGTCGGACCCTTGAACTTCATCGGAGGCAGAAAGGCATTCACCTTCCGACGAAGCTGGAGTGAAACAGTCGACTCCAGAGCTTTGTCAATATCATGCTGCGCATTCTTGTTGCTTCTGAACATCTTGGCTCCATCAGGGTCAAAGTGGATTGAATAACCTGCATCGTTCATCTCCGCGACTGAAAGAGCACCTCTACGGACTTCAGCTGGTGTGACGTTGAGCTTCGCCCTGATCGTCGTGTTTGAATTGAAGACCTCTCCAGTCAACGTGCGCTTGTCCCATGTCCGTATACCCTTACCAGTAATCGATCGCAGAGACTGACCTGGCTCGCCCGTGAGTTCGCACCCCTCCGTCATAGTCTTTGGTACGACATGAGTGTGAGCTCCACTGTCGACGACAAGCTCGCATACGTCCCCGTCGTGGTCGTCCGTGAACGCAAAAATCCAACCCGCTTCGTCTTCTGGTAGTACTGCCGCCTGCGCCCGTCCAGGCACACGTGTTGTGGCCTGTGTAGGTGCCGACATCTGTGATGCTGAATCGCCTGGGTGGACCGTACTTGCTATGCCCGATCCAGGTGGCTGTGAAGATCCTGGCTGGACCTCTGGCGCGGACCGTTGACCTCCTCCAGATTGGTACGCGCCGCCTCCGTACTTCCGGCAATCCGCCATCTTGTGTCCATAGTTTCCGCAGTGCGGGTTAGAGCGCCATCCGTCGAAGAACTTCGCCTCTCCCTTCTTACTCTTTGTCTTGCCTTTACCGTCGCTTTTGCCGCCTCGGCCCCCTGCGCCCTTTTGGCCACCCGCCTTGCCGCCCTTCATGTCTGACCTGCCGTAGCCCTTCCCCTTGGAGTCGCCCTTGCCACCTTTGCCGAAGGCGTCTACGTCCATGGCATTGGGGTCGAACTTCTTCTGGGCCGTCTTCGTGTCTCGTTGGCTCATCTGCTGAGCGAAGGACTCGCAGGTCTCACGTAGAGTCTGATAAGACGTGAATGTTTGCATCATCGCCTGTGTCCTGAGCGGCTCGAGCGTGTTCACAGCCTGGATGAGGGTGTCCGAGATCATCTCACTGAACTTCTCTTGATACCGATTGACGTCCAACAGAAACTTAGTGAGTTCTTCGACGTAGGTCTCCCATTTGCTTGGAAACTCTGTGTTCACTAACAGCTGCAGCTGCGTCACCTTGTTGGAGCTTGTCGCCGCATCTTCTCGCATGCGTAGTCGTCCCCACTGCTCCAATCCATTTCCTTGCTCGCAGTTCATCACCAAGGTGAGCGCGCTGCCCCCCAACAACTGTGACAGAATGTATCCCGTCGTTGCTGCATACTGTTGTTATCTTCTCCCATCTCGGTCAACGTGATGACCGTGTTGTGGCTGGCTGCCGTTGTCACTGCTGATGCCGACCCCGGGTCAATCGCGACAAGGTAGCTGATCAGCTGATATCTGAAAGTCGGAAACTCATCTCGATTGCCTGAATACTTGTTCGGTCGTCCCAGCAGGCTCGTGTCCACAGGGCCAGCCACCTGGAGAAGAAACCAATCTACCACGCAAGTGCTGAACTAATAAGTGTATGTTATCTTGATAACTTCGGGTAGCGGAGCTGGGGTCCACAGACCTTGCCCGACAGGGCTGGTGAAATCTCTTTTCCACCTCAACATGCACTGAACCAACACTGGCTCTCCACAGTACACGCGTGTCACAACAGCGCATGCACAACAATCCTCACTCAAATCACTGATATAAACTTTGTTTTCTGCATATTATCATTAATAATAATACTTTTGCTGCAACTACTACTCCTACTACTACTACTACTACCACTACTACTACTACGACTACGACTACGACTACGACTACTACTACTACTACTACTGCTACTACTACTACTACTACTACGACTACTACTACTACTAGTACTACTACTACGACGACGATTACTACTACTACTACTACTACTACTACTACTACTACTACTACTACTACTACTACTACTACTACTACGATTACTACTACTACTACTACTACTGCTGCGACTACTATTATGGCTACTACTCTTACTACTACGACCTACTTCTACTGCTACTACTACTATTATACTACTACTACTACTACTACGATTATTACTACTACTACGACTACTACTACTACTACTACTACTACTACTTCTACTGCGACTACTACTCTTACTACTACTCTTACTACTACTACCTACGACTACTCGTACTACTACCACTACTACTACTACTACTACTACTACTACTACTACCACCACCACTACTACTACTACTACTACTACTACTACTCCTTCTAGTAACTTCTAGTACTACTACCACCAACTCTGCTGCTACTACTGCTACTGCTACACGACTACTAACTACTACTACTACTACTACTACTACTACTACTACTACTACGAAGACTACAATGACTACTACTACTACTACTACTACTACTACTACTACTACTACTACTACTACTACTAGAACTACGACTACTACTACTACTACTACTACTACCACCTTTACTACTACTACTACTACTACTACTACTACTACTACTTTTACTACTACTATTATTATTACTACTACTACTACTACTACGAGTATTCGTGCGTCTACTACTACTACTACTACTACTACTACTACTACTACTACTACCGCTTTTACTACTACTACTACTACTACTACTACTACTCCTACTCCTACTCCTACTGCTACTACTACTACTACTACTACTACTACTACTACTACTGCTACTACTACTACTACTACTACTAATCGTACCCGTCATCGAAGTAGGAGCATGAGCCCGTCATTTCCCAAGTGCTTCCCGTTAGTGCAACAGTCATTGTGGGCACAAGTGGAAATTTGAGTGGCGCTGGCTCTAACCGAGCGAACGGAAGGCGTCTGCGCGCGCGCGGTCCCTTTCCCGACGCCGTGGCGAAGAACACATGCGCCGCGACCCAGCGGACACCCGTGTTTTGGAAATAACTTCGTCTTTCATACGGCAGCAACTTTCCGCTTGGTGGCGCGGCCCGCCTGGCTCCCGACTGGACTAAGGATCGATCTGGCGATCGATAAAACACGCGCCGCGCCCAATCGAGGATTCAGGAAGCAGCATCCGCGCGGCGCCTGGGCGAGAATGACATTTCGCTCTCGGGGACGGCCTTAGTCCCGACGCATTGGGGCGCGAGGTACCACGCGCCGCGCCCACACGGGAGCGCAATTTTCAGGAAGCGGGTGCTCGGCGTTGACGCGAAAACGGCATTTCATGTTTACCAACCATCTTAAGGTGTTGGACCACCGTTTTGAATAGGCAATGCCCCGCGTCCTCCTCCTCTCGCTGCCCCCCGTTCCTCCTCTCATCCCTGCCTCTGCCTTCCGCATGCCAGCCATGTCGGCATACCCCTCACGCGTTTCGTGACCCCACCGTGGGCTCTACCGAAGGTCCCAGTGGCTGCGCCCGCATGCGCCCCCACCATCGATTTCGTCAAAGCCCTCACACGCTTCGTGGCCCCATATGGACCTCCGCCTAGAGCCCCAGTGGCTGCGGCCGCATGCGCCCCCGCCACCCATTCCGACACACCCCTCACACCTTTCGTAACCCCATAGGGAGCTTTACCGACGGCCCCAGTGGCCGCGACCGCATACGTGCCCAGTACATCAGCATGTTCCTCACACGTTTCGTGGCTCCATAGGAAGCTCCACCTGAGGCCCCAGTGGTTGCGACCGCATGCGTCCCACCACCAGCTTCGGCACACCCCTCACACGTTTCATGGCCCCATATGGAGTTCCACCTGAGGCCCAAGTGGTTGCGGCCGCATGCGTCTCCGCCACCCATTTCGGCACACACCTTAGACGTTTCGTGGTCCCATACGGAGCTCCACCCGAGGCCCCAATGGTTGTGACCGCACGCGCTCCCGCCATCCATTTCTGCACACCTCTCACGTTTCGTGGCCCCATCGGGGGTTCCACCTAAAGCCCCACGTCCCCGCCACCCGCTTCGGCACACCACTCACACTTTTCGTGGCCCCATAGGGAGCTCCACCTAAGGTCCCAGTGGATGCGACCGCATGCGTCCCACCACCCGCTTCGGGACAGCACTCACACTCTTCGTGGCCCCATAGGGAGCTCCACCTGAGGCCCCAGTGGCTGCGGCCGCGCCCCCGCCACCCATTTCGGCACACCCCTCACACGTTTCGAGGCCGCATGTGGAGCTCCACCGAAGGCGATACTCACAACGACGTCAATCACAAGTGCATGTGGTGGGGTCCTCAGGCTGATGTTTGCAGTTGACTTGCGGCCCGTCCCATTCGTGCACGCATTGCGCAGCTTCAGCATCAATTGTCCATGTTGAAAGGACAGCGGCGCCGTTTACATGTGTTTCGAGGGTACGGCCCCCCCCGGGTGCGGGTCGTCATCGTAGCGAAGGCGAAGGGAGTTGGAGCGTCACACATATATATACATATATATATATATATATATATATATATCTGTGTATCGTTATGTATGTTTTGTAACATGTATGCATGCATTCACATGTATGTATGTATGTATGTATGTATGTATGTGTGTGTGTGTGTGTGTGTGTCTGTCTGTACGTATGTACGTAAATACGTACGTATGTATGTATGTATGCATGCATGCATGCATGCATGCAGGATGTATGTATGTATGTATGTATGTCTGTCTGTATGTATGTATGTATGTATGTATGTATGTATGATCGCATGCATATATGCATGTATGTATGCAAATGTATGAATGTGTGCATGTATGTATGTATTCATGTCTTTCTGTCTGTCTGTCTGTGTGCCTGTATGTCTGTATGCCTGTCTGTCTGTCTGTCTGTCTGTCTGTCTGTCTGTCTGTCTGTCTGTATGTATGTATGTATGTATGTATGTATGTATGTATATATATATATGTGTATGTATATATGCATGCATGCATGCATGCATGTAGGCATGAATGACTGAATGGACGAATGCATGTCTGAATGAATGCATGTATGTATATATGCAATCAAGGGAGAAAGTGTAGACAGGGTTTCGAGTAGTCTAGGAAGGCGAGGACGGCGTGATCGAGCAGGCAACTGGCCACGACGTGCAGGGCGAAGATGCCGAGCAGGGACAGGAGGGCCCCCTGCAGCCGCGCCCGAGGCCAGGCCACTCTGGTGTCGCAGCTGGCGGCCTGCCTGCGGCCGGGCGGCGGGGGGGACCAGGCCTGCGCCTCGCCCCCCCCCAGCTCCTTCCTCTTGGCTCGTCGTCGTCGCCGTCGCCGTCGTCGTCGTCGTCGTCGTCGTCGTCGTCCTCCCTCTCCTCCTCCTCCTCCTCCTCCTCCCTCCCCCTCCTCCTCCTCCTCTCTCCTCCTCCTCCTCCTCCTCCTCCTCCTCCTCCTCCCTCCTCCTCCCTCCTCCCTCCTCCTCCCCCTCTTCCTCCCCCTCCTCCATTCCTTAAGAATAACTCCTCCCTGTCGCACCCCGAGGCCAGTTTTTAGGGCGGGCCGGGCGTTTCGCATGAGACTCCCTCGCCGTTTATGGTTTTGAAGCTTGAACGTTGGCAACAGTTTCACAGATGGAGGGCGGACCGTTTTCAAAATGTGGCTCTTGCTTTAGCGCCGCGCACATCGTTTTAAACATTTGCAGGTGTTTCACGGATTGAGGACAGCCCGTTTTCAAAATGTGGCTTTTGCTTTAGCGCCGCGCGCATTCGTTTTAAACATTTGCAGGTGTTTCACGGATTGAGGACAGCCCGTTTTCAAAATGTGGCTCTTGCTTTAGCGCCGCGCGCATTCGTTTTGAACATTTGCAAGAGTTTCACGGATTGAGGGCGGTTTCTTTTCAACATGTGTCTCTAGCCTTAGCGCCGCGCACATTCGTTTATAACATAAGAGTTTCTCGGATTCCCATGGTTAGCGTACCAGAAGTGGTGTAAATGGTGTGTTGGAAGGATTCAGGATCTTGCGGGTGCAAAAATTACGTTGGTTCGCGGTGTTGAAATCCTAAGAATGGCGTTCTGACACGATCCAGGGTCGTCAAGACGCCAGGTTGATCCGTGGCGTTGGAACCCCGAGAACAATGTTTTGGCACTCTTCAGGGTTTTCAAACAGGCAGTCCCCTCAATGGAAATCTACCGTTGTAGGGGCCTATGAAGAGGGAGTTTAGAGGGAGGGTGTATTCCAACATCGTTGATGGCTCTTAGGTTCACACAGGTCCTCGTCCTCCTCCTTCTCCTCTTCCGTTTTCATCGCCCCAGGGAGCGGTCCGCCTCCTCCTCTTCCGTTTTCCGTCGCTTTGGTTCAAGACGTCAGATTCCCCAGGGGTCAAAGTGAATCTCTGCCTGGTCCGCCCCGGGCAAGGAATTGTGCGTCAGAGCGGACAGACTCAAGCACACACGGCTGTGGGTAAACTGAGGCCTTTCCAGTTCTTGCAGCCGCGCGAGAAGTCCGGCGCGCGAGAAGGAGAAGAACGTCAAGAAGGGGAATAATGAAAGCAAGGATGGTACGCCTGGTCGTAGTCGGAGGAAAGCCAGAGAATCACCCAGAACCATGTGTCCGCCGCCACTTCTGCTGAGAAGGCTGGCTCTGGTCCTCGGCGTCTTCGGGGCCGTTCGCAGTGTGAAAGTGCTAGCTCTGGCGGAGATCGCGGATCGACTCTCGTGCTGCATCGCCCCATGATCGACGTCAGCGTGAGCCAGAGCATGCACGTTCAGGTCCAGAGCATGATGCAGGTAACGGTGCCCACCAGAGTCACGAAACTCATCGTGCTGCCGCCCATGGTGTTGCGTCCGTGACCGCTCTCATGCCCGAGTGCGATCAGATTGCCACTGTTCCTAGTCCTGAACATCGTGCAGGTGATGGCCAACAGGGGGCTGGTCATGCTGGCCAACAGGGAGATGGTCGTGCCGCTCCGTAGTTGGACACCTGGGCTCGGTCTTTGCTGGAGGGGCAGCTGCGGGAGCTCACGTTTTCTGAGGTTGCGGTTTTTTGGCGTGCCATTCGTTCATTACAGGAGCACACACCTGGAGCTCTTGCTGTTGCTGCTGCAGGGCCTCTCTGGGGAAAGCTCGAGGGGAGGTTTCTTCAGCATGTCGGACAGACTGAGTCCAGCATGGACGGTTCCAGCACGGCACAGGAATCTCTTGAGCATAGGTTCGCCCATCTTGAACGCCAGTTAGGTATTGCCCGTGCTCGCCCACAGCCGTCGCTCTTGCAGCCTACCGATTCTGATCGAGACATTGACCATCGCACATTGCCAGTGCGGTGTCCAGATGCTGTGGCTAAATCGGATGTTTGAGGTGATCTACCTGAATGGATGGTAGATGTGAGATCGCAATTCGATACGGAAGTCGATCTGGACGGACAGCGGGGGGCGTTCCAAGAAATTCTAGACGTTTCGCGTCACGCCACCGGGTTTTGACTTCGCTACGGGCGCGGCCCGCCCTAGCACGCTCGGCGTTCGACTCGTTTCGCGCGTCAGTGAACCCCAAGCAAGTAACGCCACCGGCTCATCAAGACACGATGCCCAGGCGAGTTGCCCTGATCAGCGATGTGGAAGAGAATGCAGTGGCAAAAGTATTAGGACAGCCGTCGTATCCCGAGAGGGGGAGTATGGAGGAGGGATCGGCGGAGGAGGAGGGGCAGGCAGGGGGGGAGGAGGAGGAGGAGGGGCGGAGGAGGAGGAGGAGGAGGAGGAGGAGGAGGAGGAGGGCGGAGGAGGAGGAGGAGGAGGAGGAGGAGGAGGAGGAGGAGGAGGAGGAGGAGGAGGCGGAGGAGGAGGAGGAGGAGGGAGGAGGAGGAGGAGGCCAGCGGCCGCTCCCCTAGTTGGAGCGCTGGGGAGCTGCACCTCCTCTGCGGGGCGTGGCGGGCCGAGGGCGCGCGTGGGCGCGTTTCGCCTTGCGCTGTGCGGCCGCGACTGGCGACTGGACGCCGTGTCGGCCCAGTCGGCGCTGGCGACCTGGGAGGCGGAGAAGGCTCCTCCTCCTCCTTCGCCTCGAGTCTCCTCCCTCCTCCTCCTCCGCCTCCCGGCGTCGGAGCCAGGAGGCGGAGAAGGCCGGAAGATCCCTGTGGATCATCAGGGCTCTGCGTTGCTTGCTGGCGAAGTGGAGGTGGTGGAGCCTTCGAGGGCGCGTGAAAAGTCCGTCGAGCAAGCTGGGCACGTCGTGCCAAGGGTGTGATACCGCGCGAGCATTTTTATGCCGTGCGCTTGCCTCATGTGGGCGGCCAGGCATTCGGCGCCGAGACATTCCTTTTGGCAGTCAGGGCATGTCAGAGTCGGGGCCAGTGCGGGCAGCCGTCCAGGCCGAGGTGGTCGCTTTCCTCGCTGCCAACGCAAGGTCGCCTGGGTCTGGGGCCTATGGATATGCACGAACTGCGTGGCACAACCGCCTCCACCCTGCGGGTTCCGACACAATGACATCGGGCCAGGCGACTGTCAAGTTGAGAGGGTCCCCGATGGTTTGGATTTCAGTTGCAAGGGCGGCTGCCAGTTGCCGGGTGTCCGTCAAAAGCTAGTGGGCAGACGCAGGATTGGGCACGGCTGTGATGCCGCGCTGCGCAAGCGGCGGCGCTCGCCGTTGCGAGCCTAGGCCTGCCAGGCGTTGCGCCCGCACCAAAGAGGCGAGTGATGGGGGGGCCTGCAGCGCGGTCCGCGCTCCGAGGCCTGTCAAAAAGCTGGGAGCCCCGGAGCGCATCGAGCCATGCGTGTGGCGCAGCACTTGGCGGCACTGGGCCAGCAGCGGGAGCCACCCCTTGTCCATCTGACCTCGCCATGCCGCCCCTGCGAAGAGGCTGCGATGGGGGAGCTGGCAAGCATCATCATCGTGCACTCCGCTGTGGCCTCGGAGTCGAAGACGGGGACGGCCAGCGACGCGAAGGCCTGCGCCTTGGCCGCCTTGCGGCAGCCGTCGGCCCGTTGTCGGCCCGCATCCTGGTGGAGCGAAGTGGTGGATGATCTCCAGGGTGCAGCCGTCTGGGGAAGTCAGCTGCTCGCGCCCGTTCTTCAGGAATGCGCGCTGGTGGAGCTTTCTGGAGGCGTTGCCGAAGAGCTCCACCACGGCGGCGGATCTCCCTAGGACTCTTGATCGTGAGGCCAAGCGTGCGAACTCGTGGACCAGCATGTCCGTCGCCGTTCCGAGCTGATCCAAGACCTGCTGGGGCCCGCCGTGCTCCATCTCGAGGAAGGCAAACAACGGCATCGTTAACGTAGTCGCCGTCGACGTCGGTGTACGTGGTGTCGTGGATGCCCTCCCTGGAGTCGAGGACTGGTCTAGGGAATGGCAGCACACCTAGGGGTCCGGAGCTCGTGGTGGTGCCTGCTTCCTGGATCCGCTGCCGCGCGCGATCTAAGGCGAGTTCGCAGGACAGGTTGCAGCACATGGTGCCCGAAGCTACATCCTTGGCAGGCCCCGCGACCAGCGAGGACCACCTCGTGCTCCGCCCTTCGAATGGCGAGCCATGTGCCAGTGTAGTATGCGACCTGCTAGACCTCTGGCGTCATGCCCGCCTGCTCGAGCATAGTCATGTGCGTTTCGAGGCAAGTCTGATGATATGAGGATGGTGGTGGCGGTGATGGTTATGATGAGGAGGCTGCAGAGGAAGATACAGGAGGGGGAGGATGGAAGGGGAGGATGTGGGGATGATGGTTACGATGATGACGATGATGGTGGTTACGACGACGAGGATGATGATTCTGACGATGATGATTCTGACGATGATGATGTTGATGATGATGATGATGATGATGGTGATGCTGGTGATGATGATGATGATGATGCTGGTGATGATGATGCTGGTGATGATGATGCTGAGGTGACGATGATGATAGCAATGGTGAAGATGGCTATGATTATGATCAGGATGATGATGACGGCGATGCTG
>CAUYUJ010021127.1:30000-71819 GCA_963575745.1 Prorocentrum cordatum | reverse complement strand
GAAGAGAGTCTATGGGATAATGAGTGGCTGAAAATGATCCGGGCAGACTATGCGGTGGTTCGAGAATTGTGCGTTTCTGAGTGCAAGCGATTTTGAGTATGAGTGTAGTTGTGTATCAGTAGATCTGAGTCAGAAGGGCTATACATGAGTGAGTCTAAGCGGGAATGTGTGTGAGTATGAGCGGCTCAGCATGAACGTTTGGGCTCGTATGATAATGAAGTCGATCGGCTCTGACCGTGCCTGAATCTGAGTGGGCCTGAGTCGGAGTGAGTATGAATGGTCTGAACGAGTGACCGAGTATGAACGGGTCTGAGTATGAGCGGGTCCGATCATGATTGGGATTGCGCCGTGAAGAGCACGTGGGCCCGAGTGACTGAGAATTGGTGACAGCGAAAAAGCGAGTATGGTGAGTATGGGCGTGAGTGGGCACCTGGTTTCCCCACAGATGCGAGTAATGAACGGGGACGCCCGGGCTGCCTGCCGCGCACCGATCTTGTTTGACTTTACGAGCCGCGTGAGTGCGTGAGCCCGCCGCAGGCGCCGATCCGTTTCGAGCAGCGCGGGTGGGTCGCAGGGCGAGTCGTCGCGATGTCGCGTGGGCGAGGATGCACAAATCATGTTCTTCAAAGCCTGCTCGCTGCGCAGCTCTTGCACTCGCGGGAAGGTCATGTTCTGACCGCGGCTCCTCGTTCCCAACCATCCTGTGGTGTTGGGTCCTCGTTTTGAAGAGACGGTCCCCGCGTTCCTCCCTCCTTCCTTCCTCCCCCTCCTCCCCCTCCTCCCCCTCCTCCTGGCGTTTCACCCACCCAGTACAGCGTTTCGTGGCCCCATAGGGAGCTCCACCGAAGCCCCCAGTGGGACCGTCCGCATGCGTCCTGGAAACCCAATTCTAGACGCTTCGCGTAAGCCCACCAGCCCATCCAGAAACGATGCCCAAAGGAATTGCCTCGATCACGGAAGTGGGCAGCACGCAGAGGAAGGGCACCCCAGTGGAGGCCTCTTGGAGCGTATTGGGGGCCTCTTGGCGGTCCTGGACGCCTCTTAGAGCGTCTTGGGTGCCTCGGAGAGCTGCTTGGGGCCTCTTGGTGGTCTCTTGGGAGCCTATTGTAGGCCTCTTGGGCGCCTGTTGGGGCCTCGGGGGCATCCTAGGCGCCTCTTGGGGCCCTCTTGAAGCGTTCTTGGGATCCTTTGGAGCGCTCGTGGAGCCATCTTGGACCTTCTTGGAGCCATCTTGGACCTCTGGCTCAAGCCGTCTCGGCTCGAGGTTGGTCGGCGCGACCTGGGTCCGCCGCCACCGTGCCGCGGCTTGCCATGCCAGGGGATCTGGGCGCCGCGCCTGCCGGCTCCGCCGCCACGCGCCGGCGCCGCCGCCTTCGGCGCGCCGCTGCCGCGCGCGCGGCTGCCGCCGCCTTGCCGCCGCCAGGCCGTTCCTGGCTCCGCGGCGAGTGCGGCGGTCCTGCCGCGGGCCGCAGCCGAGGCGGCGCCGCGCCTGGCGCCGCGCCGCCCCCTGCTGCCGCCACCGCCTCGAGGGCCGCCTCGCCCGCCGGCGCGGTCGGCCTCGCGGTGGACGCGGCGGCTGCGGCTGCCGCCTGCGCCGATGCTGCCGCGGTCGCGGCTCGCGCGGCTCTCTGGACGGCTGCGGCCACGCTGGCGCAGGCCGCTGCCCTCGCGGCCGGCGCCACGATGGCCGTGGTTGGCGCCACCTCGGCCGACGCGGCCGCCGCTGCCCCCGCCGCCGGCTGCCGCCCCCTGCTGGACGAGGAGGTGCTGGAGTGGGTCCTGGAGGAGGGGGTGGTGGAGCAGGAGCTGCAGGAGGTGTTCGAGGACGCGCGGGGCGACGTGGAGGTGGAGGCGGAGAACGAGGACGAGGTGGACGAGGACGAGGTGGAGGGCGTCGTGAAGGTGGATGAGGTGGGCTCCTAGGACCCTGCTGGGTTCGCAGCAGCTGGCAGCGCGGAGAACCTCGCCGATCGAAGGACCGACGAGTATCGGATTGTCAAAGACACTTATGCAAACCAAGCTCCCGGCAATCCTGTGTCCAGAACAATACGCGGAGGGGTGCCAGCCAAGAGATCTCGATACTCACAACGACATCTCGGAACATAGCAGCAGCAGCAGCGGCAACGTGCCACCCCCCGTTTCGTCGACAGATGATGACGTCCCAGAGGGGAATCGAGAGGTGGTTGAGGCAGAGGTCACGATACCACCCCCCGCATCGTGGCCAGACGATGACGTCCCAGTGGGGAATCGAGAGGAGGTAGCCTGCAGTGACCAGTGTACAGCTCACACTAACGACCCCCCCCTTCAGCAGTACCATCAGGCCAGAGGAAAAGAGCGGGAAGTCACGGCGGAGACGGCGGAGGCTGCGGAAGCCGCGGAGTATCCCCCTCAGGACAATCAGTCCGTCAGCAGTCCTCTGGAAGAGCCACGCACCCTGCAGGGAGAGCGCGGAGCATCCACCCAGACGCAGGACAGCGAAGCCGTCCGCTGGCTCGTCGGGAGAAACCTCTTCGCGCCTATTCGCCCCCCTTCCCCTGTCAGCGAGCTTCTTATGGACAGCGAACCCCGGGCGCCCTCGTCAGGCATCCAGGGCACCACTGGCAAAGCAGCTTGCGCCCCGGCCGTGGAAGCTGTGCCGCCGAGTGTGCACGCGCCCGGCACAACCAGTGGCACCCCAGAGGCCGGAGAGAGTCCTGCGCTGTCCAAAGGGGACGCACCTGGGAGCGACGGCGGGCACAGGCCCGAAGGCGAACGTCAACGAAAAGGGGCCCTTCCCCACGTGCCACAAGGCTGCGTCTGCCCTGGCCGCCCGGCGCGACCCGACCCCAGCCTGGCGGCCAACCGTGCGTCTTGCATTTCCCCGCAAAACCCTGCCAGGCGTGCAGCTGGAGCTGTCGCGAGCAGATCGCGAGCCCCCCAGCCAGGACAACGAGGCCCGTACGGTGGAGACTTGCGGCCAGGATACACGGCGGCACCAGAGGCCCGACCCGCGTCAATGGCCAGAGCTCAAGGACCCCGACACGGGACGACAGCTGTACAAAACAGGAATCAACCACATCCAGTGGGACCTCCCCGGGGAGACACCCGGCGAGGCGGTGCGACGACTCCAAGTCACACTGGGACCGATGATCACGGGCACCTGGCATGCTTTCGCCAAGCGGCAGTCTGTGCCCGGCAGCAAGGGCGCGCTTGACCCGCTTCGGCACGACCCGCAAACCTGCCACCTCTTCCTGGAATCCTTCCGCAGCCACAAGTGCGACGTACGGGTCCTCAGCGACGCGCTGGGCCCCGACGTCGACTGGGCCCGGCCGTGGCAGCTGCGCCTGGGTCGGAGCGGCGGAGTAAACAGTGATCACCACGCGGCAGAGGGCCACCCGAACCACCAGGCCCCCCAAGGAACGCAAAAAAACAGTGGTGGGCCGTCTCCCCGCAGTAGCCTCGCTACCCGCCCCGTGGATCGCACGCGCGGGGACCTGGTGCGTGGAGGGCGGTCGCTGGCAACAGGCCCGTCGCTGCCCTGCAGAGAGTGTGTATCGCGGCGATTAGCTGCACCCCCCTCATGCGCTGATGTTCTCGGCGTGCAGCCGCTACTATGTCACTTGGATGTCCAATCATAGATGGGGCTCCTGCAGGCGCACCCTGCTGGCTCACACTTTGTATACGGCATCGCACTCGTGGGGATCAGGTGCGAGAAGGATGGCCTCTGGCAGCAGGCCCGTTGCTGCCCTGCGTCTCCTGCGTCGTGTCTCGACTTCTGTTTCGTTCAGAACTTCTACCTCTTCCTCTTGGCTGTTGTCTACGTGCTGCGTGTGTGGCTATACCGTCGACCTAAGTATTTTTCTCCTCTGTCTGCGTGCTGCGGTTGTGGCTATACCGTGGGCAGTCTGGATTTCCACCCTGAGATTCACCTTCTCTGTTGACTACGAGTCGTACACCGTACCCATCAGCGCGATTGGGGGTCTCATTCTTTCTCCCTCTTGGTTCTGACGAGCTGTTGTCGGACGTGCCGTGCAGCTCCATGGAACATACCACGCAGTTCCAACGATTTCGACGACTACGCCGACAACGACGACGACGACGACGACGACGACGACGACGACGACGACGACGACGACGACTCCGACGACGTCGACGCCGACGCCGACCACGGGTCCAACGACGACGGAAACGACCTCGACGCCTGAAGCGGGCGACGACGAACACAGTGTGGACTCTGCGACTGCAGTGTGAAGGTTGGCGTGACCCGCGGGTTCTCCAGTTGCTTGCATCCTGGCGCCGGGCTCTCTTGGGGGCCGATGCTGGTCCCGGATCCGCCCTCGGTGGCTGTGGTACTCTTGCATCCCGCTTCCGCCGGTCAGCGGGGTCGCCTACAGAGTTCAGCGGCCACTGGCTGCGCCACCTCTTCCTTATCATTCGCAATGTTTCTGCGGCTCTTGGCTGCGCCCCCCACCGTACTCATTCACAATGACTCTGCGGCTTTTGGCTGCGCCCCCCATCCTGTTCGCCAAGATTGCACCAATCACTGCGTGTCAGGCAACTGGGCACACCCCCCGCGCCCCGGGCTGTGGTGGTGTTCCCTCCTCCTCCTCATCGTCCTCCTCCTTCTCCTCCTCCTCCTCCTCCTCCTCCTCCTCCTCCTCCGCCTCCTCATTCATTCTCGATGTCTCTGCGGCTTTTGGCTGCGCCCCCCCCGTGCGAAGATTGCCGCGGCCGCAGAGGTTCGCTCGCCCTGAGACCGGCCCAGGGTGCTTCGGTCCCTCGTTGTCGATTCCGCCTTTGTTCCACAAGGGCGCCTTGGCACGGCAGCTGTGGCCAAGAAGTTCCGTGCATGGAGGCCCAGGGTAACATTATCTGTGTCCAGCGGCTTTTTGGCTGCGCCCCCATCCTCTCATTCACCTGTCTCTGCGGCTTCGCCCCCTTTCTTTCAACAGCGTAGATTGCACCGAGTGGTACAGCCTTCCGCGGTCCATGCTCATTCGCCCTTCTCGGCGCAGCCACGAGCATGGAGAGGGTGTTTGCGACGAGGGGCGTGGAGTGATCTTCGGCTTCTATTGCGGCGCTGCGCAGTGTGGCCGCAAGATGTTCCTGTGCGCCGACTGGAAGCATGTGCCGCCAGCACCGACGACGGAGCCGACTGCGACGCCTGACCCGACTCCGACTGCGACGCCAGCGCCGACGACGGAACCGTTGACGACGCCTGATCCGACTCCGATTGCGACGCCAGCGCCGACGACAGAGCCGACTGCCTGATCCGGCTCCGACTGCGACGCCAGCGCCGACGACGGAGCCGACGGCGACGCCTAATCCGACTCCGACTGCGACGCCACTGCCGACGACGGAGCCGACTGCGACGCCTGATCCGGCTTCGACTGCGACGCCAGCGCCGACGACGGAGCCGTTGACGACGCCCAATCCGACTCCGACATGCTCAGTCTGCGTGTCGCAGGGGCTCGTGTGCGGAGACGACGGCTGCGGTGACTCGTGCGGCCAGTGCTCGTCGCCAGAGTACTGTACGGGCAGCGTGGCAGGTGTGGTTGGGTGCAGCTGTCAGCCATACACTCGGTGTCTCGGTGTTTGGCTTCGTCAAGTGAGCGACCCTGCGTTGAGTGGTTCAGCCTTCTGCAGTTCGTGGTCGCTCTCTTCTGAACAGCCCGGGCTACCAGCCTTCGTCAGTACTTTGCATCTTTGTGCCCCCGAACTGCGAGTCGGATACGATGCGCATGCATTGGCTATTGGCTGGAGGTGGCTCAGCCTCGTGAGCGCACACCAGTGGTCTTTCTCTACTGGATGGCGCTTTGACGTGGTCTAGCCACACCTCTGCAAGTGAACGGCCCTGCATTGAGTGGTCCAGCCTTCTGCAGTTCGTGGTCGCTCTCCTCAGAGCAGGTCCGGCTACCAGCCCTCGTCAGTACCGTGCATCGTGGCGCCCTCGATCTGCGTGTGTCGGATACGATGTGCTCGTATTGGCTACCGGCTGGAGGTGGCCCAGCCTCGCGAATGCACACCTGTGGTCTTTCTCGGCTGGATGGCGCTCTGCCGCGGCTCAGCCCTTTAGCTTCAGTGAGCCTTCATGAGACAGGCCTCTTCCGCCGCTCCTCGTTCACCCGGGGTGCCGCTGTGAGTCTGAGTTCGTTGCTCGCGCTCGCTTTCTTCCCCCTCTCCTTCGCTCCTTCCCCCCTCTCTTGCCCCCGCTTGTGGTTCGGCTGGAGCTTGGCGCCGCACAGGCGACTTCTCCCTCCGTGCCGCCTGGTCTCCGCGCTTCTGCGTCCCCACCAGCTGGGATGCCTGAGCCGGTCACCTCTAATGACGGTCATTTTGTCCCTGGCACGTGCATTCGCCTATGCGGCCTACGCGCCACTGCGGCCAATTATCTACGTCCCGCGCCCCAGTCGTTAATCCCGCTTCATGACCTCTGTCCTGGAGCCGCCAACCAAAAAAAGTAAGCCCACCAGCCCATCCAGAAACGATGCCCAAAGGAATTGCCTCGATCACGGAATTGGGCAGCACGCAGAGGAAGGGCCCCCCAGTGGAGGCCTCTTGGAGCGTATTGGGGGCCTCTGGGCGGTCCTGGACGCCTCTTAAAGCGTCTTGGGTGCCTCGGGGAGCTGCTTGGGGCCTCTTGGGGGTCTCTTGGGAGCCTATTGGAGGCCTCTTGGGCGCCTGTTGGGGCCTCCTGGGGCATCCTGGGCGCATCTTGGGGCCCTCTTGAAGCGCTCTTGGGATCTTTTGGAGCGCTCGTGGAGCCACCTTGGACCTTTTTGGAACCATCTTGAAACCTCGGATGGCCATCGGAAGCGAAAAGGCAAGAAAGCCACAAACATTGATTTTCCCAAGGTTTTGGACAGACTTTGGCCTCTTCGGGGCCTCCAGAGGGGAGCTATTTGGCCACTTGGAACCGTCTTGGAGCGGTCTTGGGGCCTCTTTCGGAACATCGTGGGAGCCATCTTGAGGCATCTTGGGGTATCTTGAGCCATCTTGGAGGTCATCTTGGGGTCTCCCGGGCGCTCTCGGAGTCATCTGAAGCAGTGCCCCCCCCCCAGAAGGCCAACATGTGGCCAACACCCAAGTAAGATCAATGATTTTGGCTTTCTCGCCGAGGCCTCTTGGAGCGTCTTGGGTGCCTCTGGGTGGCCTCTTGGGGCCTCTTGGGGGTCTCTTGGGGGCCTCTTGGGGGCATCCTGGGGGCCTCTTGGGGGCTTCTTGGGGCCATCTTGGGGCCATCTTGGGGCCATCTCGGGGCCTCTTGGGGCCTCCTGGGCGCCTTTTGGGGCCATTTTGGAGGAGATCGATCACAGGAGAGGGGGGGGGCTAAATTAGCCTCCACCCTCAGGAGGCCAACATGGGGCCCAAACCCTGTTTTACACCAATAATGTTGGCTTCCTCGCCGAGGCCGTTTTGGACGCTCCAACGCGTCGCGAAACCCACTGTCCAGGTCCAGGGGAGGGTAGGAGGAGGGGTAAACCCCTCCCCGAAGGGGACGAAGGAGGTTGGAAGAGGAAACTCCCTAAGCCACCTACGCCCAGAGGGCTGGTGGGATTTGGCATTTCCACTCACCCAGTACAGCGTTTCGTGGCCTCATCGGGAGCTCCACCGAAGCTCCCAGTGGGACCGTCCGCATGCGTCCCGAAAACCCAATTTGGCAGTTTCATCTACCCAGTACAGCGTTTCGTGGCCCCGCAGGGTGCTCCACCGAAGCCCCCAGTGGGACAGCCCGCACGCGTCCCAGAAACCCAATATGGCATTTTCACCCACCCAGTAGAGCATTTCGTGGCCCCATAAGGAGCTTCACCGAAGCCCCCGGTGGGACCGCCCGCATGCGCCCCGGAAGCCCAATTTGGCATGTCACCCACCCAGTACAGCGTTTCGTGGCCCCATAGGGAGCTCCACCGAAGCCCTCAGTGGGACCGTCCGCATGCGCCCTGGAAGCCCAATGTGTCATTTCCACCCACCCAGTACAGCGTTTCGTGGCCCCATAGGGAGCTCCACCGAAGCCCCCAGCGGGACCGTCCGCATGCGTCTCGGAAGCCCAATTTGGCATCTCCACCCACCCAGTACAGCGTTTCATGGCCCCATTGGGAGCTCCAACGAAGCCCCCAGCGGGACCGACCGTCCGCATGCGTCCTGGAAGCCCACTTTGGCACACCCCTCATACGTTTCGTGGCCCCATAGGGAGCTCCACCGAAGACCCCAGTGCCACCGTCCGCATGCGCCCCGGAAGCCCATCCCTGCGTTTAACCCACGCAGTACAGCGTTTCGTGGCCCCATAGGGAGCTCCACAGAAGCCCCAAGTGGGACCGCCCGCATGCGCCCCACACACCCAATTTGGCATCTCCACCCACCCAGTACAGCGTTTCGTGGCCCCATAGGAAGCTCCACCGACGGCCCCAATGCTACCGCCCGCATGCGTTCCCCCCCACCCAGTGCAGCGCTTCGAGTCGCCATGAGGAGCTTCACCGAAGACGATATGCACAATTGCGGTACCCACAACTGCATATGGTTGGGTCCTTCGCCACGAAAATTTTTCACCTCTCCGCTCTGCACGTTGCCTTTGGTGCCCAGTTCGCCTCCAGAGTGCCCCTCCCGTTGCTGGACCGGCGCCTGACTCTCTTGCGCCCCCTGACCAAATAAGCTTGGCGAAGGATCCAAATATATGCAGCTATGAGTCGGAGGTTGGGGGGTGAGATCGCAGTGAAACGGAGACCCCCCACCGGGAAATCGGTTTCGGTTTCGTGTTCGTGTCTTGCGTGCGGGCGAGGCGAAGCTGCGCGTGATCCTCCTGTAGCTAGGCCGAAGCAGGAGCGAAAGTCCGTCCGCCCAGCAGCCGGTGGCTGGTTGGGCCGGGCGGTGTCCCGGGTGTCCCGGGTGTCCCGGGCGTCCTTTCCCGTCCGCCGGTGGCCGGTTGGGCCAGGCGGTGTCCCTGGTGTCCCCGGTGTCCCGGGCGTCCCGGTATCGATATTGAGATCGATGTGGTGCCCCGAGGTGTCCTGTGGTGTCCCGTGGTGTCCCAAAAAGTGAGATCGATAGTGAGATCGATAATGAGATCGACAGGTGTCCCGTGGTGTCCCGTGGTGTCCTATGGTGTCCCGTTGAGTGAGATCGATATTGGAAAGAGCGTGTTCTACCGCTGCTGGTGGAAAACCGAGGGGGGGTCACTACCGGTTCGAACCCCTCCCCCCCCCCCTTCCCCTCCGGAAAACCGGGGGGGGTCACTACCGGTTCGAACCCCTCCCCCCCCCCCCAGAATCATGAAAGGGGGGGGGTCACTACCGGTTCGAACCCCCCCCCCCCCCTCGAACTCGAAAACCGGGGGGGGTCACTACCGGTTCGAACCCCCCCCCCCCTCGAAAACCGAAGGGGGGTGCGGACAGTGGTGGGGACGGTGGTGGTGGGGACAGTGGTGAGGGGACAGCGGGACAGTGGTGGGGACAGTGGGACAGTGGTGGGGACGGTAGTGGTGGGGACAATGGTGAGGACAATGGTGGGAACAGTGGGGACAGTGGGACAGTGGTGGGGACGGTGGTGGTGGGGACAGTGGTGTGGGGACAGTGGGAATGTGGTGGAAACAGTAGGACAGTGGAGGGTACAGTGGTGGTGGGGACAGTGGTGAAGGCGGTGGCGAGGACGGCGGTGGGACAATGGGACAGAGGTACAGTGGGGACAGTGGTAGGGACAGGGGGACAGTGGTGGGAACAGTGGGACAGCTCAGTGGTTCGAACCGGTAGTGACCCCCCCCTCCGGTTTTCGGGGGGGGGGGGGTTCGAACCGGTAGTGACCCCCCCCGGTTTTCGAGTTCGAGGGGGGGGGGGGGGGGGGGGTTAGGGGAGGGGGGGGTTTTGCCGTGGGGAAGGGGGGGGGGGGAGGGGTTCCAGCAGGGGGGGGGGATTTTCGGAGGGGGGGGGGGGACCCCCGGGTTCCGGAGGAAAAGGGCGGCAATTTTCCACAGTAAAGCGGCGGTGGATCACGCTCTCTCCGATATTGAGACCGATAGTGAGATAGAGGTGGTGCCCCGAGGTGTCCCGTGGTGTCCCATGGTGTCCCAAAAAGTGAGATCGATAGTGAGATCGACAGTGAGATTGACAGGTGTCCCGCCGTGTCCCGTGGTGTCCCGTGGTGTCCCGTTGACTGAGATCGATAGTGAGATCGATGGTTAGATCGACAGGTGTCCCTCGGTGCCCCGTGGTGTCCTAAGGCGTCCCACTGAGTGAGATCGATAGTGAGATCGATAGTGAGACCGATAGTGAGATCGAGAGGTGTCCCGCGGTGTCCCGTGGTGGCCCGTGGTGGCCCGTGGTGTTCCGTGGTGTCCCGTTGAGTGAGACCGATAGTGAGATCGACAGTGAGATCGACAGGTGTCCCGTGGTGTCCCGTGGTGTCCCGTTGACTGAGATCGATAGTGAGATCGATGTGGTGCACCGAGGTGTCCCTCGGTGTCCCGTAATGTCCCGTTGAGTGAGATCGATAGTGAGACTGATAGTGAGATCGAGAGGTGTCCCGCGGTGTCCCGTGGTGTCCCGTGGTGTCCCGTGGTGTGAGATCGATAGTGAGATCGATAGTGAGATCGACAAGTGTCCCGTGGTGTCCCGCGGTGTCCCGTTGAGTGAGATCGATAGTGGGATCGATTGAGTCAGATGTTGGTTCCCCTCCTCTCCCCCCCCACAACCTCCTTATCACCCGAAGGGTGGTCGTATAGGTATCGCATCAATGAACACCGTCTTCGGTGGAGCTCCTCTTGGCCTTTGGGGTCACGAAACGCTGCACTGGGTGGGGGATACGCATGCGGACACCGCCACTGGGGCCTTGGGTGGAGCTCCCTTCGGGGTCACGAAGCGTTGTACTGGGTGGGGGAACCGCCTGCGTACACCGCCACTGAGGCCTTCGGTGGAGCTCCCTATGGGTCCACGAAGCGCTGTACTGGGTGGCGAAGCCGCACGCGGACACCGCCACTGGGGCCCAAGGTGGGGCTCCCTGCGGGGCCACGAAAACGCTGTACTGGGTGGGAGAGCCGCATGCGGTCACCGCCACTGGTGCCTTCGGTGAAGGCCCGTATGGGGCCACGAAACGCTGTACTTGGTGGGGGAACCGCATGCGGACACCGCCACTGGTGCATTCGGTGGAGCTCCCTATGGGGCCACGAAGCGCTGTACTGGGTGGGAGAGCCGCACGCGGACGTCGCCACTGCGGCCTTCGGTGGAGCTCCCTGCGGGGCCACGAAGCACTGCACTGAGCGGGATTACCGCACGCGGACACCGCCACTGGGGCCTTCGATGGAGCACCATGTGGGGCCACGAAACGCTGTACTGGGCGGGAGAGCCGCATGCGGACACCGCGGCTGAGGCCTTCCGGAGGGCTCCCTGTGGGGCCACGAAACGCTGTACTGGGTGGGGGAACCGCATGCGGACACGAGGCCACGAAACGTTGCACTGGGTGGGGGAACCGCATGCGAACACCGCCACTGGGGCATTCGTTGGAGCTCCCTATGGGTCCACGAAGCGCTGTACTGGGTGGGGGAACCGCACGCGGACACAGCCACTGAGACCTTCGGTGGAGCTCCCTGCGGGGCCACGAAGCGCTGCAATGGGTGGGGGGAACCGCATGCGGACACCACCACTGGGGCCTTCGATGGAGGTCGTATGGGGTCTCGAAGCGTTGTACTTGGTGGGGGAACCGCATGCGGACACCGCCGTTGAGGCCTTCGGTGGAGCTCCCTGTGGGGCCACGAACCGCTGTACTTGGTGGGAGAGCCGCACGCGGACGTCGCCACTGCGGCCTTCGGTGGAGCTCCCTATGGGGCCACTAAGCGCTGCACTGGGTGGGGGACCGCATGTGGACACCGTCACTGAGGCCTTCGGTGGAGCTCTCTATGGGGCCACGAAGCGCTGCACTGAGTGGGCGAATCGCATGGGGACACTGCCACTGAGGCCAAAGGTGGGGCTTTCTGTGGGACCACGAAGCGCTGTACTGGGTGGGAGAGCCGCATGCGGCATGCGGACACCGCCATTGAGGCCTTCGGTGGAGCTCCCTATGCGGTCACGAAGCGCTGTGCTGGGTGGGGGGACCGCATGCGGACACCACAACTGGGGCCTTAGGGGCACTCCCTATGGGGCCACGAAGCGCTGCACTCAGTGGGGGAACCGCATGCGGACACCGCCACTGGGGCCTTGGGTGGAGCTCCCCTGGTGGTCACGAAGCGCTGTACTTCGTGGGGGAACTGCACGCGGACATTGCCATTGAGGCCTTCGATGGAGCTCCCTATGGGGCCACGAAGCTCTCTATTGGTTGGGGGGGCTGCATGCGGACACCGCCACTGGGGCTTTCGGTGGAACTTCTTATGGGGCCACGAAACATTGGGGAACCGCATGCGGACACCGCCACAGAGGCCTTCCTCGCAGCTTCCTATGGGGCCACGAAACGCTGTACTGGGTGCGGGAACCGCATGCGGACACCGACACTGAAGCCTTCGGTGGAGCTCCCTATGGGGCCACGAAGCGCTGTTGTGGATGGGGGAACTGCATGTGGACACCGCCGCTGAGGCCTTCGGTGGAGCTCCCTATGGGGCCACGACACGAAACGTTGTACTGGGCGGGGGAACCGCATGCGGTCATCGCCACTGAGGCCTTGGGTGGAGTTCCCTATGGGGCCACGGAGTGTATGAGTGGTGTGCCGAAATCGTGGGCATGCGGAGAGTAGAGGCACGGATTGGACGAGGTAGGATGGGGAGGAGGAAGGAAGGAAGGAAGGAAGGAAGGAATGAAAGAACGTGGGGCGCTGTTTCTTCAACACGAGGACCCAACACCACAGGGTGATAGGGAAAACCGTGTTTTTCGAAGTCGGTGTAACACAACTCGCCGCGGGCGCCGGTTTCGTTTTTCACGGCTCCAGAGGATGGGTCGGCCCGGCGCCGGCGCCGTTCTGCTTGAGGCAACGTCGTTGGGTCGAAGGACATCGTCGTCGCTGGGGCCCGCGGGCGAGGAGTGCACGATTGTGTTCTCCAAAGCCAGTCTATTACAGCCCGCCACGGGCGCCGATTGTTGTCGAACATATTTTTTGTGGCTCATCCCGCCGCAGGCGCCGATTTGGTTGGAGCGAAGTGGCGAGTGGGTCGCGGGTGGGTCGCGGGTAGGTTGCTGGTGGGTCGCGGCGCGGGCGGGTGTGTCGCGGGGCGTTTCCCATGTCGACGACGGTAACAACAACGATAACCATAATTCTACGACTGTTCGCCCGTGTCTGCTGGTGTGTCGGTTAACTTGCACGGCCCAAGCTCATGACTCTTGCCTTCCTCGTCTATGAAGTATTTCCCATAGTTTTTTCTCGAACCATCACTTGGGTGAACACCGACACAGGAATACAGGCGGATCTAACGGGCAAGCCCAGACGGGCGGGTCGGGCGGGGCATCAACTTGGGCGGGTGAGTTTCCAAGCAAACGAGTGATCGGACGGACCCCAAAGAACAGGTTGGGCGGGCGGGTCCTGACGGGCGGGTCGGGCGGGCGAGTCGGGCGAGTCGGGCGGGCGGGTCGGGCGAGCGGACCCTCGACGGGCGGGCCGGCCAGGCGGGATTCGATTTCGGATGAGGGCGCGATCCTTAGGGAAGTGGCGAGGTAGTCCTGCTGGGCGAGAGTGCCATCGCTTTGCGGTGGGAGCGAGCCTTTCAAGTTTATCAGGAAGTCCCAGGCGAGAACACAGTTCCGGAGCGGCGAGGGCGCGGCGCCTCAGCAGACTGTGGGGACGTCCCGGGCGAACGCGCGGGGCGTCTGAGTCGAGAGCGTGCTTCTCGAACGGAGCGTGTAGGGACGTCCCAGCAGGGAGCCGCTGAATTCTCCTTCTTCAAGAATGCAATGCGGTGGACCCTCCCCGTCCGGTGCGCTCTGCGCGTTCTCAATCTAGGGGGCCCCCCTCGGCTCTCGCGCCAGGTGTTTTCCCAGCCGCCCTGCTGTGCTGGGTGCCCTCGCTGTGAACCCGCAGCGCCCCGCGTCACTCCCACTCTCCCCGTCCGCCGCGTCGCGCGTGGACCTCTGACCTCCTTGCCCTCTTCTCGTCTTGTGCTCCTGGCCGCCTGCCTCGTCTCCTCTTTGGGCAGTTCACTCCTCCCTTGAGCCTTTCCTTGCCTCTGCCCGCCTCATCCCGCATGCCTATTCCTGCGCGCTTTGTGGCCCCATATGGGAGCTCCAACGAAGGCCCACTGCCAGAGTTCGCATGGCGGCCGCGCCTCATTTCGGCGCACGCCTCACGCGTTGCGTGGCCCCATACGGGGGCTCCAAGGCCCAGATACCATGGTTCGCATGGCGGCCCCGCCTCCAGCTCTGCACAGCTCTCACGCGTTTCGTGGCCCCATACAAAGCTCCCTCCGACTAAGGCCCAAATGCCAGGGTTCGCATGGCGGCCCCGCCTCGTTTTGGCGCACAGCTCACACGTTTCGTGGCCCAACTAGGGGGTTCCAGCTAAGGCTCACGTGCCAGGGTTCGCATGCCGACTCCGCCTTATTTCTGCGAACCTCTCACACGTTTCGTGGCCCCACGGGGGTCAAATTAACGTCTACATGCCAGGGCTCGCATGCTGGTCTCGCATCGATTTTGGCAGACCCCTGACACGTTTCGTGGCCCCATACGGAGCTCCAACTACGGCCCAACTGCGGGGGTTCGCATGGCGGCCACGCCTCCAGTTCGGCACAGCCCTCACACGCTTGGTGGCCCCAAACGGAACTCCAATTCAGGTCCACATGCCAGGGTTCGCATGGCGGCCCCGCCTCCAGGTCGGCACACCCCTCACTTGTTTTGTGGCCCCATGGAGAGCTTCAACTAAGGCCCACATGCCAGGGTTCTCATGGCGGCGCCGTCTCCATTTCGGCACACCCCTCGATGTATCGTGGCCCCAAATGGAGCTCAACCGACGGCCCCAGTGGCAAGACTCGCATCGCGGCGCCGCTCTCATTTCGGCACAGCCCTCACGCGTTTTCGCTGCTCCACAGGGAGCTCCACCGAATGTCTCAGTGGCAGGGTTCGCATGGCGGCACCGCCTCCATTTCTGCACACCATTCGCGAGTTTCGTTTCCACCGAAGGTCCCAGTGGCAGGGTTCGCATGGCGGCGCCGCTCTCATTTCGGCACGCCCCTCACGCTTCGTGGCCCCATTGACCGTGGGGAGCTCCACCAACGGCGCCAGCGCCAGCGCCGGCATGGCGGTGCCGCTCCAGGTCGGCACCCCTCACACGCTTTTTAGCCTCATAAAGGGGATTCTCCTTTCTTCGTTTCACCTGCCTTGTGGTAGTCTCGCCTGCATATGGCTGGGTCCGTCGCCAGGATAATCATCAGGTAAGTCTTCGGTTCAGACTGTGACCCTGGGCCCCGGGCTACAACAACAGCGGCTCGCGACGGATATATATATATATATATATATTTCACAGTGTATAAAATTACTCTCTCGTCTAAGACCTCGCAGTTTAACCACAATCATCGCGTTTCCGCTCAGGGCTTTTTAGGAATCTGTTTCATTATTGCTTTGTTGCCGTTCAGAAATCGCGCTCTCGCCTGAAACTCCCCAACCACTTGTTGAATAATCTAGGTTGGCCAATCAGGAATTACATTTCCGCCCAGGATGTCGTCCAATTTTATCAGGGACTCGCGCTCTCGCTTTCGGCTTCCCCTCGATCTATTCAAGCTTCGCGCATTCATGTCCCGTCCGCCCGGTTCGCCCGTTGGGCCCTCCCGCCCGACCTACCCGGTAAGGTCGCCCGTTGGTTTGTTCGGAAATCTTCCCGCACGATTGCCCGACCCGCCCGTCAGGGTCCGCCCGGCCGGCCTGGCCGTTTTGCTGTCCCGTCCGCCACCCGCTTGTTAGGGTCCGCGCGTTCGCTGGCTTGGAAGCCCGTCCGCCCGCTTTAATGTTCCGCCCTCCTGGCCCGCCCAGTGTGGGGCCGCCTTGGGGCCTTTCGGGACGTCTTGGGAGCCTCTTGGGCCGTCTTGCGGGCCTCTCGGCGCGATCTTGGGGGCCTATGAGGCCGTCTCTTGGAGCGTCGGAAGCCCGCAATGGCGAGAACGCTAAGCTCATTGAACAACTTCAGGGACTCCATGATTTTGGCCTCGTAGATGTCCTCTTGGATCCTTCTTCGGGCATCTTGGGGGCCTCTTGGGCCGTCTGGAGGGGATGTTGGTCCATCCCGGGGCCATCTTGGAGGCGTCTTGGGACAGTCTTCGACTCCATCTTTGGCCGTCTTGGCCGTCTTGGAGGCCATCTTGGAGTCGATCTTGGGGGTCTTGGAGGCGGATGAAGCACCCGTATGTTTTTTCCTTTCGGCTGGAGGGATGCGCCGATACCCTACTGGGGACCCTTCGAACGGGTTTGAAAAAGTGAAGCGTCCAGCACGCCAAGGACCCCTGTGACAAACACAATGGGAGGTAGATCGAAGACGTCAACGCCGAATCACCGCAGCCCCCTTCCTTTTATGATACGCCTATGTGGCCATACGTTAGGGCAAAGTTTTGGCCAACCTATTGGACCATGTGTTGCCCCAGCCGTTGTGGAAGTCCCTCGGGGAACACTTGGGGGAAGGATGAAGAGGATGAGGAGATGAAAGAAAGAGGAGGAGGAGGAGGAGGAGGAGGAGGAGGAGGAGGAGCTGGAGGAGGAGGAGGAGGAGGAGGAGGAGGAGGAGGAGGGGAGGGAGGGGAGGAGGAGGAGGAGGAGGAGGAGGAGGAGGAGGAGGAGGAGGAGGAGGAGGGGAGGAGGAGGAGGAGGAGGAGGAGGAGGAGGAGGAGGAGGAGGAGATGGAGGAGGAGGAGGAGGAGGAGGAGGAGGAGGAGGAGGAGGAGGAGGAGGAGGAGGAGGAGGAGGAGGAGGAGAAGGAGGTCTCTTGGGGGCCACCAGGGGCACTCTCGGGGCCTCCTGGGACCTTCCTGGGGGCCTCTTGGAGGCCTCTTGGGGGCCTCCTTGGGCCTGTTGGGACCTTTGGGGGCTTCTTGGCAGCCTCTTTGGCCGTCTTAGGGCATTCCTGGCCCCCAAGACGCCGTCGGAAGGCGTCTTGGGGGGCCCCTCTGAACCGACTCTGGGCCTCATGTGGGGTGCTTCAGGGCCGTCCCGGTGGCCATCTTGGAGGCCATCTTGGGCGTCTTCGAGACCTCTGGGGCCGTCTTTGGGCCCTCCTGGGCCCGTCTTGGAGATCTTTGGGCCGTGATGGGGCCATCTTGGAGGCCTCGTGGGCGATCTTAGGGCGATCTTGGGGGCCTCTTGGGGGCCGCCTAAAGCCGAAAAGAAGCAAATGCCCAAATCCTTCAACAAACAATTTGTGATTTTTGCCTCCTCGGGCCCTCCTGGAGGCCCTTGTGGAGGCATTTTGGGCCGTCTTGGAGGCCTCTTGGGGGCCTCCTGGGCCGTCTTGGGATCTTGGAGCCATCTTGTGCCGTCTTGGTGGCTTCTTGTGCGGACTTGGAGGCATCTTGGACTCCCTTGGGCCGTCTTGGAGGCCATCTTGAACCATCTTGGGCGAACTTGGCGGCCATCTGGGGCCATCTGGACCGTCTCTGGGCCGTCTTGGATGTCATCAAGGGTCCGAAAACCTACGACCCGGGCATTTTCGGCGGGCTTGCGGATGGCCAGCGCAATGGTCTGAAGCCCCAGGGGGAGTTTCGAAAAGAACCCAAACCACCGAAGTTCAGCACGCCAGGCACCCCTGTGGTCAGCCATAGGGGGCGGCGGATTCTTTAGTCGCCTTCGGCCCATCCCGCCACCGTGCCTGGGTCGCTGGCCGGAGGCATCTGAGACCTCTTCAGGTCGCTTTGGTCTTGGGGTCACTTTGGATGCCTCTCGGGGGCCTCTCGGGGGCCTGCCTGGGGCGTCCCCGGGGGCCTCCTGGCGGCCTCCGTTGGGGGCCTCCTGGGGACCTCCTGGGGGCGTGCCCGAGGGGGGCCCCGTTGGGGGACCCCGGTTGGGGGCCTCTTGGGCGCCTCTCTTGGGAGCTTCTTTGGGGGCCTCGAGGGGCCCTCTTGGGGGCCCCCGTTTGGGGGGCCTCCTGGGGGCCTCTCGGGGGCGCGCCCGTGGGGGGCCCCATGGGGGGGCCTCGTTTGGGGGGCCTCCTGGGGGCCTCTCGTGGGCGCGACGGGCCGTTCCCGCGGCCCCTCTCGGGCCCGGCCCTCGTGGAGGGCCCCGCGCGGGCTCCAGGCGGCCCTCTCGGGGGGCCTTGGGCGCCCCTCTCGAGGGCCTCGGGCGCCGCCTCCTGCTCCTCCTCCTCCTCCTCCTCCTCCTCCTCCTCCTCCTCCTCCTCCTCCTCCTGCTCCTCCTCCTCCTCCCTCCTTCTCCTGTTCCTCCTCCTCCTCCTGCTGCTCCTCCTCCTCCTCCTCCTCCTCCTCCTCCTCCTCCTCCTCCTCCGGTGCGATCCTGGGCGCCCCTGGGGCAGCCCTGGGCGGAGCGAAGACCGAACCCTCGAGAACGGCAACGGAGCTCCAACAGCGCCGGTTCTTCCACGACTTCTGCTTCGTGGTCGCCCCAGGACGGTCCCTTACTTGATAGAGCAGTGAACGTAGTAGAGTCGAGCTCAGAGGCATGTGCAGCATCTTGTAGCCGATACGGCTCAAGCTGCGCAGTTGATATCACAACACTAATTATTGCAAGAGATCCCCAGATCAGAAGTATCATATACTACCTTATCTATCACTAAGTGATATCAAGATATCTTTGCTGGTGGTATTTGTTTGACTCAGACTGAGTGGACAGACGTCTTCGCCAGACGTGCGGAGAGAGAGAGAGAGAGAGAGAGAAAGAGCGTGATCGTCTTATCATCGCCGACATCGAGGTTGTCATCGACAACTCTAGCTGGTAGCGGAGCTGGCATTGCCAGCTCCACGGACAACGAAGAGCCCGATATTTCGTACAGATGTTCAGGTCTCCAGTCGGACACTTTCAGCCACTCGGAGATGGTCGCGGCGCAGGAGCCGGACGTGGACGCACAGCATGGCCGTATGGACAGCACGTACCAGAGCCTAGAGACTGGAACATGATGAGAGGAAGTATGACGAACCCGCCACCGTGGGCCCCGGAGATGGAGCAGCAATATCCTTTCAGGAATTGGTTGGCCGACGCGGTGGCGTGGTGTAGTGCGACGAATCTAGACGAGAACAAGAAGGGACCACAGTTGGAGCTGTCGCTGGGTTGGATTGCGAGAGATATGATTCGGGAGCTGCCTCTTCACTCGAAGATTCATGGAGCAGACATGGACCTCGGAGATGGTGCAGGATTGCAGAGATTGAGTGGAGCAGGCTTTATCCTTCAGGCGTTGGCCAGGCAGTTCTTACCGCTCGAAGAGGAGACAAATCTCAGGAGCCTGGCCGACTTGTATGGATTTGCGAGGATGCCTGGCGAGAACATAGACACCTTACTTACAAGATGGGAGGTTGTGCTGCAGTGGGCGAGGACGAGGTCAAACATAGCAGCACAACATCACCATGCGGCTTGGATGCTATTGATGGCACTGCGTCTTCCAGCTGAGTATTGGGTGCAGGTTCTCGCGCCTTTTCAAGGAACACTCCCAGTGGATGACATGCAGTATAGACAGTTCTTATCATACATCAAGAGGTTTGGGGACCTCGCTGAGAGTGGAAGTCATAATATCATGAACCCAGCGACGCACGGCCCTTCTGTGATGCACACACAAGAGACGACATACATGACGGCAGATATGGGAAATACTACACCGCCCTGGGAAAGCGGTGGACCCTTCGCCCCAGCCATGTCGTATCAGACTCAGATGGATGGCGGATACTACTACGACGACAGCGACACCTCGGACGACGACGGCGAAGCTGATGCGGTGCTTTTCGGACGAGAAGAAGATGAGCCAGATATGTCATCATGGTCTAATAACGATCGGTCCGAGTATTACTACCAAGTACAAGCGCTATCGCAAGAAGTGGAGACGTTTTGTGGGGAAGCACCACGACGGATGCGCGGACCTCTTCGTCGACGGCACTACTTCGAGGACGGTGTGGATTTCGTTGGTAAGTCAGGCAAGGGCGGAAAAGGCAGAAAAGGAAATCCCATTGGCACAGATGGACAGCCGCTGAAGTGTTCAACGTGTGGGTCGACGCAACATCTGTGGAGACGCTGTCCGAACGGAGCTGGAAAAGGCAAAGGTGGCAATGGAAAAGGATCTACTCATGACCAGCAGGTGCCGGGCCACATGCGCACGCACGGGGAAGCGCAGGTACCAGCGGCAGCTCCTGCCTTTGCTCGAGGGCCTCTGGCAGGATTGCCATCTGTTCCTCGCTTCTTCATGACGGGGGAAACGCGCGCGGAATATCAAGTTCAGAGTGCGACCTCAGCTACTTCGTGGATGGTTGTTGAAGACACGGCGCCCGCGATAGATGTCGAAGAAGGGCACGGTGCTCAACATGTCGGAGGCTTTGCCTATCAGCAGGCAGAGTACCCAGAGGTACCTTCCTCGCAGCAGCACGCCATGTACGAGCAACATCAGATGCAGATGAGTTCTAGGCAGCAGTTGGTCATGCAGCAGATGCAGCAGGGCTTGCCTCCTCAAGCTATTGCAGCAGCTTTCACACCTCCGCCCAACATGATGAACGCGGTGATGCATGGAGGTGGTCAGCTAATGCAGAACTGGGGAGGTGGACCTTTCTTTGCTCAATGGGGAGTGCCATCTTCGCAGATGGGCAGACCTTCAATGATCGGAGCGACTATGCCAAACATGATGCGCACGGGTGACGGATCATCGTCGACGACGGTTGCAGGCAGAACGTCTCTGCCATCATCATTGGTACAGCAGTTGGTTGCTATGTCGGCTGCGGCGGGGCAGCATACAGAGCAAGGATATACGACGCCGCCGACAGTTACGCACGAGGATGTGTTTCATTCCCCAGAGAGCCAACGAGGACCAGCAGATGCCATGATCACGATTGCTACCAATCAGCTGGAAGTGGCCAATCAGCGTTTGGAAGCAGCAGTGTGCATGCCCGTGGACGGCACGGTTCGCAACAGACCTCAGCGCGAGACCAACGAGGAGCACTGCATCATTTGCTTGGGGCGCGAGGTGACCACCAAGGTCATGCCATGCGGACATGCTCACTTCTGTGTGGACTGCGCAGGTCTAATATACAATGGAGCAGTTGGAGATCCGCCCAAGTGTCCCTTGCGTCGTGCGCTGGTTACTTCACTTGAGCAGGCCGCGCAGGAGAACATAGCCGAGCAAGTTCACGAGAGGCCTCAGGTATCATCAATGATGGAAAATTTGGCATTGGTTTTGCGTGAGATTGCGAGTAGAAATGGAACCAACGCCATCGTACCTCATGATAGTCAGTTTGCACCGACGGTTGTATCGCAGCAGCGACGCAACCTGATCACGGAGATGACCGCCCTCGGTCAAAGCGACGCGGCGCAGGGGCCTCGTCATCTTACCTCTTTCTATGGACCATGGTGGCCTTCTGGGATCACCGAGAAAGAGTATGAAGTGTTCGCCAGCAACCTAGCTCTGCAGAGCGACGAGGTGGGCCTGGTGCCAGATACTGGAGCTCATGATGGACTGTGTGGTGATCAGTGGGCCAGACGTCAGGCCGTCAAGTGTCAGGAGTTCGGCAAGAAGGTGGATCAGCAGGCGTTGATCGAGCCCAGGTACGTTGCAGGCGTCGGCAACGGAGCGCAGCAGGCGAACTTTGAGGTGGAGTTGGCAACTGGCATGGTGGACACGGATGGCGTATATCACGAGGAGAAGTTCAGGTCGCCGTGCATAGAGAACTCGGGTGTGCCCGGTCTCATTGGCATTCAGAGTCTGGAGCGTAACGATGCGCTCATCAGATGCAAGACCGGAGAAATATGGTTCTTGGGCCCTGGCGGAGTCAAGGTTGAACCCTCGCCGGGCAGTCGCCATTTCCAGATGAACAAATCTAAGTCAGGTCATTGGCAAATACCCATCAGTCGCTTCAGGCGTAAGCAGGACGGCAAGACGAGCAACATGGTGATGACCACCGAGAATGCCAATGACACGACTACGGCGACGGCAGGATCAGCATCAGGATCAGCATCAACACCAACTACCAGGACACCGACAAGTCATTCAAAGTCGGTGAGCTGGTCTTCCTCTACCGACTGACAAACCGAGGCGGGCTGCCTCAGCCCGGAGGCAGCGCCGCCGACCCCAGGGCCGGCGTATCAGACTGCCGGCGAGGAGGACAAGAGGGAGGAAGGCGTCTTGGGAGCATCGTCTAGCCCCAAATACGTGGTGTTGATCAGTGAAGATGCGCAGTTGCAGCAGCAGCTGAGTGAACGATATCCACATTTACGAGTAGTATCCCGTACTATGTTTCTGGAATCTTCGTGGCTGGAAGCACGCGATGCCTTTTTGAGAGATTCATTTTTGGTAGTCGCAGAGCTCCCGCGATGCAGGACGAGTTCGGGAACGCGCAATGATCGGAGGATCCTGGACAGATTTACGACATATCTCACCAGTTGTCGCCATATGGATTTTGTGTTGATAGCGCCGCGAAGATCGAATACGTGGCAGATGGCAGCTATTCAGTCCATTGTGAATATGAAGCAGGTGCAGATCTCTCATCATCATGTGTGTGCCTGGGACGTGAGGGCACCCTCTAGTTCTAAGCCGTTGAGAATGTGTATGCAGTAGGCAGCCACCAAGCACATAGACAGCACAGCATGTCCACATGAGTCTTCTGCTGGACATGATGTAGATATGAAGTATTCTTTCGACAATGCAGGCGAGCTGGCCGAATCGAGATTGGGGAATCATCGTGCGATCGTGGGTAAAATTATTCAGTTGATTCAGAAGGCATATCTGGATGACGGCATGTTCACCGCGACCAGAGCCGACTTGATAGAGTACACCAGGCAGCCCACGAACGAGAGCGTCAGCATCGCGATGCCGACAGACTCGAAAGAAAGACAAAAGCAGAAGAAAGCCAAGGAGAAGGCTACGGGTTCGACGAGTTCAACAACATCGTCAACCAAGAGACCGAGACAGTTCGAGAAGCATTATGATGATTGCGGACAAGATTGGAGCGGACTGGGCAAGGACGTGATGATGACCATGGGGTTCTCCAGTGACGGCGAAGCCAGCGAGGATCACAAGAGTGACGAGGATGTGATTCAGGACATGCACCAGGTATACTTTGAACCTTATTGGTTCGCCGGCTTGAAGGAAGTACCGCACTGCTTGGGAGCTGCGACAGAGGCTTGGGTGGTGAAGCCTCGGAGCCTCATCGGGAGGGGTCGGGAGGCGCGGCCCCGACGGCCGTGCATCATGCTACAGGCGCATCGGTGGTGAGGTGTCCTATTATATATGTAGGGTGAGCAAATCCATACATGGTTGAATTAAGAAACGCAATCATGCGACCATTTTTTTACTCGGACATGCCAAACCTGATGTGCATTAATATATACCTCATTTCTGTATGATTCTACATGAAAACACTGTGAACCAAAAAACGAGGCAGTCACATATATGCGATATTCACCCTCAACGACTCGGGCGCATTGTATTTTTAGCTCTCCCTGATCAGGGGAACTCGTCTGGGTATCGGTTCTGGATGGGCTGGTTGAAGGCTGGTTGTGGCTTGCGAAGCATTGAGAATTCGCGAGCAGCGCAACTTTTGCTCCGCACTGCGATCCGATCTGACAGACAGGAGGCGGCAGATGAGCAACGCAACCTTATCAAGCAAAGCCGGCGAGAGGGAGGACGGGGGTGGATTGGAGAGAGAAGGCAAGGGATATGGAAAGGGGACCGACGGCGACGACGGCTGCGAACGCCCGCCTCGCAGCCGCACTGGGCTCAATGGACCGCAGGGTGGCGGCGGCGCTTAGGCCGCGCGCGACCGTGCGAGGGCCCCGGGGCACGCGAAAGGGCAAGGGATGACAGGATAGATAAACCTCGGGAGGGGGATGATGGAGGGGAGGGTCGCGTGGAAAGAAGAGGGGGAGGTGGGGGAGGAGGAGAAGGAGCATGAGGAGGAGGGGGGAGCAATAATGATTAGGAGGAGGAGGAGGAGAAGGAGGAGGAGGAGGAGGATACGAAGCAGGAAGAGGATGATAAAGAGGATGAGGAGGAGGAGAAGCGGAGAGAGGAGGAAAGGGGCGAGCGGGGCCAGATTTCCATTCAGGGAGGCTAGAGCCCGAGTGCGGACTTCTGCTTCGGTCAGGGGGGATATGGAGGCATATGAAGAGGAGGCGGAGGAGGAGGACGAGGAGGTACGTCACCCACTGTGTTTCTGTTTCCTCTCAAGGGATGTCGTCACGCTGAAGGGCGAGGCCGTGCGCAGGGTAAACCGAGCATTTGCAGACAGGGTCCAACCACCAAAATGGAGGCGACTCTTACAACTCGGACGCGGTGAGTGAGGTCTTGCATGCTTTACGGGTTCTTGGAGTGGACATTCGGGCCGTGTTGGCCCAGCTGGCATCTGAAGTTGTTGACATTTTATCATCTGATGGTGATGGGCGAGCTCCCGGGGGCGACGAAGCCGCCTTGGTTCCTTTTCCTCTTCTGCCTGCCCCTGGCGCTCCAGTGCCCATTGCCCAGAGCGTTGCAGCGATAGAGAGACTGAGGGGGGAGTGTGCCGCTGATTCAAAGGAAGAGGTACTTCAAAAGTTGGCAGAGAAGATCGATACGATCCAACATATGAAAGCTTACAGGCGCACGCTGGGTCAGAAGAAAAGACGACAAAAACAACGGGGTGACAAGGAACTCCAGAGAGCTGTGGAAAGAGAACGTCTCAAAAAGGTAACCGAGTAGAAAGACGATGGAGGGAGATATATGTCTCTGCGCGGTGGGATGTCAGTGGCCTTGAGAAGGTCGGCGTGCTCCGGTGCGCAGGGGGGGGGGGGGGGGGGGATCGGGCCCATCCTTGGTGGCACGCGTAGCCGTGGAGGAGAGAGGAGAGTAGAGTAGAGGAAAGGAGGAGGAAGAGGAGGTGGATGAGGAGGAGGAGGAGGAGCCCTGCGCTCAGAGAAGGAAGGCAGAGAGAGAGAGAGAGAGAGAGAGAGAGAGAGAGAGAGTATATATACGCACTACAAAAACTGACCGACGGTCAGTTTTACAAGGGGGAGGAGGAGGAGGAGGAGGAGGAGGAGGAGGAGGGCAGCCTAATAATGCGAAGCCGTTTTCCCTGACCTCTTTTCCGCCTCCTTCCGAAGAGAGAGCGAGGGGGGGGTCCCCCAGGGGGGGGGGCGAGGGGGGAATGCTGCAGACTGCTATGTACTGAGGGGAGGCGCGGCGTCCACTTTCGGCCTCGCCGTGGAGGAGGACATCCACGGCGCGACGATTGCGAGGTGGGAGGTGTTGTGCGCGGCCTCACTTCTTCAGGCCTCCCATTCCATTTATGCCGATATGCGGGAAACGTTGCGCGAGAACGAGTACGCGGGACGCAGTGCACACTCGTTCAGATACACGTTTAACGGGCACAGGGCTGACGCATCCAACGCGCAGTCTTTTGAGAGAAAGGTGAGAGTTCAAGAGATAACGAGTGCATATGTGTCGTGCGCTGTGCCGAGCGGTTGCGAGGACACTGGATTGAATGCACAATGCGTAAGGGACTGCGTGGTGTATCACCGTGCCTTCGCAGACTTACTGAATCCTCTCGCT
Organism: Prorocentrum cordatum; assembly: GCA_963575745.1. Classification (NCBI taxonomy): domain Eukaryota; class Dinophyceae; order Prorocentrales; family Prorocentraceae; genus Prorocentrum; species Prorocentrum cordatum. The sequence goes on along the minus strand of CAUYUJ010021127.1, from coordinate 46,238 downwards.
TCATCTGCTGCAGCTTCGCACGGTCCGACGAAGAAACAGTGGGAATCCGTTTTGTGTCCCCCGTGGGCCCGGGGCGACATCAAAGAGCATGAGCGGCTACCTACTTACATGAAGGGAGATGTGCCTCAATGTTCCAAGCCAGCTGTACCTGATGAGAATGTTGTGCTCAGCGCGATACACGCGTGCACAGATAGCGGGGGGGGGGGGGGGGCGAAGCGGCAACCAAGAATGCAATTGGGAAAGAATTAGCTGACGATCTTCTAACATTCTATTTGCCCATGGCATGCGTGTTTCACCAGGTACACCTGATCATTAAGAAAAGCCTGGTAACCTCGGACTGGGTTATGGAAGAGCTGGGGAAATCTGGAAAATACTTTTCAAGCATTGCCAAGATAATGCGTACTTGGCGGGACAGGCGAGCCTCGATGGATCGGGGGTGGAAAAAAAAACATCCATTGACGGCGCATTTGGTCAAGAGTAAGCCGCCAGCAGCCATTGGCGGTCGCTGGGGCAGCGTGCGCGCTGCCGAACGCTACCTGCTGAAGCCCCCCTTGCAAGACTTGAGGCATGTTTTCAATGAGGTGTTCCTGAAAGGAAAGGCGAAAACGAAATCAGCCCCAAAACCGAAGGGGATCAAAGATAAGGACAGTAAGAAACCAGGTGCCTTGAAGGACAAGGCTGGCGGAGAGATAGCCCTGGCCCCTCGCGGTGTGGACGCAGTGGACGGCGCGGAGGAACGGGGGGTCGGGGTTGGGCAGAGCCGCAGATCAAGAGCGGATCGGAGGGCACGAATGTGAGAGCGTGGGAGGGGGGAATCAGTTCGAGTCAACGACATACAGAATGAAGAGGACTCCCGCATGCAGCGCGCAGCCTGATGCACCCGCCCGGCGGCGGCAGTCGCCCATGCAACGGGCGAGGGGGTCGACCTGCCGCCCATCAATCTATCTCTCGCCCGCGGGGTGTATTGAGGAGGGGGGGGAGGGGGTGGGGGGGTGGGAGAAGGAGGAGGGCGATGGGGGAGGAGGGCGACGGAGAGAAGGTGGATGAGGAGGAGATGGATGAGCAAGAGGCGGAAGAGGAGGACGGTGGAGGAGGAGCCTGCACATGCGTCTCCATGCCATGCGTGAGTGCGTTGCTCGGATGGGGCCAGGAGCTGGCGTTGGAAGAGTCGCAGGCGTACTCTGTCAAAATGGGACGGTGGCGCACTGATGCGATGGCCTGCGTTGAAGACGACCGCTTCATGAAAATTGTGCTTGAGATGGGGAACAAGTTGCGCGAACCTTTTCATCGCATGTTCTGCTGGCTCCAGAAAGTCGAACAGAGAGAGCCAGGGGAAAGGCGGGTTGGGAAATTGGCTGATCTGGTGTTCACCCGTGCCGACGCCACCTACATTAAGCTAGTCGAGTTGACCAAACCTGAATCATGGGAAGCTTTTCTCTTCGGACTTTCACCGGCGGCTCAACGCGTAGCGCGCAAATGCATCCTTACGGCGGCACTGCAACATGTAGTTGACTTCTACCATCGGATCGTTGTTCCTTGCACCACATTTCCATACAAATTGTTTTGGCTTGCGTTCAGAGGGCCTACAGACAGTTGCGAGAGGCGAGCATCGGTCGCCCAGGAGCTCTTGGATGCCAGGGCTGAGAGTTTGGAAGTAAATGCTCTGAAGGTGCGGATCTAATTTTGGAATGGGCTCGAAGAAGTATCAAAAGCTGGGGCATGCCCATTGTGCTTATTTGTTCTGGTGGACCAGTGGATTGCATGGACAATGTGCGATGTGCAGGCCATAGAGCGCTCTAACAAGATTGTTCAAAACATTATCGATCTTGCGCCTCGCATTGAATTGCCGTTGTTATCTTCGCGCTTATTTATCATGCAATCTGTCTTCGGACCATGGCGAACCAAGAAGACCAACTTCAAAAATTCTGACGTGGGCCCGTACATCAATATGGCACGAGATGAGGCAGGCAGTTGCTTTGCTTGCAAGTGTTTGCATGTTTCGCCACCTGAGTCTGCTCTGCTCTCCGCTTGCTCGATCTCGCCCCCTTCCCTCGCCTTCCCTGGGCCCGTCCCTTCCTGGGCGACTGGGCGACGACGACGAGACGACTCGACTGGCGACGACGACGACGAACGACGACGACGACGGCGGCGGCGGCGGCTGCCTTCGCCTTCCGTCTTCGCCCCTGACACTCATCCCCTTCCTTTGGCCAGCGCGCAGTTTCTTCGCCTCCCCTCCTTATCCTACTCTCCTGTTCTCTCGTCGAAGCGCAGGCTGTGCGCCGCTACCTCGACAGCGACAATGTCCTGGGTAACGTCAACAGGTGGGAGACGCCATGCCCCACGCCCAAGTTCGACGAGATTACCTGTATCAGAGATCCACGCCCCGCTAAGCATTCAGGGGCGGCACTTCAGTGGGCACTCTCAATGAATTTGATATTTTTTCGGAAGATGAAAGCAGCCGATATCGGCCAGGGGCCCCTGCGGGGTTGCATGGCGCTGGGGGGGGGGGGGGGGGGGGGGGGCCGACGACTACGAGGCATGGATATGTCCGATTACATACTCTTATGACGGGTACCTGTTGCGATGTAAGCTCCGGATCCACCGAGGAACAGTGGTGGGGGCCGCCCTTGAGTACCCGCTGCAGCATGCCACGTCGATCGACGCCCTCGCTGCGTACTACGACAGGACGCCTGCCAAATATGCAATTGAGTGCAAATTCTTCCAACTACAAGTTGAAGAGTTCCAGGTTCAATGCAAGCCCCGAGTTGCCCTGCTAGACGCCGATAAGTTAATCATTACAGACGATGTTAAGAAGCTGAGCTCTAGGGGCATGCTGTCAGTCGACGATGCTGTGAAGGCGGCCTTCGGCCCGGAGGCGCCGCTAAAGGACAAGGACCCCTCGCTTGCGATCGATATGGGGGAGATTCCAGATGAAGCCCACAAAACCAGCAACACAAAAGCTAAAGTAAAGGCGGTTTTGAAAGAACTGAAGGACAAACCACATGCAATCGAAATCGCAAAAGAGTTAGGCGAGGCTGGCGGCGAGGAGAGGGATTCAGACGACGAGGTCGTCGACCACGGCGGCGACGAGGATGGTGAACTTGAAGCTTTGCTGGCGGTCCGAGGCGGTCCCGAAAGCCCAAACCCCCGGGGTCCTCGGGCGCGAGTCTATCGGTCGTCCAGGGACCTGTGCCATCAACTGCGCCTCGCCGATAGATCCATCGCGCTCCGACTCCAGAGGAGAGAGAATGGCCGCGACTTCGGGCGCCCCCTGCTACCGAACCCATGCCTGACCAGACGCTGAGACCCCGATGCAGGGGATGCGTGCGCGTGTGTTGGCATGGCTTGGTGTGGCGATATGCTCAATGAGGGTGCCGAAAGGCCGTGAAACGATGTCGTGACGATGCCGCTGCTCACTCCCCCCCGAGGTCATCCTGTCCGTGCGCGAGAAGACGACTCCCGGCGCCGCCCCTCCAGGAGCTGCAGCTGCTGCAGCTGGAGGCGCTGATGGCGGTGGCGCCGCCGCTGCCGCTGGTCCTGCAGCAGCGGGCCCCGCGGTGGGGGTGGGGCCCCTCCTCCTCCGCCTCCTCCTCCTCCTCTCCTCCTCCTCCTCCGCCTCCTCCTCTTGATCCTCAGTATCGTTGTTTGATTTGCACGAACGTGGAGCTGATGGATGCCCGCTGCGTCTCGCGATGAGAAGCCATCAGACTGACTTTGTAGTTGCAGCAAGCTAGCGGTGGGGGTGGAAGGCCCTTCCACCCCCAGATCCCTTCTCCACCCCCACTGCCCTCCCTCCCCGTCTGCGCCCTATCAATGAGAAGTGGATGAGAGGCTAGGTAATCCCCAGGGGCGCGAAGATTATCGCGCATCGCGCGTCGCGGCCTGGACCGCACAAGTGCCCTTCCCTGGGGAGTCGGCGCGAGGGCGCGAAGATAACCACGCTTCGCGCATCGCGCATCGCGGGGCGCGATTCGCGAAGTTAGGTGACCCTGGAGAGGTGAGAGGCAATGCCTTCAGACCAGACCTCAGCCAGACCGCAGCCTCTCGTTCTGGTGGCAGAGTTGATGCTCACCCTCTGTTCCACGACGTGCACGCGTCCCACCACGTGAGGAAGTATCGCAGTATCCTGATGTGCGCTCTGTGCGGGAGGTACTTCCAGTCGAGGACGCCTGGGTGGAACCAGGCTGGCTTGCACTCGCCATGCCCTGGCTGCCGCAACTTCTACGGCATCGCGAACATGAACAATGTCCGTCGAGGCAAATACCCAAAGCCGTCGGGCCGCTTCGAAGATCCTGGTCCAGCAGCAGCATCGCCGGCGCCTGGCGACGGCAGCGACGACGACGACGACTCCCAGCAGTAGCAGCAGCAGCACTGGCAGCTTTTGCAATTCTGGCACAGCTTAGTTTGTCAGGTTTAAGGCCATTCGCATGTGGGATTGCTTATGGCCGCCCCGGCACTGCACGCTCGTTCTCAGTGCATCTTAGATTGCAGACCATCTCAAGTCACCATCGAAGTGTCTCGATTCGACGACGACGACGATTTTCTTTGTACATCAAGCCCGTGCGTGTAAACGCGCGGGGTCCTCGGCAGCGGGCTAGCGGGCTTGACCGCGTTCTGAATAGTTGAACTTGGAGTGCGTTGCGATGGAAATGGAAGGGGGCGCTGAGGTATATAAAGAAAGTGGGAGAGAGAGAGAGAGAGAGAGAGAGAGAGAGAGAGAGAGAGAGAGAGAGAGAGAGAGAGAGAGAGAGAGAGAGAGAGAGAGAGAGAGAGAGAGAGAGAGAGAGAGAGAGAGAGAGAGAGAGAGAGAGGAGAGAGCGAGAGAGAGAGAGAGAGAGAGAGAGAGAGAGAGAGAGAGAGAGAGAGAGAGAGAGAGAGAGAGAGAGAGAGAGAGAGAGAGGGGGCGGGCACGGGAGGTGGTCGGCATCGTCTACGACGCGGACGACGCTGCCGTGGCCGCAGCGGTAGTGGAGTGGTCTCGCGAGGCACTTTGGGGGAGGATGTGGTCGATAGGCGCAGCGCAAATGGTTTGGAGGGCTTCAGAGATCCAGAGGTGAGGTCAGGATTGATGAAATTGAACACTCTGCGACCGAACATACTTCAGGGGTCAGGGGCGAAAATAGGGCGTGCGGAACCCCTCCTGGAAAACCCCCTCCTGGAAAACCCTCTTTGGAATCCGTGACGACAGCGCAGAAGTAACGGCCCCCTCGCCCCCCCCCGCCCGCAGGCAGCCGAGGGCGTGGCCTTGCTCAATGAGATCACCGACGCCCACGGGAGCCCGGTGGGAGGACCCATGGGGGCAAATATGTCCCTCGTGGAGATGAAGGATGGCGCGGCCGGCCACGAGACTTTGGCAGTGGTGCCCGTGCACTGGTACTCTCCTGGGACGAAGCAGGGGATCCAGGTGGATATTGATGAGAATAAGAACATCAAATTCACTACACATTTAAATCACAAGCCTAGATGTTTCGACAACTGCCAGATAATCCATCCGAATCTAGGCTGTCGGATGGTCAAAGTTCTGAAGACACTAGGAAGGCCCCCCTGCCCTGCCAAAGTGTTCCGTTTGTCTCTCATGTGGGAGACGTGTCTACTTGCTCTGTGTAGTGATAAATTGTTTGCAAAGTCGAAGGCTAAAGCATCTCCAGAAGTGCGGCCCTGCAAATTATGCGGGCAAACCATGCAGGAAAGTCGGCTGACGTTCACATGCGCTGTCTGCCAGCTCACTTGGCATGGCGACTGCTCACGCAAGCTTGTCACGTCACCGCATGGGGTGGCCTCTCACATTCCAGAGGCACCAGAGGGTTTCATTCGGAATGTGTTTAAGCCAGCGTGCTGCTGCCATATGTGTCGGAGAATGTTTACCGCTTGAGACGATGCGCGCTCAGGCAGCGTGCCGCAGGCAGCATGCATGCAGCGTTGTGCTTTTGCTTGCAATAATAGTAATGAATCATGAACTTTGCTATTTGCTGGCTTGTCGCTCGCGAACGAGAGGTTAATGACTCGCAGTCCGCTTCAACTGATTCGTAACACGCAAGCTAGGTATTCACTCCGCTGACGCGGCCGGCGCAGGTCCGAACGCCGCGTCCCCTGGGAGCCCGTGGTATGAGGGTGGGGGAGGGGTGGGCGGGGGCCCCCTTCGGTTCCGCATGCTCGCATGCCACCATATGCTGATTGCCTAACACCCATCCATGGACATAGCCAATGCCGCGCGCAAGACCAGGGGCGGCGGGGGTCCTGGCGCCCTTCAGGCCCTTCAGGTCTCGTACCAGCTGAACCTTGGGCAAAGATCAGAGAGGATTGAACGGGGCGGAGCAGGGGAAGCAGGCGGCCGAGGAGCAGGAACACGAGGAACATGAGGAAGAGGAGCAGGAGGAAATAACAGAGGAGCAGGAGGAGGAGGGGGCGAGGGGGGAGGAGGAGGAGGAGGAGGAGGAGGAGGAGGAGGAGGAGGAGGGAGGGCAGGATTCCCATGGGGGCAGGGCTGGAAGGGGTGGGATGGCGCACCCACTCGGGCTTGGCCCACGGGGGCATGCATACTAAGCCACAGAGGGTTGCCTCGCCGAGAAGAGGTTGACGGGGTTCCGAATCCAAGTCCGACGAGGACAGAGGCGGCGGGAGTGATGAGCATCGGGGGGGAGGAATGGCAACATCCCAGAGTACTTCGGAAGCGGTTCGCCCCTTCCTCCTTCCTCCTTCTGGGCCGAGGCCCCTTCCTCCTTCCCCGCTCGCCCTATCGCTCTTTTTGCTCGAGCGACATCGCGATCTCGTTCCTCCTGTGCTACCTGTGCTACGAGGGGCGTCCGCGAGATGGGAAAGGCGCTTCTTTGCATTGGCAGGGGATAGCAGACAGCGTGGATGTAGGATGAGGACGAGGAGGAGGAGGAACGTCGCCCAGACCACTGAGGGCGAAGAGGAGTTGGAGGAGCGGAGGCGAAGAGCAACACCAGGGCCAGCCACGTGATAACCCATGCGATGCGATTTGGCATCAGGGCGTCGTGTCCGGATCCTGATCCCGACGGGGGGTGTTGAGATATGACTCTGACGATGTATCCTGGGAGAGGTGTGTGAATCAGATCCCGACGTATTATTCTATGCAAGATAATTGTGCGACGGATGTCTTCTGGAGAGAAAAATGTCAGGATCAGATTTTTGACAGGACATCTTCAGGAGGGTAGGTGTCGGGATCTGATCCCGACGAATGACGTCATAGAGGGTTTGTGATGGGATCTGATCCCGACGGTTGTATTTCCTGGCGGGTGGAGAATATTGGGATCAGATTCAGACGGGAAGTCTCCCGGGTGGTGTCGGGATCTGATCCCTGCGAAAGATATTCTGACAGGGGGGGGCGGGGGAAGATGTCGGGATCTGATCCCGACGGGGGTCATCTCCTGGATCATGGAGTGTCGGGGCCAGATCCCGACGGAGATCGGTATCTCAGGTGGGTGTCGGGATCTGATCCCGACGGGAGGTGTCCTGAGAGCGGGGGGGGGGGGGGGGGTGGGGGTCGGGATCTGATCCCGACGGGTGGTGTTTCAGAGGTAGGCGTCGGGATCTGATCCCCGACGGGGGTTCATGGGGGGAGGGGGTGTCGGGAATCTGATCCGAGGGGTGGTCTGGTAGGGGGGGGCGGGATCTGGACTTGGTTTTCCTGGAGGGAGTCGGGATCTGATCCCGACGGGTGGTCTCCGAGAGAGGGGCGTCGGGATCTGATCCCGACGGGGGGATCTGCTTGGAGTGGTGTCGGGATCTGATCCTGACGGGAGGTCTCCTGGGAGGTGAGGTGTCGGGATCTGATCCCGACGGGTGGTATTCAAGGGTATGCGTCGGGATCTGATCCCGACGGGGGTCTCATGGGGGAGGGGGGCGTTGGGATCTGATCCCGACGGGTGGCGTTCAGAGGTAGGCGTCGGAATCTGATCCCGACGGGGGTCTCATGGAGGTAGGGGTGTGGATCTGATTCGACGGGGGTGATGGGGAGGGGGGCGTTGGGATCTGATCCCGACGGTGGCGTTCAGAGGTAGGCGTCGGAATCTGATCCCGACGGGGGTCTCATGGAGGGAGGGGGTGTCGGGGGCCAGATCCCGACGGGTGGTCTCTGGTAGGGGGGGCGTCGGGATCTAATCCCGACGGTGGTTCTCCTGGGGGGGGGGGGGGGGGGGCGTCGGGATCTGACCGACGGTGGTTCTGGAGGGGGGAGGGGGGCGTCGGGATCTGATCCCGACGGGTGGTCTCTGGTAGGGGGGGTGTCGGGATCTGATCCCGCCGGTGGTTCTCCTGTAGGGGGGCGTCGGGATCTGATCCCGACGGGTGGTCTCTGGGATGGGGGTGTCGGGATCTGATCCCGACGGTGGGTGACTTTCGGATGGAGGGCGTCGGGATCTGATCCCGACGGCGGGGGGGCTCCTGGATGGAGAGCGTCGGGATCTGATCCCAACGGGTGGTCTTCTGAGGGTAGGGTGTCGGGATCTGATCCCGACGGGAAATCGATCAGATGTAGGTGTCGGGATCTGATCCCGACGGGAGACTGATCAGTGGAAAGTGTCGGGATCTACACCTGACGGGTGAAATCATGAGACGTAGGTGTCGGGATCTGATTTCGATGGAGGACCGCATGTATAAGAGGTGTCGGGATCTGATCACAATGTAGAGAGGGCTTGGAAGGATGTATCGAATTATCGCTCCGATGTAATAGACTCTGGAGGAATGACGTCGGCATCTGATGTCGAGAGATGCTCCTGGAGAGGCGTGCCGAGATCCGAATCAGACAGAATTATATTTGGGGCCCCGGAGCGATGCATTGAAAGCTGATCCCAACAATGAGAAATGCGATTGAAGATTGCCTAGATGTGTTTACGAATGATCCTCGGAGCCTGAAACAACGAGGGGGTATTAGGGATCTGTTTGGGGATCTCCTTGCTACAGGGAATAAATTCGTCGGAACGCTGGCTCCGACGTGAATGCGTCATAGCACGATGCTGCAGATACTCTCTGCTTCTTCTTCCGCATGCATCACCCTCCCCAAATATCCGTTAACCGTCGTTATCCTCCATTTCGTCGCCGTCGTCGCTCTCGTCATCGTCACAACCGTTATCGTGGCGATAACGTGCCCTCCTCTGCCCCTGACATCCTTCCCTCCTTTGAACATTTTGTTTATCGTCGAATCGTCCTCCGCGTCTACTATCCCTCCTCTCCCCTATTGTTTTCGTTCTACGTTTCTGTTTCATAGTAGCGCGGTGCTAAACAATGCGGCTTGCAGGTGGTGGCCTTGTTTGCCTTCTGCCTGCACCTGTGCGGGTTATCTGCGCAGGGCGTCGGCGAGGAGGCCATCGGCGTTCAGTGCGCGACCGTGCATTCCCAGGCGGACGCGGTTATGTGGGTTGAGCACGGACTATCGGTATTGCGTGCGCGTGGAATCCCAGACTTCCATGTCGAGTCTCAAATTGATGCCTTAACGTATTCAACTGCTTTCTCGGGCATCGACGCGCCAGGTACTGCGTTAGCCTTCCTCAGCTCAGCGTTTAATATTGACACAGCGAAACACCTCTGGGCGGTTGAGGCTGATCAGGAATGCCAGCGCGAACATCGATTGCATCCTCATGCACCTGAACACATCATGCCGGACATGCTCTCTGCGGTCACTACCTCAGTGCGCGGCCTTGTTGATCAGCACAGCGGTCGCGTGCCGCTCATCGCGCTGACAGACGCGCTCAAGACTGGCCGCATGGCACGGCAGGCCGCACAGTGCATCTTGCATCCTGGGCGCTCGTGCCTCTACTGCAAAGCGCATGTGCACATTGCTGGAACCCCGTGCATCGACTTCAGTGCCGATGGCAAGAGGAAGTTACTTTCAGGCGACTGCCTCGCGCCCCTGATCGCGTGGCTGGCCCAGAGGATGCTGTTGGCGGAGCCAGCCATCCTGCATGAGAATGTAGAGGCCTTCCCAATTGAATTGCTGATGGCCATATTCTCGTAGATGTACATCATCTACGCGTGTATCGTGGACTCCAAAAATCACGGCAAGCCCATTCGTCGGCGTCGGAGGCTCACCTGGGTGCTCAATAAAGGCTGCTACCGCACTCCGCTCATGAAGTGGCCCGAGGCCGTTCCTTTGTTCGAGCGCGAGTGCATGTTGAGCTACAGGGACTTTCTCGTCGTTTCGGAGGAAGAGATCCACGACCTGCTGAAGTGGAAACGCAATTGGAAATCCAAGATGCGCATGACGAGTAAATCTTCGACGAACGACGACTTGCCCAAGGAGTGTTTGGCACGGTACGAGATCGAATTCTTGGTGGCTGGAGTACAGAAACTGGGCTGCCATGGAGTTGTATCGTTGACGCAGAGCCCTTGCCTGAACGTCATCTCGAAGGCCGGCGAGATGTTTACCCTGACCACGAAGAACTTCTTGAACTGGATCATCGAGCGCTCCCGCCCCATGACGGCTGAGGAGATGCTCGCTTTCCAGGGCTTTCCGGCGTTGAGCGCGCTGGACAGGGGAATCGAAATGTTGGGTTCAAGTGCTCGGGAAACCGTTCTCCCAGGGTCCCAGGGGCTTCTGGAAGAGGGGTGTCCTGTGTTCCTGTGTTCTTGTGTTCCTGTGTAGTCCTGGGGCCCTGTGGGTCCTGAGGGTCATCGCAGGAGCCACCCGACGGCGTGGTCTTGGGAATGCGGATAAAAGGCCAAGGGTCCTTTACCTTCGGCTCGGGGTTCGAAATCTCTCGCCAGGAGCAGGGGCCTATCGCGTGCAGCTTCCAGAGAATGAGGGCGGCCGACGAACCGCGCAACCACCAGGGTTTTGCGCAGCAGGCAGGCAATTCGATGGACGTTCACGCCATCGGGTTCTCCTTCCTGTGGCTTTTCGGCTTCGCTCGCTCTCCCTGCTCCGACGTTGGCCCGAACAGCTCGGGTCAGAGTCAGAACGCCGCGCCAGAATTCTTCAAACGCATTGTTCGGGCTCGGAAGTTGAGCAAGTCCGAGAGTGGCCCGCCAGCACCCGCATCGAGCAAGCCATGCGCGCCGCAGCATCAGCCCAAGAGGGCGCGAATTGACCCCTTCCACTAAGTGAGTGCACGAGTTGCGTGACTGCATGTGGACATTTCGATTTCTAGCTGTCTGTGCGGGCGGCTACGTCGGGCGAGTTGCCAGGATTCCAGGGCTTGCATTGGACATGATTGTCACCATTGCTTATTGTTTGCTACCTGTTCGATTCAGGGCGAGTGCCCAGGGCAGAGACCGTCGCCCGTCGTCGTCGTCGTCGTCGTCGTCGTCGTCGTCAACGTCGTCGTCTCGTCGTCATCGTCATCGGTCGTCGTCGTCGTCGTCGTCGTCGTCGTCGTCGTCGTCGTCAACTCGATCCCCATCGGGGCCCCATCGCCCTCCATCCCCTTGGCCATCCCTGTCCAGTCCATGTCCCATGTCCCTAGGGCCTTCCCTCCTGCCTGTCTCCCTCAGCGCCTGAGGCCTTCGTATTATCCTCGCCTGCTGGGCTCAAGCAAGACGCCTTACCCAGTGTGGCGACTTTCGGAGCGTTTGGTCGATTCGGTTGGCTGCCCAGCCCAGTCCACCCCAGTTCACATCCTTCAGGCGTCGTTCGGCGCAATGGCCGAGCCTGCTTCGAAAAAAAATAAGGTTTCGGCGAAGACGACCCCCTCGCCGATCGGGGCCGACTCCTCCGGCTCTGGCCCCGCCCCTGCGGCGGCGGCCGCAGCCGGATCCGTGTGCGACTCCCTCTATGGCACCCGCAAGAACGTCCGCGAGCGCTGGCCAGACATGTCTCCTGGCGGGGCCCGTGGGGCAGAGAAGCAGCCGGGGCCGCGAGGGTGGCAAGGAGGAGGATGCGATGGCGGAGCAGAAGGAGGAAGGAAAGGGCGGTGATGAGCAGGGCGACCCTCCTCGCGTTGCCCTCATGTTTCATTCCTCCTTTCTCCTCCTGTGCCGATTCTGTGCCCCCTCCTTCTCTTCCTCCTTTCACTCCTCCTCCTCCTCGTCATCCTCATCTTCCTCCCAATTTCCTTCTCGTCGCCCTGCCCCCATCTCCTCCATCCTCCTCCTCCTTCCCCATCCCCACGCCTTCCCCTCCTCTTCCATCCCCCCTCCTCCTCCCTCTCCTCTTTTCTGCTGCTTGACGGGCAGGGTCAGCGAGATCGACGAGGAGATATCGAAGTGTTACAATCGCCGGGTGGTCTGGCGGCCGTGGTTCAACTCAATTGGCGAGGCCCTCATCAAACGGCGCCGCGTGAACAATCGGAAGCAGACCGCAGTGGTAAATAACTACAAGAAGATCATGATGGAGGAGGTTCTCGAGGAGGACAACCGTAACATGCCGATTGGGGTCCCGGGCGAGGGCGCGGAAGTGGACATGACGTACCTCCTTGGCGGCGCTACCACATCCGAGGAACATGGGGGGTGAACGCGTAAATGAGACTCGGCATGGACGGGGAGAGCGAGAGAGGATGAAGGAGGGAAGGAGGGATAGGGTGAAGGAGGGATGGGGGGAGAGGGATGGGGGGAAGGAGCTTGGCTGGGGATCGGTGGAGGGAGGGGGGGGGGAGGGGGGGAGAGAGACGTGATGTCAGATTGGCGCCCAGGCCTTCTACCAGGCCTACGCCGAATGTAAGGAATCGGGCGCGGAGACTCCCAACATCTCAATTATCGCAAAAAGGGGGTACCGCGTGGCGTTGTTTGACAGGCTTCCCGACGGCGTTGCCATATATACGAAAGCGAAACACAACAAATCTATGTTTGGTTCCAGTTTCACGTTAGTGGGAACGTACGAGCGCTGCCCCGACCTCAACGTGATGTTTGAGCAGTACAGAGATGCCAAGAAATTCACATCGCGTTCCTGCGCCAAACAAGGCACATTGGCATGGGTCTCAATCGCCCTCGGGGCAGGGTGTCGAAGTTATCCGCCCTCGGTTCACCTCCCTCCTCGCTCCTCCTCCTCCTCCTCCTCCTCCTCTTTCCTCGGTCCTCCTTGCCGTCGTCTCCTCCTCCTCCTCCTCCTCCTCCTCCTCCTCCTGCTCGCCCTAGTTCACGTCCTGCCCCCCGTCTGGCGGCCCCCATCCCCCGAACCCATGGCCCTCTGGCCCCCTTGCCTCGCCGCCTCTTGGCCCAGCAATGACAGGGGCGGGCCACCCTTTTAAACTTGCGACTGCATGCGCCCCTTCGGGAGGGGGGTGGGCGTGAGAGGGAGAGTGAATGCGCGGCGGGCGGGCTGCGTTGAGGGTAGCCTGGCAGAAGGCGAATACACGCGCGAGAAAATCATGCGCCGCTTCATCTTGGAGAAGGACAACGAGGAGGAAACGCCAGCCTTCAACGACAACTTCAACACGTTTGATAAAGGGCTTTGGTTTTACAAGAGAATGAGCGAAAACGGATGGTGGGAGGAGTGCAAGACCATGTTGGAGGACAATTGCGATTTCCTCGACCGGTCCTTCAAATCCGAGTTTGCCGTTTCCGTCAACTACCGCTGGCACAGGAACATATTGCAGGGTGCGTTGGCGGACCTGGCAGACTACGCCCAAAAAGTTTCAACGATGATTGGGCTGGAGATGTGCGTCCCCCTGATCGACGAAGGTGAGGACCGCCTCCCGTGGATTTTCAACCCCTCCATGAACGTCAGCGCTGCTGAAGATCTGATGGATCCGATCGCCACCCCCATGGGCGGCGCGGTCTCGTACGCCAAGGCCATGGCCAAGGCCGAGGCCAAGGCCAAGCACCAGCCGAAGAAGAAGAGCAAGGCGACGGACACGACGGCGGAGACGACGGAGACGACGGGCGAGGCCACGGCGGCAGCTCCCACGGCCGCGGGGTCCGATGCGCCAGCGGATCCGCTGGCGGAGTCCGGGCTGGCACTCCTGGAGGGGGGCGGCTTCGATTTGGGCGATGCCCTTGCGAATGCAAAAACGCCAGAGGAGAGGAAGGCCACCATGGCTGCTATGAAGGCCAAGTTGAAAGCCCAGATTGCTGCACTCGGGGAAGGTAGTGATGGTGATCAGCAGGCAGAGGATCCGCAGCCTCAGGCTCTGATCCCATCCTCCCCCTCCCTCCTCCTCGTCCTCCCATCCCTTCCCCCTATCAATCTCGACTCTCCACTCTCCTCCCTCTTCCTCCTCCGCCTCCTACTCCTACTCCTCCTCATGCTGCTCAGGGTAAGAAGGCCAAGAGCAACGGCAAGGGCAAGGGCGGCCAGGGCGCGGGCAGGGGCCGCGGCAGAGGGCGAGGCCGCGGCAGGGGCAAGGGCGGCGAGGCCGGTGATCCCGCTGTCACGCTTGAAATGATCACAACAGAACATTTCTCTGCTATTACCAGCACCGGCCGCGAGAAAGTCTGGCTCGACGACATGTGGATCGCTTTGCTGGGGCCTTTCGAGTTCGTGGCAGAGAGGGCCAACGTTGACTTTAAGGAAATGTTCGACAAGCTCGATTATCATCACTTGTGCAAGAACGTCAGGATCTGCCTCAAGTTTTGCTTCAGGCGCGAAGCCAAGTTGGACAATGGCAAGACAACTAACAAATGGTCAGAATTGCGGAAAGAGCGCAGGACTGCCATGATTTCGACGAACAGCCATGTGCCGATGCAGTATGGCGCCTCGATCAAGGCGGCACTCCTGAGCGCTGGAAAAGGAGAGCAGGAGGCAGCAGACGCGGCGTTTAGGCCAGATGCGCTGACGTCGGCCATCATGAACCTGCTTGAGCACGACACCCCCGCTGTCTTCTTGGGCACGATGGAGGATGCAGACGAGAAGGCTGATCTGACAGCCGACCTGGATCAACTGAAGGTGTACTTCTCAGACCAGTCGTCAATGCTGGGCCTCTTAGGTTTCCTGAAGGAGAACGCGCCCAAAAGGATCCCGACTTCGCGCCCTGCCTGCAGGAAATGCATTGGTCAGGCCACTGGGCAGCTGCAAAGTTGACGCCACATCCTCTTTGAATGTCCTGTGTTCCTTCCTGGATTCCTTCCTCCTCCTCCTGCCTCCTGCTCTCCTCCTGCTCCCCCCTACTCCTGCTCCCTCCCTATTTCTCCTTCCTGCTCTCTGCTCCTCCTCCGTTCTCCTCCTCCTGCTCCTGATCACGTGGAGGGTCAGGGGTTAGGGTTAGGGGTAAAGGGTTAGGGGGGGCAGGGTTCGGGCTAGGGTGGTAGGGTTAGGGCTAGAGTGGGATAGAGTTAGGGTTAGGGGGATAGTATTAGGGAAGGTGCTAGGGTTGGGCGGACGTTTGGGGTTAGTGCGATGACCATCAAATAAAACATGCAATTAACCCTTCTCCACTGATCACGGCCGCTTTCGTTTTCACCGATTTCAGTTTCCTCCTCGCTCCTAGCCTATCCCTGCTTCCTGTCGTTTCTCATTCGTCCGCCCGAGGTGAAACTGATGCTGTTCTCAGCCGGCGAGGACGGCGACGAGGAGCTCGTCAACGTCAAGCACGTGTTCCTGGAAAAGGTGATCTCCGAGGGCACTGCTGCGCTGGACGGGGTCATCGACGTCGATTGGGTGCAATTCGGCTCTCTTTTCGGAACGTGATTATAAAATCCAACTCCAGAGTGCAGTGGGGCAGTGGGGGAGGGTGGGACGCAAGAGGAGGATGAGGATAAAGAAGAGGGCGGAGTAGGATGAGTAGGGGATGAGGGAGGAGGAGGAGGAGGAGGAGGAGGAGGAGGAGGAGGAGGAAGCGGAGGAGGAGGAGGAGGAGGAGGAGGAGGAGGAAGGGCGCCCCCCCCTGCCCTGCGCAGGAGCCTACTTCTTCACAAGAATCACGGCCACAACTTTGAGCGGCAGCGCGGCAGAGACGGTGCACGATATGTTCCCCGACATGCAGAGTTGCGCTGCATTCTGTGAGCTGCCGTTCAAGTACATGATCGAGTTGATGGAGGAGTGTATGAACGAGGCTAAGGACCAGCGGGGCTCTAGCCATTTGGGCCCAACAACATTTGAGAAACAAGCGTGCCGCCCCCTCCTGCTGCTGTTCTGCTCCTCCTCCCCAACTGCTCCGCTAACCTCCCTCAATTCCCTCCTCCTCCTTTCTTGGTGTTGACCCTTGAGAGGAGTATGACGTCGCGGGCATGGACTGGTACGATCTTCGAATCAACAGCTTGCGCACAGTCAAAACGTGCGCGGTATGTTCGTCGTATCTCTCGGAGATCATGATGAGGAACCTGCCCCTCCCAGAGATGGTCACCGTGTGGTCGGAGGTGTTGGCCGCTACTTCAGGGCGCGCATCCGTGCTGAAGTCTGCTCGTGA
>CAUYUJ010021127.1:0-25000 GCA_963575745.1 Prorocentrum cordatum | reverse complement strand
CTACTATCACTGGTAGGAGTGCCGCAGGAGGTGATGAAGCTGATCGCCGAAGTCGTGGACACGTGCAGGATATGCAGGACGTGGGCGAGAGGAGCACCGCATGTCAGGACAGCAGTGAGGATTAGCATGAGGTTCAATCAGACAGTTCAAGGAGATCTCATGTTTTACTCAGATGAAACGGGACCAGAAATCAGAAGCTACATCATTCTTCATCTGATATGCGAATGTATCAAATGGACGGTCGCCGAGGAGATCGCTGATAAAGAAACGCGCACGATCTTGGCAACAACGACGTCGAGGTGGATCAGAGTATTTGGCCCCCCAGAACTGATGATATGGGATGGAGAAGGAGCTATGAGCAGTGATGAGGCCAAGACGTGGGCTACGAGATGGCATATTGAGTTGGTGGTGAAGCCCAAGGACAAGAAGGCATGGACAGCAGAGAGACACCATGATATTTTGAGGCAACAGTTGCATCGCACACAGTCACAGCTTCAGGCAGACAACATCGTGGTATCCTTTGTCGAGATTCTGTCGGAGTCAGTGCTGGCTAAGAATGCTTTGCTATCTACTGGTCAGGGCACGCCCTATCAGTCATTATACGGAAGAACGCCAAGGCTTTTACCGCAGATCGAGGATATCGTGGGCGAAGCCAGAATGCAGGATGATAATGGTATGGGCGGTCTACGTCATGTACATCGGCTTCGAGAGATATCCGTCGGAAGCGCAATATCCGCGTTGGCTCAGCACCGACTGAAGTTAGCAGACAAGTCGAGGACGCCCCTCGCCGGTGAGCAGCTGGACTTGAGCAACGGTGACCAAGTGGAAATATTCAGGAAGTCTCAGCAGAAGGATCGGCCGGGCTGGGTAGGACCAGCAACAGTCACGGATCTGACGGAGCTGGGGCACGGCAAGGTGACAGTGCGATGGCAAGGCAGACGTATCACTGTTCCTATAGAGAGTTTGCGAAGAGCCATGGTATATCTAGTGCTGTTTCTGGACGTGTGTGACAACCAGGTCCAGAACCATGACGTGCTCAAAGCCTGGAAGTGCGTGGCGAACTTTACCGGCACGCTGAGGAAGCAGACAGCTACTCTTGGCTGGATGAAGACGGCAGCAGGATGGCAGCTGACGGCAGACACGATCAAGCACGGAATGGTGTTCTATGCCATACTGGATGTCGCGCACAACTTGATGAAGATGCAGAATTGTCTGGCAGGTGTGTGCGCCCAGGGGGTGTCAATGTTAACTTCGTTGAGTGAAGGTGCCTTGGGAAGTGTGATTGTGTTTTGGTCGCAGGCCGACGAGTTAGACTACCGATGCATTGTTGTTGATGGAGGACAGAGTGTGAACTTAGAGGTGCTCCTGGGAGATCAAGGTAACTGGAGGCAGACGTTTCTGGTGCAATTCTGTTTGTATGGAGCAGCTGTGGTGGGGGCGGCACAGCGAGAAGAGCCCGGAGTACCACAGCTAGGCGGAGTTCACACGGAGAGGCATAATAACTCACCGGTGGTGCTATCGCCGATCACGATGAGCGACGCTTCAGATCGGGGCATCGGCGAAGCGCCAGAAGCTGCCGGAGATGAGGAGCTGGAAGATCTAGATCAGGAGTTCTGGTTGGCGTGGAAGCAGGAGTTGGAAGCAGAAGATCCGCACTGGACAAGAACCGCCGAGGAGGATGAGTGGAGTATAGTGCTGTATTCATCAACGCCGCCAGAAACCGAGTATGATATGGAAGGCACGCTGTTGGGATACGAATATCTTCACGCATATGCCGAATTACATCCCAGATATCAGCTTTGCCAGGATGACGATATCCGAATGTTAGGCGAGTACGACAGAGACGTTAAGTCCTTTGCCATCAAGCTCGTGCACGACAATCGAGAGGTAGTGAAGATGATAATGCAGGAGCCCGCAGAGATTCAGTTACCAATTGGTTTGGCTTATTTCAGCGGATATCTTCCAGAAGATGCAACATGGCAAGAAGGTGATGTGTGTGTCTTACACGTGGACAAGGCCGAAATCAAGAGAGCCTTGATCGAGACCAACAAGACGCAATCCAACATGGCAGTGTCGGATGAGGATCTGCGCAAACATCCAGAGTTGGCGAAAGCAGCAGTGTTGGCCGAACTTATCAGATGGAATGATAATTCTTCTATACGACGCCAGGCCAAGAAGGACGCGTGGAACTTACTAACGTCTCGATACGTATTCACGTGGAAGCTGCAGAAAGATGGTACGCGACTCATGAAGTGCAGATTGACAGTTCACGGATTCAAGGACATGGAGCGAGGCCACCTGGACAAGTTCAGTGGAACAGCCAGTTCATGGGGACAGAGAGCTGTGGTGGCTACCGCAGTGCAGTCGGCATGGCCGATAGCATCGCTGGATATATCGCAGGCATTCTTGAAGGGGCTGACATTTGAAGAAGTGCAACAGATACGTGGTGGACCTAAACGTCAGGTATCAATGGTATTGCCTCGTGGACGTGGAGGAATTGAACCCGCCGGCAGTGCTATATTGAGGTCCATCCAAGGTTTCGAGAGTTTCAATGATGCTACGGAGTGTTTGGAGATGTTGAAAGGAGGCTTTGGTTTGATTGATGCGCCAAACTTGTTCACGATGAAGGCAGACAAAGTACTCAAGCAAGAGAACATCAAGCCGACTATTTCAGATCCTAAGATATACCTCAAGTTCGAGAACGGTAAGTTGATGTTGATGGTGAGTACCCACATGGATGATTATAAAGCCACAGGTAAACGACCGACTCTGATTCAGTTTCACAAGATGTTGCAGAAACATTTCGGCAATGACGTCAAGTTGAATATTGAGGAGTCTTTTATTCACACCGGCATCAGACATAGAGTTTTGGAGAATGGCAAATGTATCATGTTGGATCAGTTCGATTATGCTTCATCCATCAAGCCGTTGGCGCCGAGCAGGTTTCACGAGTATATGGACGACCAACCGCTGAC
This sequence comes from Prorocentrum cordatum, assembly GCA_963575745.1. NCBI lineage: Eukaryota > Dinophyceae > Prorocentrales > Prorocentraceae > Prorocentrum > Prorocentrum cordatum. The sequence goes on along the minus strand of CAUYUJ010021127.1, from coordinate 22,025 downwards.
AGAGGAACTGAATGCATGTTTCTTGACTCTTTTGGGAGCACTGGCATGGTTGCTTCAAGCGAGACTGGATATTATAATACACGTGAGTTCTTCGCAGCGAATCGCCGAGAAGCCGACCATTGTGGATCTCAAACGTATCAATCGTTTATGCAGGTACGTGAAGCAGAACCCACACGGTCTGGAATATCGCAAGATCAGTATGCCAGTCTCTCTGATTGCTGTTGGAGACAGCGCATATCAGGCGCCCGCTAACGCGGAGGCCGCCGTAGACCCCTTGGTTATGCGAGGATATATAATAGCGCTTGCTCATTATAAACAAGAGTCTAGTACGTATGCGATTCAGATGCTGTCTCTTGCCGGAGGCAAGCAGAACCATGTTTGCCGAGGTGTTTGGAGTGCTGAGATTCACAATCAGTGTGACATGTTAGATATGCTGGTGATTATAATGTCTTTCTTTGAAGAAGTTCGACCGCAGTCAGCCGAGGACATGCAAGCAATCAGGCAATCAGGTGAATTTGTGCTGAATGGTGAAGCTTTCGCCGATTCAGGATCTTTATTTAGTTATCTAGAGGCAGATCATTTAAAGTTTCCTGCGGATAAAGGCACATTCTTTCATTTAGCCTATATTCGCGAGCTTTTACGAACCAGAGTGTTGAAGACATATTACTGGATCGACACTAGAGACATGTGTGTCGATGGCTTGACAAAAGGCAAGCTAGATAGGCATCCGTTGCATGAGCTGATGAAAGGTAGATGGAAGCTTACTCATGCGAGTAAGGCATTGCATTCAGAGCGGATGAAAGCTGTAGCCACCTAGACATCTGCCGGCGTGATTCAGGTTTCGGTAGAGACGGATGTCTCTGCGCAGTAGATATACGATGGCCTAGAGCCACCTGTGCTTGATCGGCGGAAGACAGTTCCGCGGCTAGTGTATCGAGCTGCGACCTGCAGATCGCAGTGCCCTCTGGAGTTCGACGCTTGCTGTGCGCACTGTTGTAGTGCACCCGTCAGCCACTGGAGGTGGCAGCCCAACGTACTCCGCATGTTCGGCGGTCAGAGACCTTTGCGACCAGAGCCGACTTGATAGAGCAGTGAACGTAGTAGAGTCGAGCTCAGAGGCATGTGCAGCATCTTGTAGCCGATACGGCTCAAGCTGCGCAGTTGATATCGCAACGCTAGTTATTGCAAGAGATCCCCAGATCAGAAGTATCATATACTACCTTATCTATCACTAAGTGATATCAATATATCTTTGCTGGTGGTATTTGTTTGACTCAGACTGAGTGGACAGACGTCTTCGCCAGACGTGCGGAGAGAGAGAGAGTGAGAGAGAGAGAGAGAGAGAGAGAGAGAGAGAGAGAGAGAGAGAGAAAGACCGTGATCGTCTTATCATCGCCGACATCGAGGTTGTCATCGACAACTCTAGCCCCTTGTGGCCGTCTCAGTCACACGTTGGAGCCTGAGACCCGCGGCCGCGCACCCGAGGCCCCTGGGAAAAGCCGTGCGGGGATCCCCGAGAGCGACGGTCCGCGCCGAGGGGCCGCGCTTCGAGCCTGCTCCCGGGGGCAGCGTGAGGCCGTTCGGCCCCCGCCCCCGCTCCGATGGGCGCTTGGAGCTCTGAGCTGCTGCGGGCCAGGGGGTGGGCCTGAAGGGGCATCGGCGAGGGAGGGAGGGGGAAGGCGGGCGAGGGAGAGACGTGGGGACTCGGCACTGACAACGTTGCCCCCCCCGATTCTAGGACCTAGGATATGGGGCATATGCAACAATCCATGGCGCCCCGAACTTGAACGTGCGTGCCCGGCGTGGAGCGAAATCGTTGGGTCAGACACCATCACTCGGACCTCGCACTGACTCCTGCGAGCTTGATCGCAGCTGCCCGACAGCTACCTCGCCCATCACAGCTATCCGATAGCTAACTACCCCAGAGCTAACGCATATATATATATATACATATATATATAAATATATAGTGCTTACTCCCGCTCAGGCTTTTCCTTTGCGTTTCACTACCGCGCAACATTCTCACCAGCTTTCTACGCGTGTCGCACGGCCGTTCCGAAGCAGAAGCCGCATTCTCATTATGCGCATCCACCAGCCGCTCCGAATCCGAATTCGAATGTGCCCCCCTGCCTCAATTACTCTTCCGCAGTGCCATTTCCTGCCAGCGATCACCCGCTGAGCCTCGCAGCCCTGCGCAAAAGTGCCTCTCATGCTGCACTGCGGGCTGCCACACGGTGTTGCGTGTACCATCCCTGCTGTCAATGCCGGGATGGCTGATGCCGTTCTCCACGCCTGAGGGCGCCGTGTCGGGGTTTTCCCCACGGTGTTGCGTGTACCCTCCCTGCTATCCACACCCAGATGGCTGATGTCGGTAGAACCGCATCCTAAGTGATGTTGGGGGCCTGGCCGAGGCGCGCTGTGTGCACAGTTTCTCCGCCTCGTCGCTGCGCGCGAGGCCGCTACCGCCAAAAGTGGGCGCGTGTGCCCCCTCGCGGCTGCCCCCTCGCGAGTGATACCGTCCGATCCCCTATGTGTGGACCCAGCATCTGCCTGGCGTGAGCTGGCCCGGCCCGCGCGCGCTGCTTCTCCTCCGACCTTTCCACGCCGCGCCGCCGCGCGCGTGGCCGCAACGCCCCAAAGTGTGTATGTATGTATGTATGTATGTATGTATGTATGTATGTATGTATGTATGTATGTATGTATGTGTGTGTGTGTGTGTGTGTGTGTGTCTGTGTCTGTGTCTGTGTGTGTGTCTGTGTGTGTGTGTGTGTGTGTGCGTGCGTGCGTGCGTGCGTGCGTGCGTGCGTGCGCGTGCGTGCGTGCGTGCGTGTGTGTGTGTGTGTGTGTGTGTGTGTGTGTGTGTGTGTGCGTGCGTGTGTGTCTCGACGCTGCGCACGGGGCCGCGACTCCCAAAAGCGTGTGTGTGCGTGTGTGTGTGTGTATGTGTGTTCTACGCCCTGTCTCCGCGCGCAGGTCCGCGACGTCAAAAGTGTGTGTATGTTTGTGTGTGTGTGTTCGTTTGTTTGTTTGTGTGTGTGTGCCTGTGCGAGCACAGTTCTCCGCGCGCGGGCTGGACGGCGTGGCGCTGCGCCCGCGCGCGACGACCGAAAGTGTGTGAGTGTGTGTGTGTGTGTGTGTGTGCGTGTGCGTTTCCGGCGCGCCGCCCAGCCCTGCTGGTTTTCGCGGCTCCTCGGGCCTGCGACCTTGTGCGGCTCCGCCGTCTTCAGCTCGCTGTCCGCCGCCGCTCCTTGGCGCACTGTCTGTCTGTCTGTCTGTCTGTCTGTCTGTCTGTCTGTCTGTCTGTCTGTCTGTCTGTCTGCTTGTCTGTCTGTCTGTTTGTCTATCGGTCTGTCTGTCAATTTGTCTGTCTGTCTGTCTGGGCTCCGAGATGGCTGTGTCCTCGTTGTTACCGTCGCTGTGGCCGTCGTACTCGTCGTCGTCGTCGTCGTACTCGTCGTCGTCGTCTTCGTTGTTCCGTAGCCATTGTGGCTCAAGCTTGGGATCAGGCCTTTGTAGCTCGCGCGCCGAGATCGACAGACAGACGAGAGCGAGGACCGCGGCCATGTTCTGCTGCGCCGAACCGCCCCCCGCCAAGGAGGAGATCCCCGACGCCACGCCCGCGACAGTCGAGGAACCCGACCCTGCTGTCCCGGCGGGGGACGCGACCGAACCCGAGCCCGCGCCTGCGCCCGAAGCCGCGGAGCCACCGCTCCCCGAAGGCGCTCAGCACTGCCTGGTCGTGAGGGTTGTGCAGGCGTGGGGTCTGACCGACGACGACGACAAGAGTCGGCCGTACGTGAGGGTTCGTATCCTCGATTCCGAGGGCAAGGAAACGCAGGTGCAGGAGACCGAGCCCATCACAGACGCCGGGAGCAGTCCACAGTGGAACGCGTACCTCAAGTTCGAGGGCATCGAAGATCCAGCCCTGTGCTCGGTGTGCCTGGAGCTCCGCGACAAGAACGACACAAGCGACGAACCCGCCGACGGTGTTGCGAAGGTCAAGCTCGGAGTCCTTGCGGCCACTTCTGGCTTCCAGCAGTTCAGGGACAGCATCTCGTCCGGCTGGTTCTCCAATGTCGACCTCAGGTTCGGCCTGAACAATTTCGGGACGTGGGGCAACGGTGTTCGGACGGAAAATAAGTTTTCGTTGAACATCAAGGGCGCTAGCGGAATGGTAGATGCGGACGGTGGCATCGGAGGCTTGTTCGCGGACAAGAACGACCCGTACGTCTACATCGAGTTGGTCGACGAGGACGATTTCGCAATCGGCGAGCCCCAGCAGACCAAGGTAATCCAGGAAGGCGGCAACAAGGTCGATTGGAATGAGACTTTCGATTTCGGAGACCTCCTGTGCCCCTCGGCCTACAAGCTAAAGCTGTCCGTCTGGGACAAGGACACGCTGACCAGGGACGACGCCCTCGGGAAACTGGAGTTTGCCCTGGGCCGCTGCTTCAAGGTGGCCGAGCCGATGGCGTTCGAGGAGAAGCTGGACGTCGGCGATGCAAAACTGAAGTTTAGCATCTGCTCCGGCGGCGGCTGGGGCGTCCTGACCAAGGAGCAGATGGCGGAGCAGCCCGCGGCAGAGTGGGCGGCTCCGGCCGCTTCCCCAGGGCACTACATGAGGTGCAACATCCTGAGCGCCACCGGGCTCGCCTCGGGGAAAAAGGGCAACGACGGGAAGAAGGACCCTATCTGCAGGCTCACCCTGAGAGACGAGTGGGGGAAGGAGATCAAGACCTTCTCGACCAAGGGGAAGGAGGCCAAGAAGAAGGCCAAGCCGAAGGCCAAGCCGAAAACCAAGGCGAAGGCCAAGGCCGAGAAGGGCCCGAAGCCGGACGTGGAGTGGAACGAGGAGTTCCTGTTCACGGGAGTCACGAACCCAGGCCTGTGCACCCTCTCGGTGAACGTCCTGGACGCGGAGGGCGACCAGAGCAAGCGCCTCGGCGAGACCACCCTGCCCCTGGGGATTCTCGGCGCCAAGGACGGCATGCAGGACTTCGAGGAGGAGATCGCCGGCTTTTTCTACAAGACGAAGGTGAAGCTCCAGATCGACAACTTCGGTTCGTGGGGCAATGGCAAGCCAGAGGAGAACAAGCTGTACGTGATGATCAAGGGCGCAGTTGGCCTCCCGGCCCACGTGGGCTCGTTCATCAGGAGCAAGGAGACCGACCCCTACATCCAGGTCGACCTGAAAGGCCCCGACGGGGCCGTGCTGCAGTCAAAGAGCACGAAGGGCGACCCGAAGGGCTCCGACCCCCAGTGGGACGAGGAGCTCGTCTTCGAGAACATCGATCAGCCTGCGGCCTGCACTCTGTACATCGCGTGCTACGACTCCGCAATTGGCACAGACACGAAGCTGGGCCACACCGAGCTGCCAGTCGGCGGGCTGAGCTGCTCCTCGGAGTACACCGCCTTCGACGGCACGACACTGGGCGGCAGCTGCAAGCTGAACTTCTCCATGCACACCGGCGGCACGTGGGGCAACAAGGAGCCAGGGCCAGAGCCCCCGGACGCGGCGGGCAAGCAGGCGTGCTGCTCAGTGCAGTGAGGCGAGGCCCACCTCGCGGAGATCGCGGGCGCTGCGCCACGGCGTGCTGCTCGAGACGCCCAGTGTCTAGGGGTGGGCGTTGGGTGGGCGGGGTTCGTGGGCGTGCTCGTGGGGGGGAGGTCTGGGGGCGCGTCCCGCCGTTGGTTTTGAACGATCTGCTGAACACTTGACAGAAATTCATCGGATGGGGGCGACGATGCGCGCCCCCGAGCCTTGCTAAGAACGCAGGCTCCTATCTTTGCGCCACGCGCTGGCGCAACCTGTGTGTTCGGCATATGCTTGATCTCAGCATTTCGGCAGCAGGCTGGCACCCTTGTACTGGCTCCTGACTTAGGCGTTCACTGGGCCCTCCCTCGGCGCTCCGAGTGGTGCGGCCCAGCCACTGGCGACTCAACAATCCACGCACGTGTGTGTGTGTGTGTGGCACGGGCCAGCTGATCAGTTCCAGCTGCAAAGTTCCCGGAAACCACACGATGGCGTCGTCGTCGTCGCCGTCGTCGTCGTCGTCGTCGTCGTCGCCGTCGTCGTCGTCGTCGTTGTGACTGTCGCCATCGCCGCCGCCACCATCCTGGTTTCCTAGGCGCTCGCTCCCGGTAAAAGGCGGCTCGCAGGCGGCCGCAGCCCTCGCCAAGGCGTGGGGGGGGGGGACGTGCCACCTATATGGGGAGAGGGAGGGGCAGCGGCGTTGCCGAAGGATGAAGCGCAGACATGTACACGTTGTTCATTTCTAATTCTTCGAAGGTTCTTTGATGTTCTGCGGGGCCAGGATCCTCTCATTTCTAATTGTTCTATCCTGGGCCTCTTCCTGGCCACTGGGGGGCCAGGAACAAGTAGAAACGAGCACACTTAGAACTGAGCACGATTGGAAATCAGCGACGCGTACCCAGGTCGATTAGCGACGGGTCCCGCTTCCATACGACAGCGGCGCGCTCCGTCGCCAGATAAGAGGCGGTGCTGGCCTCATGTTGTGGGGGCGCCTCCCCCGATCCACGGATCTGGCACCCACGCGCCAGGTCCATGGATCCCGAATCCGTGTCAGCTTGCGCCTGACCTGGGGGAGGGCGAGCTCACGGGTGAGAGCGAGGACGGCGTCAGACAGGGCTGCTCGTGGGCCAAGCCGATCCGATCCGATCTCCATCATGCGGTTCCTTTTCCGATCCGATCCGAACCGATTCCTTTGCCAGCATGCAGGGGCCGAGCCCGATCCGCAATCCCGAACGACCCGATCACGATCAGATGCTGCGCCGATGCAGGCGCGCTCCGATCCGCTTCCGATCCGCTTCGATCCCAGTGCAGGCTTGCCATGGGGCGAGCACCTGTGCTGTCTCGTGGGGACGAGATCAGGGCAGCGACGCTGTTGAGGAGAGGAACGTGGGAGGGGTGCGCCCGGTACGTCGGCGGCGGCGTGCAAGACGGCGCCGCTGCGGCGGCGGCGCATGCAGCAAGCGTCGTGGCGGCGATGACGACAATGAGGACGACGAGCGCGACGACAGTGACTACCCCGACACTGAGGACGGGGCCCAGGACCCAAGTCACCCGCGGTCTGGGCAGGAGCGTGGCTCCTCCTGCAGGGGCGGGTCGAGAGCGCAAAGCTGCGTGAGCTCCTTGGCAATGTCGCTGGCGTCCACGGCAGCGACGCGACGGCGCGAGGACTCGGGCGGCGTCGGCTGAACACCTCACCGATCGTGGTTGGGCCCGATCTGGGCCTGGGGACTGGGGCACGTGCCCTCCGGTCTTGGCCAGGGAGGCGCCTGTGCATCGGTCCTGGGCTCGGGATCGGACCGGCCAGGATCGGTGAAGTGGTCAGCCGATTCGGTAGAGGAGGAGGTGGAGGTAGAGGAGGAGGAGGCGAGGCGGAGGAGGAGGAGGAGGTGGAGGGGAGGAGGAGGAGGAGGAGGATGATGATGATGATGATGGATGATGATGATGATGATGATGATGATGATGATGATGATGATGGATGAGATGAGGAGGAGGAGGAGGAGGAGAGGTGAGAGGAGGAGGGGAGGAGGAGGAGGAGGAGGAGGAGGAGGAGGAGGAGGAGGAGGAGGAGGAGGCGGGCCAGCTGAGACAACGGCGGCCCTCCCGCCCGTCCCAGCTGCGCTCACAGTCGGTCCCCAGACCCTTCCCGGGGTCCATCCTGCCCCGTGTGTCGAGGGGGATCTAGGCGCGGCGACGAGGGGCCTCCAGGATGTCCACAAAGGACGGACGAGCGTCAGGGAGGGCCGCCGTCGTCTCGACTGGCCCTCCTCCGATTGGCGCCTCTCGAAGGACGTCCACTGCAGCGACGGCGAGCCGACGCGAAGGACGGTGCCCCTGGCGGCGACGAGCCGCCGCGCCCCTGGGGGCAGGCACACCCAGACTGCGGGGACCTGGCGGAGGCGATGCTTCATGAGCTCGGCCTCGAACTGGCCGCGGAGGCGGCCCCGGCGCCAGAGGAGACGACGGAAGAGGAGGGGGAGGGGGAGGGGGAGGGGGAGGGGGAATGAGGAAGGGGAGGGGGGGGGGAGGGGGGGGGGAGGGGGAGGGGGAGGGGAGGGGAGGAGGAGGAGGAGGAGGAGGAGGAGGAGGAGGAGGAGGAGGAGGAGGAGGAGGAGGAGGAGGTGAGGAGGAGGAGGAGGAGGAGGAGGAGGAGGAGGAGGTCCGTAGCCATTTTGGCTCAAGGACACCCGTCAGACTGGGGAGAGCGGCAGATTTGTTGAGAGCACACCACTCTTCACCCAGAGGTGCTTTAGTCTCGTTGGATTCTATGGGCTGGCGAAATGGATCCCGAGGTGCCTCTGCACGTGCTGCAGGACCGTCGGGCGCCCCTCGCTACACCCAGTGGCGTCCTAGTGAGCATGCAGCTGCGCCGTGGCGAACGCAGCAGCAGCAGCAACATCAGCAACAGCAGCAACAGCAGCAACAGCAGCAGCAGCAGCAGCAGCAGCAGCTTGGACGAGGTTAAGGGAAAAGTAAAGCACAGCCGTGGACTGATGATTGGGAATGGGACTCGTGGGATGCTGAGCGCCAGTTACCTTCAGTTCCAGAACCAAAGTGGAAATCTGGATTCTGCGGCTGTGGCAAGAACATACACAGCATGGACAGGTGTAAGCATTGCCATCAAGTTTGGACGGAGGCAGCCACTAATCTCAAGCAGTTGGCGCTCCGTGACAGCCCTCCTCCTCCTGTTAGCATTCTTCGGCCGCGTTCTGCTACCCCACCTGTTCACGGTGAATCATCAGCAGCGACAGGCAGAGTGCAGAGCCGAGGAGGAGGAGCCCGCTCTCGGCAGGTCAGCTCGAAGGAGACCGCCCAGTCCGAGGAGCGGCTCCCACTGTCAGCGTGTCGGAGTTGTAGCAACTCATCAGTTGCCTGGAGAAAGCAGGTGACGCAGACGGAGCTGCAAAGTACCGAGAACAACTACAGCGCCAGCAGTCAGCACCAGTGGCACCACCAGCCCAGGAGAGAGAGCATCGAAGGTACATGCCCGCATCCAGAGGCTGGAAACCACACTCGATGAGGAACTTGACAAGCTGGGGCGACTGGAGAGACAAGCTGATCAGCAAAGAAGTGTTGTTCGCGAGGTTCAGTCTGTTCTCAGTGAATCGGACGATGAATCTATGAAGCTGGTCGCCGAAATTGTCCGTGCCACAGGTAGCCTACACATGGAAAGGGAAGCAGCAGCCCCAGTCAACATTCCTGTTCACAAGGTGGTTGATGGCACAGCGGCTGCAACGGATTTGCTTGATATCGATAGCCTGTTCAAGGACATCAGTGACTACGAACTCACGCCGGAGGATTCCGAGCAGCTCGAAGGGCGCAAAGTGGCACTCAATGCACAAGTACAGGGCACCACCAAGGAGCTGTTCCAGAAGGCACTGGAGGACATCAACCGCATCAGGGCTGAGCATCAGGAATACCTGGGGCGACTCCACCGGAAGCGGCAGCGAGTCGATGCACCTGCTGGACCACCTGCAGCTGCTGCTGAGCGGCCGCAGTCTGAGGCCCCGCAGCCCGCCTGTGGAGGTGAAGCTGGAGGCGCTGGCGATGCGCCAGGCGCCGAAGGCCCGCCCGCGTCCCAAGCTGCTGCCGCCCCAGATGAGCCCAAGGGACCTGCGGTTTCGATGCCGTTTTCGTTTTCCTCGGGTTCGGTTGCCTCCCAAGGAGGGGGCGGCAGCAGCGACAGAGTTGCCTCGGGCGTGCGTGCGCGCGCCGAGGCAGCGCTTCGAGGAAGCGCATGTGGTTTTCGAGACGTCAATGTTTCTGGAGCTTTCCTGCCCGCACCTAGCGTCTGATCCCCCCTGGCCGCCAGCCACGGCCAGAGGGGGTTCTCACAGGTGAGGTTTCACACAGTCAAGGGAGGTGGAGGCTCTCGGGAGGTCGACGGTCGGGCATGCTGTCCCCCGCTGTGCTCAGAGCGGTGGGGCGATGGCGGCTCAGATCCCCAGGCCAATGGAGGCCGATCCACTTGTGCTTGGGAGCGATGTCCACCTGCACCGGCGGGAGTCCGCGCAGCGGCAGTTGGAGCGGGGGGGTGCTGGTAGCCGCGCCGCCCGCGCAGCCTGGGACCCATGCGCTACCGCGGCGTGCTTTGAGGCTTCGGTGTGCGGCGGCGCTTTCCACCTGTGTGCCCAATCGACGAGGACATGGAATGAGCGCCCGGCCCCCCACCCCAGGAGGACGCCAGCAGGGCCGGATCGTCCGCGTGTAGGAGGGCCCTAATCCGCATAGGGGGTGGCAGCGTCTACATGTCAGCGAGGGCTGACGCTTCCAGGGCCAGGTCCAGCGGCAGCGCTGGCGGAAGAGGCAGCGGCGCCTTCGTTACCAAAGCGTGCAGCAGGCGCTCCACCAGAGCCTGGTTTGGCTCTCCTGCGACGGCCCACCTGTGGCCCGCCCAGGTCGGAGGCATCCAGATACCCTCCCCGCCCCGCACCAGGCATCCTGCAGGTCCTGGGCAAGCGAGTCCCTGTACGAGGGGAAGGTGTGCGTCCCCAGGGCACCACCCTCCGCGATCCCTTCGGTCACAGAGACCGCTTCCACGCCGTTGAAGTGAACGTGGACGGTGTCCTTCTCGACCATGCTCCCCAGGAGGGCCAGCATGCCGTCTGAGAGAGACTCCCGCCTGCTCCCGGAGGCGGAAAAACAGTGCTTCCCTCCACGTTCTCGGGAACGCTTTTCGAAGATCTCCGACAACGACCCACAAAGGCCGGTCTTGCGCCGCCGCTGCTGCGGCAAGCTCGTGGAGAGCTAGGTGAGCGTCACCAGCGTCCCGAACGTACCCATTTTGTCCTGCGAGCACGGAGTCCTGCAGGTGCCCGAGGCGGCGACGGTGCAGCACAGACTCTCGGATGAGTTCCACTCGCGCCTTCACCATGATCAGGCGAAGAGACGCCGACAGGGCCACGGGGCCCTCTGTGTGGAGCGGGACCGCGCAGCTCCCGCGCCACCCCTCTGGCCCCATCGCAAGATGCCCCAGGCCCACCAGTCCTCTTGTTAGCCACACCGCTTGATCCAAGAGAGGGCCCCCCAGGAGGAGCGCACGCCGTGGAATTCGGTCCGGCGCAGCAGCGCCTGTGGTCCCCATGCGTCCCGGTGCGGCCTGGATCTCCGCTTCCGCCACTGGCTGGTCGAAGGGTCCCGAGCCTCTCGGGGATGGACAGATCTCCTACCCTGACACGTCGATTAAAGAATTGGCCGTTTTCGCTTCGCGAGAGGTCATCGCGGCCGTCAATTTTGCGCATCCAGGTCCGTCGGTTTCGATCTCAGGCCGTTTTCACTAAGGGGAGGTTTACCAAAGGGAGGTTCGTCCACCGCCGAGCCTCTGTGAGCCCTCGCCCTTCCCAGGGCTGGCGGGAGGGAAGTGGTGGCATCGGCGTGAAATTCCGGATCCCGCGGCCCTGGCCATCGCGTCGGTCCCTGGAGCTGTTTGCGCCGCGCGCGCCAGGAACCTTCCAGGGTGAGCGTGTGCCCATTCTCGTCCTCGGGGATGGGCGCCGGCGCCAGAAGAGGCCGGGTAAGGCGGAGGCAATCTGCCGCCCTCTCAGACGCGGAGCCGGGCCCCTCCAGCGTTTTGCGGACTCGATCGCTTAGTGCCTGGGGCTCGCGCCCTGCCGTGACCATGCCCAGGGCGAGACGTAGAAGCTGGGCGATTGCGTGTGCCAGCCATTGGGCGGGCTGGGCTGCTAGGGGGGCTAGGGACTGCATCCGTTCGCGAGAACCCGTTTCTTCACACAGGCTTTTGACCAGGGTGCTGAACGCGGCCGTCGCCCTGGTTTCCACCCCGATTCCTGGAGCCACTGTTTGAGCGTGCGCATGCCACCCGGCGCCAACAGCTGGGGAGCAAAAGGTAAGCATGATGGAGTAGTCAAAGAGGAGGTGATCCTCCAAGGCGCGCCCCACACGCACCTTCCCACTGGCAGCCGTCACGCGACCCATGCAGAGGCTGAATGTCAGTCTTTGGTGAGCGACAAGAGAGTGGCCATTCCGGATCCCCTCGGTGCCCACGCCACCCTGAGAAGCCACAGTCACGTCAAGGCATTTGGAGCGGCCTTGGCTACGGTTTACGTCGGGCCTGCCCCTCTACAGGGGGAATATTCAGAAATAGTAAGAAAATAGTCTGGGGACTATTTTGTGAGTATTTTTGATCATTTTGGAATATTGTTTGGGTATTTTTTTTATTTTTCGTCGAAAATCCCCCTGTAGGGGGACACGCCCGACTTAAGCCATGGTGTGTCTCCTGAGCGAACCTCTACGAAGCGGCTCCAGATCGGGAGCCAGACTCTTTCCGAGGAAGCTGCGCCGATAATTCGGAGGTTGATAGACCTCCTACCCTGACACGTCGATTAAAGAATTGGCCGTTTTCGGTTCGCGAGAGGTCATCGCGGCCGTCATCTTTGCGGATCCAGGTCCGTCGGTTTCGGTCCCAGGCCGTTTTCACTAAATGGAGGTTTACTAAAGGGAGGTTTATCCACCGCTGAACCTTCGGAGACCTGCGCGGATTTCTTTGGATCGGCGCTGGGCTCCCCGGCGTGCTCCGTGCGCCAGGCAGGGAGGGAGGTCAGCGCCGATGCAAGAAATCCGCGCGGACCTTCGAGAGCTCGTGTTGCTGCAGTCTCTTCTTTCTCCAAGGAGGTCAGCATGTTTTGACTCGTCCCCATCCTCACCAGGCCATGGTATCTCAGCCCCACCATCTCCCCCCATCTAGGGATGGGCCCCTCGAAACCCAGGGAACAGCCTGTGCTCCGATCTGGGGGGGGGGGGGGCAAATCGGCCAGTGGGGCTCAGGCCACTCCAGTGGGGTGGGGATCGGTTAAACGATGCTCAGTCAAGGACGGGGAGAAAGATCCCCACCAGGCCATCACCGCCGCCGAATAACAGAGCTCTGGTGCCCGACCGTCCAGGCGGATGGTGTCGTCCAGGCCGTTGCACGAGGCTGGGGGTTGGTCCCGTCGTCCTGGTAGTTCGGCCAGCTGCAGGTTGATCTCTCCCATGATAATGGCGCGGGCGTCTTCCTTGGGAGGGAGGGGCTGCGCAGGGGACCGTAGAGGCAAAAGGAGGAGGGCCTGCTGCGCAGGGGGCAGGATGAGGAGGAGCAGGAGGAGGAAAGGGAGGAGAAGGAAGAGGAGGAGGAGGAGGACGAGGAGGAGGAGGAGTAGGGGTAGGCCGGAAACATGGATGGATAGAGGGAGGAACAGTGACGCGGGGGCGTTGCCGACACCCGGCCGCAGGTGCTGAGGATGCAACGCCTCTCGGCCGTGGGTCCGCCGTGAGGCGTCCCACGGAGCGCGTCCCACGGAGCGCGCCCAGGGGGGGGCGGTCCCCCCATGGCTCCAAGAAAAAAAACTGCATAAACATAAAAACATTCGGCGCTCCGCGCGGATTTCTTGGATCAGCGCTGGCCCCCCCTGCGTCGCCTCCGTTTTTTGTTCCTCCATGTTCGCGTTGCTCTTCTCCCCTTGCGTGTGTTCACGCTCTGCTCTTGTTATTGTTGTTCCTGTTGCTCCGCATCGTTATCACCTTAGTATGTTTTGTTTTGTCCTCCTCCCCTTCCTCCTCCTCCTCCTCCTCCTCCTCCTCCTCCTCCTCTTCCTCTTCTTCCTCCTCCTCCTCCCCTCCTCCCCTGCTCCTCTTCGTTCCAGATTGGAGAGGTCGGTCAATGTTGCCGGAGAACTTGAGGGAACTGAGGATATCGATCGTGAAACCCTGCAGAATGTTTGCCAGATGCTATTGAGCAATATGTCAAATTGACCTTGAAAGGGGATAATCAGGAGCATATTAATGCCTGGATTGATTGGTGTGCAGCCGCGAAGGTGGCAAGAGCGCGAGGTTTTCATGATGTAGCTTCTGTTCGCCAAGCTAGAGCTGCCACTATTGTCCAGGGCCCCAGCGGACCACACACTGTTTCGATTGTTAAGCAAGAAGTATCCGTGTAGGAGAACTCTGGAGTGCTTCATCTGAGGCTCCGAGGGTTTGGATTCCTGATCAGTCTTCGTGTGAAAAGAGCTTCGGTTACAGCGTGACGAGAAGCATGCAACCGTTCTGTCAAGGAAAACCTCGAGCAATTTTGGTAAATTCCCACCCTAGGTTTGTTTTTGAGCATGAGTGATGAAGGACTCAACGTTTTCAGCGCGGTATGGCACGCCTGCGGAGCGATCGGGATGCTTCCCCGCCCACTTCGCTGGGTGGTTCAGCCCCAAAGCCGAAAGGCGGACACATCCTGTGTTCTGCGCAGGAATGAACCGCGTATGGTAGAGGCTGCGAAGACCACTGCTGGCCGAAGTCAGTTGATTCGCTGGTCGCCGTTAGAGGGGTGCATCCAAACCATATACGTAGGTGACAGTGGAATATGCGTGTCAAACGCATCTCGCCAGATAACAAGAGGCATTGCGACCTCGGCAAGCCATGATTTTCAAGAACGGGCTTAGTAAGTGAACGCTGAATTGAATTACGAGGTCGCTGGCACTCCTAGCTTTGAAGCCTGGCAGGAGAGGTCTGGAGAGAGCCGGATTTCCCACGCGAGGCAGCATCCTGTGCAGCAGCACATTCGCGCCCAGTCTGGCAGTAGGGCTGAGCAAAGGAGTCGTTCAACTTGAGTTGCGAATGCGACTCTGGAAGCTCAGAGAATTGGCCCGTACAGTAGCTGGATGTGCTCAGCGGGCCTTCCATTGAGTTGCAACACTTGTGTTTCCATGGGTGCAGCTTTCGTCACCGAGGTTCTGGGTTTAAGCGATGTCGAATGGTGTCGCTTTCGAAGGCTCCAGAGTCGATTCAGTTCACCTCAGCACAAGGGTGGATGCCTCAGTGCGAGCTCAGTCATTCTTGGCGATCAGATTGCGAGGTCAGCACTTGCACCAGCGTTGCAATGGTGCCGAATGGTTTGGCAAGCGCAGGCCAAACCCTGACCGAGCGCTAGTTTCAAATTAATTTGCTTGCAGAAGTGGAGGGAGGCGAAGGCGAGCACCCCGCGCAACTGGCACGGCAGCGCAGGACCCTTCGCTCGAGCGTGTGTCGCAGCCCGTCGTGCTGTCTGGCAGGCTCCAGCCCTCTCCTGTGGATAAATCACAGTGGTCTTCAGGTTGATTTACGCCACTTGACTCCAGCTATGCTTTTTGATCTGGTGGGGCTGCAGCGCCAGCGTAAGTTTGCACTGGCGCGAAAGCTTTCTTCCACATGGGCACCGTGCTACCTTTGTTTTGATACGGGACATGATATGCTTGCAAAAAGGAGTAAACAGCTTACCAGGTATCAGCAATTTATGGTCATATCTTGAGCGTGCAACGCACTTTGGACAAAGGAGCGCGCACGCCTTGCTGGATGCCAGATCACAGGTAGATGCAGTTGTGACCAAGTCGACACTGTCCGTCACAGACTATACACGCGCACCCGCCCCGAAGTAATCGAGGCTCGCAATGGAGAAGAGGCCCCCCGGGCAGATTTGTGCGCGAGTGCTTCATGCCGACGATCTGGTTTCATTGCCGGACTTTCTGAAGCCGCGCCTGATGCGCGCCGGCGTCTTGAATCTCGACGCAGGCGTACACTGGGAGATGCCCGATCCATGTTTCGCCGACTGCTCGGAGCTGGTGGTCCTATTCGTGACCCCCCCAGTCTACCTCAGCGACTTCATGACCGGGGCCATCGTGCTGGGCTGATGGCATGTGGTAGTTATCACTTTGCTTGTTTGTCTACGTCAGACGCGCCGTCGTCTTCAGCTGGGGTGCCGCAAATAGGTGGATCTAACGTCGGAGTCAGGCCGCGCGCCTTTCCGCCCCCCTGGGCTGCTCGAGATGATCCAGGAGGCCCTAGGTCGAAGATTGGGGCCGAAGTGCAGGGCGACATTGGCCCGACTGTGCGGGCTCCCCTTGATGGATCTGGCTCGCAACGCCTGGATCGGGGTTCGGGGCCGAAGAAGTTGGCCCATGGGGGGGAGTTGCCAAGACGAGAGCAGCCGAATGGTGAGAGCATCGCGGTCGTGGATGGTGGTGGCTTTGCGGCCAATTGGGCCCCGCGTCTCCGCAGTGACTGCCATGTTGCTGCAGGTATTCTGGATCAGTTTTGTCCTGATATTGCTGGTGACTTCACCGCTCTGGGCTGGGCGAAGTCAATGGTGATCGTCGACGGTGGCAAGGCTGGCGTGGTTCTGCGGCAGCTGGTGGCAGCCGAGGCCTTCGTCGTCCAACTGCAGTTCCTGGTGCTCCACGCCCCGCTGCCGTTCGCAAGGGGGGTGGTTCGTCAGCTCACCCTCGTGATATTGTGGAGGCAGAGGTAAGTAAGTATGAGAAGCTGTGGCGTGCTAGCCAGGTGCCTGATCAAGCTTGGTCACCTAACCGTTCTGTTTTGCCGAGGATGAATTGTCGTGCCATTCGAAAGGTGGCCAACGGTTTCGCGCGTGCCACGGCGTCAAGTATCGATCGCATTCACCCTCGGCAGTTTGGCTTTATTCCTGACCCTGGATTTGAGACCGTGGCGGCGCTGTTTGAGGTCTGCGGACGCATTTGCTTGTTTCCGCTGCAGCTTTGTTTTACTGTCAAGCCGATGCTGGCCATCGCCTCATCGCCTCATCATTCGTCATCGCTTCATCATTCGGTATTCAGATCTATACCGCGCTTGGCAGAGGATGCGGCGTCGTGACCTCGCGGACTTTCAACGCTGACTCTACCGTCCATATTGGGGAGCATGTGCTGGCAGAAGTACTCTGGACCTTTCGTGGCTTCAGGCAGCGCGCAAAGAGGCCGAGGTGAGTGAGGGCAGACACAGTCTCCTGCTGTTGATGGACCATCGCAAGTTCTATGAAGGAATGCTCGCATCCGGAAGCCGGTGCCTGTCCTCATGCCTGGTGTTCAACGCGTGGCAGGCCCCTCGCATCGTTCGCTGTGGGCGTCCCCGCAGTGGCCGTGAGCTCTCTGCGCCCTTTGGACTACCGGCATGTTGTGCAGTCGCTGGCGTGGCGGTTCGTGCTGTCGACGTCACTGAGTACGATTCGTTCGCCTGGCGCAACCCGCAGGTGGATTTCATGAGTTTTACTGGTGATACAGGGGCGCGTGCGGGCTGGAAAGATCGTGAGATAGTGATTGGAGATGCCGTTGCTGCTGGCATCCAACTCCAGGCGTCGTCGAAGCGGCTGCAGGCGACGCTCAGCGACGAGGTTGCGATCGCGGCAAGTGATGCGCAGATATGGCAGGTGGTGGCCGAGCAGACAGGCCTCGCCAAAGACGGGTCCAAGGTGGCAGTCTCCTATTTGGGTGCGGATTTCGCTTGCGGTCGTCGCCGCGCCCGTCTTCGTGCTGTTCGGAAGAAGCGTACTCGTCTGAGGAAGTCCTTGCATCGCCTGTCCAAGGCTGCCGAGCTCAAGTCTATGAAGAAAGATCATGGGCGACTTGGACGTGTCTACGTAGCTGGAGTCCAATTGGCCGCCCAGTACGGCGTGGAAATCAACGGGGCTCATGACGTGGAGCTGCCGCCGGGCCATGTCGTGCCTGGCGCCGGCCACGCGCGGTGCCAGCCACCGTGCCAAGCTTGCCCTGCACGGCAAGCCAGCCATGCGAGGGGCCATGGCGCCCGCGCTCCATTGGCGCACAATGATCCGGCAAGCTGTTTCTTCCCCTGAGGTAGCTTTGCTCAGCCTGTCCAACCTCGTTCGCATTCGGGGCCGCATTTTTTGCCCGCGAAAGGGCTGATGCCACGTGGGCCCAGACCCGAGGCCCGATTTCCAGGGTGCCGCCTTGCCGAGTAAGGTGGAAGCCTGCCTCAGCCATTGCGTAGGTTAACCAGGATGGAATCACTATCCAGCTCACGCAGTGCTCTCCAGCTATGCTGGGTAGAATGTGTAGCACTGCTTTCCAGGACGGCAATGAGAAGGCGTTGGGGGAGAGGTGGGGTTTACCTGTTGGGGTGAGGGCGAACCTGGAAGTGGTGAAGAGTTGTTTGGTGGCCAAGGCGGACGAGTACACGAACAATCACAAATATTTACTGCCAACGGCTGCCTGTGACTGCCTATGGACTGAGCAGCTCGCCCACGCCAGCGGGTATTGCGTGCCCAGGGTTGGTCTCTGCGAGCGTGGGGTGCCTGATACTATGCGCCACAGACTGTACATTGTTGCGCCCTCCCTGCTGCTTCACAGGTCCCTGCGTCTTTTGTTGAGGAGGCGAGAGGGGGCCCTGAGAGTCTGATCTATAGCGAAGGTGTGGTTTCGGTGATGCCAGGGGGGATCCAACCCATGCTTGGAGCTCCGATCGCTCACGTCCTGAGTTGAGATGGGGAGCTGTTCCCCGGCCCTGAGCCTAAGAAGCCACGTCCTCTGCTGGGCCAACAGCTAAGCTACGCGTGGCGGTGGACGGCAGCAGCTGTATGCCAATCTTGCCTTGTTTCAGCGTGCTGCCCTTGCCGTTATCCTGATCGACCCCCAGACCGAAGCCACCCTCTCTGTTGTGCGTGGTACTGTGCCTGCAGTTTTTCTGCAGACTCCTGCCATGGCCGAGCATTGTTTTTTAGCCGTCGCCTGTCAGATTGCCGATCGTAGCGCGAGTGCTCGCGCAGGCCGTAAGGCAGCCATCGCCCGGGCATTGTCACCCGAGCACGAACGGCTGCGTGCCAGCAGGGTGTTTGCTGGTGTTTCCGCTGTCACCGTGCTGCCGATATCTACACGAGGGAGGCGCTCAAGCTCCGTGAGCCTGTAGGCCCAGGGGCGGCCAGCAGGCTAGATCATGAGGTCAAGAAGGTCCCATTGTTTGTTAAGCTTGCTGCTGCTGCGCTCCCCGTCTTCAGTCCAGAGCCAAGAGAGATCGGCCCTTTTGCTCGCCGCCGCTCTGTCGAGCACACCCCCGGCTGGCACGAGCGGGAGAAAGGGCCGCTCGGAGCACAGTGCAAGAAGTATCTCATGATTAACCGCGGGGGATCGTCGAAGGAGGCTACGGGTTGCTGTGCAGCCTCTGAATTCGTTCGTCAGTTCGTTCGCCGTTCCATGGGGCACCTCGTCGTTGGTGTTGCTTCCCACGAAATCCACCCCAGAGCCCCTGTGCCCTCCAAAGTCAAGCAAAACCGTTTGCGATTTATTTTGTGTTCGATGTGGTTGCTGGGCCCAACGCTGTTCTCGTAGCTTCGATAAGGTCTGCCAGAGACCTGCGAGGAAGGGCCGTGAAGTACTCGGCAAGTGCTCTCGAGGTCTGGGCCCCAGCAGTCGTGTCCGTCAGTTCACTGATGCAGCCGCCCATCAGTCTCGGCGTTGCATGTGCAGCCCAAGCCGCGCTACAAGACTCTTGCCCGCGCTTCCGTTCCTGCCGCCCTCTCCTGCGCCCCCGCTGTCCCCGAGTATGAGAGACGGCTGGCTGCGCTCGCGGAGTGTGCGCGAGCCAGGCGGGCTCACGGGGCGGAGGAATAGTGTTTGGTCGTGGCAGGCACCCTGTCGCTGGTCCCGGTCAGAGTGTTGGGGGCTCTGGCCTCCAGGGTAAGAAGTCCATCTCGGATGGGTGCCATTGACCCTTGTTTCAGACTTGCGAGTCTCCTCCCCTCGGGGCTGTCCTAAGCTAGCCTCCTCCCTCCCCCCCCTCTTCCTCTTCATCCTCCTACCCCCGAGATGCTCCCAGAAGGTGGAGCATGGGTTAGGGCGGCCTCCGACGCACCTCCTCGAGGCCTCAAGACAGCCGCAATACGGTCCAAGATAGTTGAGCATGGCCCAGGGTAGCCTGACAACCTCTAGCCGGACATGGCTCACGATAGCCTCCAAAAGTCCTCAAGAAAACCTCCGATCGTGTCTGCATTGGCGTGTCGGGGGACACGCGCGAAGCATCGAGCATTTGTCCTAGGAGCCCCGTGCTTGTGGTTCTTGGGCGGGGGGTGTTCCTTGCCCCTCGTTCTTGGCGCGTGCTTGTTTTCCGACGGTGCTACCGTCGGGGTTTCGGGGGTTCCGCTTCCGTCATGGGTCCTTCTCCCATGCGCCCTTCCTCTTCCCCTCCTGCTGCTGCTGCCGCTGCTTCGTGCTCGGGCGCGCGGGGGCGGGGCTGCGGCGGTTGAGGCTAAACGGATGAGAATATGGGCGTGCGCGCGTCGTCGTTGGTATCGTCGATTCGAGTTGCAACACGTGCGTGTTTGTATATGTAATTGTACATGTATAGATATGCTTATTTGTAGATGTAGTTTTTTCGGTGTTTGGATTTGTACGGTATAGGTACATGTGTGCGTATATGTGCATGTCCATGCATTTGTAGTTATACATGTTTTGTATATATATATATAAATACGTGTATATATATAGATATAAACATATGTACTTTTCTATGTAGTGTAGTACAGAATGCACGTAGCAACATGCAGAGGCAGAATGAGAGGAGGTGGGTGGACAGTCAGGTCATGGATACCCGTGTGGACGTCACGGAATCCGCGGCCATTTTGGCTCGAGGGGACGAGAGTGGCTGTCTCTTGTTAGGCTGGGGGAGATTGGTTCTTTCTCGGAATTGATTTCAGGTTGGCTGCACCTGATCACCCCGGTTTCGCAGCAGGTGCCATGTCGTTCATGAAACTGCTCCCACAGGATGCCTCCCCGTACGAGGACTTCAGCGAAGCGCTCAACTTCGCGAAGCTCTCGCCAGATACGCGGAAGGTATGGGCGGCGGCGCTGGGGGAGGACAATCTGCAGGAGGGCATCTTTATCGCGGCGTTTCGGGACGCTGACTTCGTCCAAGCGGCCGGGAGGAGCGACGCCTCGCCCGTCGTGAAGATGCGCATCAACATCTTCGTCAACGTCCTCTGCCAGGCGCACGGCATGGATGTGTCTGACGTGTTCGCCCCGGCCATGCCCCCAGCGCCGCCCACTCTGGGAGGAGCGCTGGCGACCGCTGCCGAGGAGTCCACGAAGGGGGAGGAGGATGCTGTGTCGTTGCGGGTCAGAGAGATCTTCGACCAGGGGTGTAAGCTTGTGTTCAAGCCTCGCCCCGATTCGGAGATCCGGGCTGCTCGGGCCAAGTGGACTGCGGCCAACAAGCTGGAGCCGGAGCGCAGCGTGAATCCGAGCAACAACCAGATTTCCATCCTCCTCAGCCTCAAGTCGGTGGACTGGAACATGCTGGGCTTCGACATGGGTGTCTTCGGTCCCTTCGACGCCCGGAGGCAGAGGCACATGATGCTGAAGGCCCACCGGTTTGGGCCAGACGGCGTGTACCATCCGTTCGAGATGTCTGGCGCCCTGGACCTCGACGACTGGAAGCAGGCGTGGGACTTCGCAACCACGGGCTTCGTCATGACGGAGGCCTTGGAGCGCGGCGTCGCCGACGCGTACAAGGCCCACTTTTTCAAGTTGTGCGAGAACTACAAGGAGGCTTGGTGGGTCTGTGCCCAGGCCGATTGGGAATTTCGCATGGAGTGGTGCGTGGAAGAACGCCGCCGGCAGGAGGAGTTCAGCCGGCAGCACACCAGCGTGAGCACGTTCGACCCGAGCATGCCGTGGAATTCTGTGTTGTATGCGGGCATCAAGTGGAGGGGTTCACGTTTTGGGAGGACCGGCTGAAGGAACAGGCGCGGAAGTGGATCAATTCGGCGGAGTCGGTCAAGAATCCGAGCTGGGTCAGTCGGCAAGCTGCTCTGGCGGGGCCGCAGGCCTCCCGGACCGCTTCGTGCGGTGCTGCTGCGTCCGTGCTGCCGGACACGCCTCGCCACGCCAGCCAGCCCAAGCGGAAATTCGAGCAGACAACCGGTTCGGCTGGTGGCGGCGGCCCTGGCGGGGGCCCCCGCGGCGGCTCTGACGGGGGCTCCGGCGGGGGTCGACCTGGCAAGTCGTGGCGTGATTGGGTCAACGAGCGCACCGCCGACGGGAGGTTCAAGCGGATGGACGACGGCACGGAGATCTGTTTCGAGTTCAGCCGCAACGTTGGCGGGTGCGGCACTATCTGCGCATCTACGCCCAAACGTGCACATGCGTGTGAGTGGTGCCGCGGCGCTCACCTGTCCATCGAGTGCCCACAACACCCCGGGTGGCAACCGCAAGATACGAAGGGCAAAGGCCAGGGG
>CAUYUJ010021126.1:682500-724671 GCA_963575745.1 Prorocentrum cordatum | reverse complement strand
TGTTGGTAATCCGAGCGGGCCATCGGAAACGTGTAATTGTCGTTACTTCTGGGCTCGTAAAGCCTGAATTTGGAGGAAGTCTCAGGCGGGAGCCTCGTCTGTGAGTGAATTCTGAGGAGGGCTCAAGCTGGAGCCCCCTCCCTATGGGAATCCGACCGGGTCATCGGAACCCTGTAACGGGCTCCTCAAGCCTGAATACGGAGGAAGTCTCAGGCGGTTTTGTCCAGGGTGGAGGCGAAGTTGCTCGCGGCAGAGCTGGGTTTCGTGCTGCCTTACGCTTGAGCGCGGCTGCGCCTCGCTCGAAACCCGCGGGGTTGTCCCAACGGCTTGGTCTTGCGCGCCAACAGCTCGCGGGGTTGTCCCGACAACCTGGCCCGCAAGTTTGTCCCAACGGCTGCACGACGTGACCAGTAGAGAACGCGCTTGAGCTGGCCGTGGTGGCGACGGCGCCGATGAACATCGACATGTGCGCTCATGCAACAAGAAGACGAGGAGGTAACGGGACGCGGAACAAACAGGGGGCGAGGATGGGGACAACGTAAAGAGTGGAAGGGGGGCCCACGCCAAGGCGACAGGAAATATACGCAGAAGAGACAGTCAGGACGCCTCACCAACCACGAGGACGACGGTGATGGTTTTTTTTCCAGATTCGCCCAGAGGATTCTTGCGCGGGGTTCTTCCGTCGGAGTAATTGGATGTTTTTTGTTCCCCAAAGTAATGTTGTTCGCTAGCTCTCCCCTATATTAATTTTATTCATTCTCGCCATACCTTGTCAGCTGTTTTTGCGGAGACTTCTCTTTGGAAAGCTTGGGGACCTCTTCAAAATTCTTTGGCGCGCTTTGAAAGCGCCCGAAAATTCCTGAGGCCAGTGTGCCTCTAACCGTGATCTCCCTGGATGCCCCAACCAAGATTGATTTGGAATGATTCGCTTCGGAAAGTTTTTGGGGGCAATTTTCGGCCGCTGGGGCTCTCTTAGGGCAATCTCGGACGTGTGATACGCCAGAGTGAGTGGGCAAGAACAAAACAAAACATTGCGCTTGATCTCACCGCTTTGGCTGCGGCTAGTTCATATCGTTTGTGGCTGGATGGGGGGGGACGATCGACGAAGAGAGGGGGGCGGAGGAAGGGCAAGGCAGGAGGGAGACGAAATCTATAATACATGTGGGCCAAGTAGTTGGCTCGTTGATGTATTGCATTATCTCGCCCTCATTGGAAAAATGCGGAATGATAGCGACATGAAATCATTTCGCCTATTCATGCCTTAGCCTTCGTGCCTTGGTTTGATTACATCTTTGGCGCATATTTTGGTGGCTGGACGCATGCTGCTAGGTTGAAAAATAAAACGGCACAGAAAATCAGAGTTCGGCGTCCTGCCTTTTCAATTCAAAATTTCTTTCGGACTAGCTTTGAGATCGTTTTTGTGCTGTCTTGGGGATCTTTGGGATGATTCTGGTAGCACCTCTGATCGCTAAGGCTTGGCAAAACGCTTTTCGAAACTTAAGAGGCCGCTATTATAAGGCTCATCCTGAGGTTCCCAACGCACAAAACCCAGGAGTCAATGATTTTTGTCTCTTGGGAATGCTCTTGGACGCCTCTTTGGGGCTGTCCTGCAGGCCTCTTCGGCCATTTTGAGGTTACATCGGTCGCTTTTGGACCGCATTTGCGCTAGGGGTATCTGAAACGTTTCCGATTACTACCTAGGATTGCCGTAGGTGTGTTGGAAGACTTGCCTAGACGCCCTGCGAGGCCAGAGAGGCTATATTTTTGTAAGCTCCAGCGGCGGGAAAACCTTTCCCCCCCTTCCCCCCCCCAAAAAAACAAGTTCCGGTGCTTTGGAACCCTCCGGACGAGCCTCATAGGAAGAGGAGTATGTATGTATGTTTTTTTTGTTTTTCCATTTCTTATATATATATATATTTATATATATATATTACATTATATATATATATATATATATATATACACATACACATACACATACACATACATGTATCTACATATTCCTCTTCGAATATTTGCACAAACCTGGGCGGGGGGGGAAACCTGTCCCCTCCCTCCTGGAACCGGTGATTTTCTGCCAATTTTCGGTGAATTTTGGGGTTCTCCTTTTTCCGTCTTCCGGACGCTGCAAGACGGCGGCCTTCTGAGCGTTCAAAGAGACAAAATCGCCCCACAACCATCCGAGAGGGCTTCCAAGCAATCCAGGAGAACCCCAAAACGGCACAACACGGGTCCAAAACGTGAAGCCGATGGTACTGGGCTTGGCCAGTAGTACACGCATCTCATATTAGGTCAGGAATGCGTGGAGGAGCGCACTGAATGTAGGACGCAACGCCGTCCGCTCGTCCATAACAGCACGGATACGTAAAGGAGCATAATTTACATCAAGGCCTTCGGGAAGTCCGTGTCAAATGCCTTCGTTGGGCGGGGGAAGCAACCGCGTCGTTCCTTGTAATTAAGATAACACGTTAGTGCCCGAACCCCTTTCATCTTGTCATTTTCCGTTCGGCAAAGTGCTGTCTAGGCAAATCTCGACGCAAAATCGGTTGACGCCCCGAGAAGAATCCGATCTTTAGTATGCCATTGAAAGACACCACGGCGCCCTTTGGGTTCAAATCTTCCAGCAACGCTGGGAGGGCAATTGCAAGAGCCCACCAGACCTCCGCCCTGAAGTAGATGCAAAAATGCAGGGGATTCAAAACAACCGCCTGCTGAGACGACGCCACGACGGCGTGCCATTGGCGTTGCCGCGAACCTCGAGCAAGGCAACACAGAGAAAACAATTCGAACCACACTTTGGAAAAACATCAAATTCTCTATGCGTCGTGATGTTCCAACGGAGCAACACATGCTGATAGGAGGCCGTGTGAATTTGCGTGGCGCTTCGTCATGGTGGACCGGAACATACAAACCTACGACAAAGGCGAAAACGTTGCACATGGACCACCACCCTCTGCATCCCGGAAGCGAATCGTCAAGAGGCTAGAAGCGGCAAACATGGCACAGAATCCGCTTCCCGTGACTGCCCAAAGGCGGCAGGTGATCGGCGGCACGGGACGAGGCCCGGAAGACATCCCGACGTCCGACGTGGTGCACAGCGCATGGCGACACCAATGGAAAGGAAAGCCGGGCAACCCCTGGGCTTGCTAGCCCAAGCGAATGGGACACTTTCGCCGAGCGCTTGTTGCCAACCCCTGGTGATGATGCAGGCGCCTCTTTAGTTGTTGACCCTGACTATTCTTCCGTACGCGATCGCATCTTTGTTTTTCGTCGCGCTTTTTTGATGGAGAAATTCCTCGAATTCGTCACCGCGCAAGGCCCATCGCATCAAGTGCAGTTTCGCTGCGACGGGACACGCGACCGCGGGGCGCAGAAATTCAAATTGGTGTCCGTTGGGTGGCTCGGCGTGCACTTCACCCGCAGGGATGGCACGCGACCTTCGCGCCGCTCGGTTTCACGGGCGTGCCAAACGCGCGCCCCCTTCCCAGTCCCCGTCTCCGACCCTCTCCCCAATCCGCCTCCCCGACCTCCCCCCCGGTCCTCCTCTCCGACCCCCCTTCCCAGTCTGCCCCCGCCGAGCCGCAGTCCCCCTCTCCGACCTTCCGTGCCAGTGCTCCTTTCCGACCTTCCTCTCCTGAATCTTCAATATAGTCCTCTTTTCCGACCTCCCCTCCGACCTCCCCTCCAAATCTCACTCCCCGACTGTCCGCCCCAATCCTCCTCTCGGACTCTTTCCTTCACTGCTCCCCTCCGGCACTCCCTCCCGGGGGTCGTCGACGCCGTCGGATAATCGAGGGAGGGTCGGAGCTGGAGGTGTGAAGTTTTCTTTTTGCCGCTTGGGCCGCCAAAGAAATTCGCCCCGCCACAGTTCGATTCCCTCCGTAATTTTGGCCAGAGCGCCGCCAGCAGAATTCGCTTCGCCACGATTGGATCCCCTTCGTAATTCTGGTCAGAACAAGCGCCGAAACCGAAACCTAAAAACGAAACCAGAACCTGAAAACGAAACGGCTACCCATGTCGTATGTTTGGTTGATGTCACCCCAAGGAGAACAACCAGGCCGTGGGCGCATTGGTGGACTCCATTGCCGTGTGCATCGACGGCGGGGGGGTACTCGCCAGTGTGTTCCAACGGATCTTCCGGGGGGCGACGCACGTGAGATGCTTGCAACGCGCTAAGAAAGACATCGTTGCTGCGGGCTGGCGTTGGACGCTAGAAAACAAAAGCGCGATGATCAGGGAGTACGCTCACAAATCAGCTTTCCCCCCCGCTAGAATTGTTCGATGTTTTCTGGCGAAAAATCATGCGCAACTTACGAGCTGATGGAGAAACATGCTTTGCCGGGCATTTCGAAGCCAATTGTCTGCGGACGGACACGGGGTTATGGGAGGCCCAATGGCATTGTTCGCCCTCGCGAACCCAACCGTCGTTCTCAGCTTATTCCAACAATTGCATCGAATCATTTTGGGGCGCCGTGGACATGCAAACGCAAGATGCCCCTAAACGCGGCGACGTGCTCGAATAAATTCGGTACCTAGAAGAATGCGTCGCCACATGGGCACCCACTGGGAAATTCAATGACATTTGCCCCGGGGTACGGAATGGCGATAACCCTTCGGGGCCGAGCCGGGTGCTGCTACGGGGGAGGGGGCAACTGAGCCATCGGGGCCCTGTGGGCGATGGGAGGCACTTCCACGGGCGGCGGCTTGTAACGGACGGCGAGATCAGGATGACGATGGAGGGGGCGCACTTCTACGAACACGAAGACGCTTCGGGGTACCGTCTTTGGGTATGGCCGAAATGCGATGAAACCGACTACGACGAGACGAAATTTCGGGCAATCTTGAATGCGTTTTCCCCGCGAGCTTCTCCCGTGAGCAGAGACAAAGCGTGGCGCTACCTTGGTATTCGGACAGGCGGCGGAGCAACTGATTATACTGAAGCCGAAATTTTGTATTTGTCTCGCCATTTCACTCTCCTCATGCGCACGCCTACGGGCCGCATTACCGAGACGCACCAAGACTTCATCATTGCCGGCCAAACAGAACACGCGTTATGGTTGCACACCTCGAATACGCCAACCATTTGTCCGACCAACCCCGCAGCCCTGGCCGCGTCGCTGGCCGCGTGCGAGGCCATGCACGGACCCCGAAGCACCCGCAAAGCCGCGGCCGCGGTCGCGGCGGCAGAGGCCGTGCCGGGAGGGGGAGAGGCCGCGGTCGGGGTCGCGGTCGCGCCAGCCGCGGTCGCGCCGGAGGTCGGGGCGGGGAAGATGTCGTCGAGGCAGCGCCCGCCGTGGCGCAGGACCTGGTGCTCGGCGATGTCGTGAACAACGCCGAGGAGGAGGATCGCCGCGTGGAGCTGGAGCTTTTCGGTTCCCCGTCCGACGGAGGCGGCGCTGGAGCGGGGGAGGGAGATAATCGCCGAATGGAGCTGCGCGACGGCGCCGAAGACCTCGAGTTCCTGGACGGGCTCTTCCAGCACTTCCAGGACAGCGACCGCGAGCGCATGGACCTGGGCGCCCCGCCCGCCGCCCCCGGCCTGGGCGACGTCGCAGACGCCGGCGACTCTGATGGCCAGGATGATCAGTACCTCTAATGCATTTGCATTTGCGTGCCCCTCGCTTGCTCGTAGGGGCTCCTCCTCATCCTCCTCCTCCTCTTCCTCGCGCCCCCCCTCCTAGTCGTCGCCCCCTTTTCCCTCTTCTTCCGCCGCCCCCCCCGACAAAAATCCGTTCAAAATCGTTCTCCCGACCCATGTGGGTCCATCCGGTGTAGTTTCTAACCCCGGGTCTCTTCCCGAGGGCCCCGGGGCTGGAAAACGTCTCCTGGAGGCCCGACCCGACGAAAGACTAAAATTGACGAGCGCAAGAATACTTCTGCTTCCTTCCTCCCCTCCTTGCGCGCGCGCTGGGCGGGAGCTCCGCGGCTCGCCCGGCTGCTTTCTCTGGAGTATTGCGTAGCGCGCCGCGGCCGACTCCCTCTCCTCGCAGGGTCCTCGTCCTCCTCTCCCTCTCACTCCTCCTCCTGCTACTGTTGCTGCTGCTGCTGCTGGTCCCGTCCTCCTCATGCCCCTGTTCCTGCTCCTGGTCCTGCTATGCTCCTGATCCCGCTGATGCTCCTGCTCCTGATCCTGCTCCTCGTCCTCCTCCTCCCCTTCCTCCTCCTCCGCCTCCTCTTTTTCTCCTCGTCCCCCTCTTCACTGTCCTCCTCCCCCTCCTCGTCCTCCTCCTCGTCGTCGTCGTCCTCTTCCTCCTCCTCCTGCTCCTCCTCCTCCTCCTCTCCTCCTCCTCTTCCTCCTCCTCCTCTTCTTCCTTTTACTCTGCGTAGCAAGGGTTTTTCGGCGCCTGCGCGCCCGTGCTGCTCGGATTTTTCGGCGCGCGCCAGTCGCTCCCACCGTGCCCGGCGATGTGGCCACGCGGAACAAGTCAACTCCCTGCAGAGGTACGGGGAGACAGGGGGGGAGAGAAAAAGAGAGAGAGAGAGAGGGGAGAGGAGAGAGAAAGAGAGATAGAAAGAGAGGGGAGAGGAGAGAGAACGAGAGAGAGAGAGAGAGAGATAGTGAGAGAAAAGAATAGGCCCACGAAACCGAAACCAAGAACTTCGAAACTGAAACCTGGAGCCTGGAAACGGGAACCTGAAGGCGAAACCGACACCTGAGAGCGAAACGAGAACTTGAAAACGAAACCGTTTCCCATGTCTCCCGTAGAATAGAGATAACGGCTTCGCTTCAATAGTTGATCACCATTTGGGGCAACACGGGATTCCATAAGTGAACACGGGTTTCCATAATTGAACACGGGTTTTCATAACAACCAGCATGGGCTTCCATAACAACCAACATGGGTTTCCATAACAACCGACAACAGCTAACACGGATTTCCATCAGAACCAACACGGACTTCCATAACAACCAACACGGGTTTCCATAACAACCAATAACGTTTTTCATAATTGCCCACACTGGTTTTCATAATTATCTCTCTCTTTCTTTCTCTCTCCCTCTCTCTTTCTCTCTTTCTCTCTCTCTCTCTCTCTTTCTCCCCTTCTCTCTCTCTCTTTTTTATTTCTCTCTCTCTCTCTCTCTGCCTCTGTCTCTCTCTCTCTCTCTCTCTCTTTTTTTTTCTCTCTCTCTCTCTTTCTCTCTCCTTCTCTCTCTCTCTCTGTTTACTCGATTACAACGTGCGGGAAACCTAACCCCCGGACGGCAACCCGAACCCCACCCGAACCCCCGATACAGACCCGAATTCCAAAGTAACTTCTCTGCACGGAAAACCAGGATGACAACCCGAAAACAGCATTGCATGGTGCATATGGCGACGAATTGCTGGACAATAGCGACATCCATTGTAAATGCGACGACGATTTGCCCGACGATGACGAAATTGTTCTCGTTTTGCTCCGTTTTCGTTTTGTTTTCGTCGTTATCGTTCTCGCATTCTTTATTCTCCTCCATTTCGTCTTTCTTTTTTATGCCTTTTCCTCTATGTTCCTCCGCCCTCCGCCTAGTCCATCCAGGCGAGGGGTATCTGGGGGCGCAGCATGAAGTGCAGTGCGGCATTATCGGCCGCGTTGCGCGTGCAATAATTCCGGCAAATTTCGGACGCATCTATGCCGCCTCATGTTGACCTCCTTTGAGCCGGCCCCCCACCCCGACTTGGCTGATTTATAAATCGTTTTCTCCTCCTCTTGCTCTGCCCCTGTCTCTTCCTCGTCTTCGTTGATGTTTTTCACGGCCGCGCTCGTCGTCTTCTTTTTTCTCAGCCGACTCTCGTTTCGTTGTCTTCCCATTGTTTCGGTGTTGAGGCCGAAAACGAAATCCCGAACATGAACATACAGAACTCTCATTATCCTTTCTTCTTCTCTGGCACACTCATTCTCGTTTTCTTCATCTCCCCCACTCTCGTTTTATAATCTTCTTCCACAGATTTCCCGGCCCAAAAACAACGCAAATTATTTGCTATTTTTGGGCGTGCTTGCCGGTCCATAAGCTTTCCATGATGATGCTCTTTTGATTGCTCGGTTTCGCCATTGGCGGGTGGCCGCCTTCATAGGAACAGATTGATTAATGTTTGGATCAGGACAGGCCACAATCTACAACCTTCTGGGCCGCGATGAGCGAAATAGGGTCGTCGTCGTCATTCCTCTGTCGTCGTCTATCGTCGTCTATCATCGTTCTTCGTAATCGTCGTCGCCGCCGCCGCCGGGGCTGTCATCGTCGTCGTCGGTCGTTGGTGCTCTTTCTTCAATGCCGCCATCCTGCCCATGCGGAGCGCTGCTGCTACATCATCGGACACTCGTGAACGAGCGAAAGCCTCCAACAAGTTTGCGAACAAATTCCAAGACTCATTTTCCTCAAGCGAAACGCGGACACGCTCGTACCTCATGCCAGCGAGGTCTGCAGCCGATCCTCGGCCTGCGGACCGAACCGCTTGTGGGAGATGACCGCCGGTCCGGGAGGTCCCCCATCGGCTGGAAGCTCATGGCGTCGTCTGGGATGGGTTCCGTGAGCGCCCGCGGCCGCAGCTCCCAGTTTGAGAGAGCCACTGGGGTCTCATCCCCAGGGCGAGGCGAGTCCACTCGAGGTGAGTAGAATGCGAGCCCGGGATATCTCTCGAAGTTTGATCTTGGCCAGTGCTCCCGTCGCGTTTTTTCGCCTGTGCGTCCTCGTCGGGGGGCTGGGGCGTCGTCGTCTTCTGGGTCGGTCGACGTCGGGGGCGTCTCGCAGAAGATCTTCCCATTCGCCTCGGAGGAATTTGCGCATTCGTGCCGGAAGCCCCGCTTTCCCTGCGTCGCTGTCCTCGGCGGCAGGGCGCATGAGCATCCGGGGCGCCAAGATGATGAGTTTCCACGTGGCCCTCGTCGGCTTGCGTTGCCACTCCAGGAGGCCCACGAGAAAAGCTTGTCTGAGGTCTCCCCGGAACCACCTCGGAAGTTCCCAGACGGTGCGGACTGGCGTCCGGAGCTCTTCTTCGAGATCTAGATCTATGCCTTCCATGAGCCTCCAAGATGCTGCTGGGATACGTGCTGGAAGCGGCTCGGACGGAGGCGGGGCATCGGAGGAAGCGGGGGCTGAGTGGGGCATCCCGTGATCTTCGACCTCCAGGTCTGCCGCGCCCAGGCGTGGCAGAGCAGCAAATCATGAATCCATATTTTCCTCGCCCATTTCGCCCTCGGCTCCTGGAGGCCTCTCTTGTGTCAGGTACGGGGGCGCAGGAGGGGGAGGGGGGGCGGATGGGGAGGTCGGGCAAGCGCCGCGTGGCGCAGCCTCTCACGGGGGTCAGGGCAGCGGGCGGCCCAGATGGGGTGCGGAGGTGATCGCGGGCGCCTGCAGAAGGCCCGCGGGCGGTGAGGGAGGCCGAGACTCTTCGCTTCTGCTCCTGGCACGTGGCGTAGCTGGCGGCATGACTAACTGATCCCTTCCAACTGTCCGTATTCGTCGTCTGGGGCTTGGGCGGGAGGGCAGGCGAAGGCGGTGGGGTCAGCAGGGCGTCGAGTCGTTGCGTCGTCGTCTCCGGGGCCGGGACAGGACGATCGTGGGCAGGGCGTCGAATCGTTTCGTCGTCGTCACCGGGGGCGGCGGCAAGGCGTTGGCCGTCGTCGGCTGCGTCGTCCGGAGGCGGGTGGGGCGGGGCGGGTGGCCCGGCGGCTGAGCTTGGCGGAGTGGTCTAGGTCGTTCTGGGGCGGCGTCGGGGCCAGCTGCGGGGCCAAGAGTCGCCGCGGTCGGCGCCCTCGGGCCAGCTGCGCGGCCGGTTGATGCCCCCACCAGTCCCCGAAGAGCTTCGAAGGCGCGTTCACGGCTGACGGGCCCAGAATTGCTAGCTTCTCCGATGCGCCTCCCAGCATGCGACGTAAAATGGTAGAGCAATATTTACTAGTGGATTGAATGCAGACCCCATGCCCCATTGATACAAGCCACTCTTAGCACTACTATTGTAGCGTACGGTCTTTTGTGCAATTGTCGGGGGTCGGCTTGCTGTTCCCGATGGTACCACTCGTATTTGAAGATGAACTAATGTAAACAATTGCGAACGTGTGAACACATGCGCGCGCAGCACACGGGGGCGTGGCTGGATGCTGGGGTGGGTGGGTGCCCCTGTGTTAAGCCCACCGAGCTGGTCCTGGACGCGTCCCTTGGCGGCGTGGCTGGATGCTGTGGGGTGGGTGCCCCTGTGTTAGGCCCACCGAGCTGGTCCAGAACGCGCCCTTTGGCGTCGTGACTAGGTGCACCAGACTGGTCCAGGACGTGTCTCTTGGCGTCGTGATTGGATGTTGGGGGAGTTGGTGCCATTGTGCTAAACCCACACCGAACTGGTCCAGGACGCGTCCCTTGGAGTCGTGACTGGATGCTGGGGAGGTGGGTGCCCTTGTGTTCAACCCACCGAGCTGGTTCAGGACGCGCCACTTGGCGTCGTGACTGGATGCTGGGGGAGTGGGTGCCCCTGAGTGGCTCCCACCGAACTGGTCCAGGACGCGTCCATTGGCGGCATGGCTGGATGCTGGGTGGGTGGGTGCCCCTGTGTTAAACCCACTGCTCCAGGGCGCGCCACTTGGCGTCGTGACTGGATGCTGGAGGGGTGGGCGCCTCTGAGTGCTTCCCACCGAAATGGTCCAGGACGCGTCCCTTGGCGGCGTGGCTGGATGCTGGGTGGGTGCGTGCCCCTGAGTTGCTCCCACCGAACTGGTCCAGGATGCGTCCCTTGGCGGACTGGCTGGATGCAGTGTGTGTGTGTGTGTGTGTGTGTGTGCCATGTGTTAAGCCCGCCGAGCTGGTCCAGGACGCGTCCCTTGGCGGACTGGCTGGAAGCTGGGTGGGTGGGTGCCCCTGTGTTAATTAAGCCCACCCAACTGGTGCAGGACGCGTCCCTTGGAGTCGTGGCTGGATGCTGGGGGGTGGGTGCCCCTGAGTGGCTCCCACCGAAATGGTCAAGGACACGCCCCTTGGCGGCGCGGCTGGATGCTAGGTTTGTGTTAAGCCCACCCAACTGGTCCAGGACGCGCCCCTTGGCGTCGTGGCTGGATGCTGGAGGGGTGGGTACCCTTGAGTGGCTCCCACCGAAATGGTCCAGGACGCGTCCCCTGGCGGCGTGGCTGGATGCTGGGGAGGTGGGTCTGCGTTGATCCCACCGAACTGGTCCTGGATGTGAATGAACTCATGCCCGCCTGCTGCCTGATCATCTTCTATCTGCCCCCACTTGCTATCTGGGTGGACGCTGGGTTGGCGAGTCGACCTCGACTAATCGGTACAGCAGTTCCACTTCCGTGATGGTCGCTATATTGGCTAACTTCCTGAGAGCTGGCCGCTGGCTCGGGCGAAGCCTGCGAGGTCGTTTCGGTCCTTGTCCAATGCTATTGGGCAGTGCGCACGCACGCATATATACGTGTATATATATATATATATATATATATCCCCCTTCCTATTACCTAACAGCTTGTTCTGATAGGTTTCTAGTAGGGTCAAAAGAGAGCAGCAGATGACTCCACAAGGGGGTCTGGGCGGGTGCCGGACAGGGTGCCGCAGAAGTCGTTTTAAGCCAACAGTCACACACTTCGTGCTCTTCGACCTCCCAGAACTCCATTCCCGGGCCACATTCTGAATGCCCGGAGCCAACTGTAGGCCACTTCGTGCTCTTCGACTTCCCAGAACTCCATTCCCGGGCCACATTTTGAATGCCCGGAGCCAACTGTAGGCCACTTCGTGGTCTTCGAGTCCCCAGAACTCCATTCCCGGGCCACATTTTGAATGCCCGGAGCCAACTGTAGGCCACTTCGTGCTCTTCGAGTTCCCAGAACTCCATTCCCGGGCCACATTTTGAATGCCCGGAGCCAACTGTAGGCCACTTCGTGCTCTTCGAGTTCCCAGAACTCCATTCCCGGGCCACATTTTGGATGCCCGGAGCCAACTGTAGGCCACTTCGTGGTCTTCGAGTTCCCAGAACTCCATTCCTGGGCATGATTTTGAATGCCCGGAGCCAACTGTAGGCCACTTCGTGTTCTTCGAGTTCCCAGAACTCCATTCCCGGGCCACATTTTGAATGCTGAGGCAGGCTGAGGCTGAGGCTGAGGCAGGCTGATGCTGAGGCAGGCTGAGGCTGAGGCTGAGGCTGATGCAGGCTGAGGCTGAGGCAGCTGAGGCTGACGCCGAGGCTGAAGGCAGACTGAGGCTGAGGCTGAAGCAGGCTGAGGCTGAGGCTGAGGCAGGCTGAGGCTGAGGCAGGCTGAGGCTGAGGCTGAGGCAGGCTGAGGCTGAGGCTGTGTCTGTGACTGCCGTTGCCACTGCGACTGTCATCGCGAATGCGACTACGACTGCGAGAACAGCACAATTCTACAACTGGATTTTCATCTGAATCTTAAGGGGAATGCTTTCAGATATGCTTCTACACATCGCTGTTAGGTTGCTTTGCCGGGATAATATTTTTATAAGCCTGGGCGGGGGGAAAACCCGTCCCCCCCCCCCCTAAAACCGGGTCCCCGGGATCTGGGGCTTTGGGACCCTCCGGACGGGCCTCGAAGCAGCCCTCCGCGGCCTCGCAGGGCGTTTTGCCAAGCCTTCGCAGCACACCCAGGGCGATCAGGGGGGTCACCGGAGACGTCCCAGAGACCCCCAAGACAGCACAAGAGCGCTCCAAGAAGCCGTCATACCCCGAAAGATCGCTCGAAAACGTACCAAGAGGCCTCCAGGAGCACCCCCAAGAAGGCCCCAAGAGGAAAACATCATTGATTTTATGCAGGTGTTTTGTGCATTTGGGGTTCTCCTCTTTTCGGCTTCCCGACGCTCCAAGACGGCGGTCTCCTGGGCGTCCGAAGCCGCCAGGGAGGCTCCAAAATCGCCCCGCAACCATCCGAAAGGGCTTCCAAGCAATCCAAGAGACCCCCAAAACGGCACAACACGGGTCCAAGATGGACCTAAGAGAGCCCCATGGCGGCCCAAGATGGCCCCAAGACACCCTCCGAAGCATTCCAAATCGTGACTGGGGCGTTCAGGGAGACCGCGGTTAGAGGCAGGTTGGCCTTAGGAAGCCCCAAAGGCCCCCAGAACACGCCCAGGAGGCTTCCAGAAGGCTTTCAGAAAGCCCGAGGACTTTGGTGAGGCCCCGAGAGGCTCTCCAAGGAGGAGCCTCCGCAAAAAGAGCTGAGGAGGATGGGGAGAATGCCCAGGGTATGGCGAGAATGAGGAAAGACAAACATGGAGGAAGGATAACGAACAACATTATTACAACGGCGATGCCAGAAAAGGCAGCAAGGAATTATCGCTAAATTGTCGGCTTGACCTTCCTGCCAAGGACCAAGGTGCATGGCGCGAAGCGCCACTGCAATCTTGTATATATATATATATAAGACTGCAGTGGCGCTTCGCGCCATGCACCTTGGTCCTTGAAGTTTGGTATGCAGGCGGGTTAGCAGGAAGATCAAGCCGACAATTTAGCGATAACTCCTTGTTGCCTTTTCTGGCATCGCCGCTATGATAATGTTTTTTTCGTTCTCCTTCCTCCATACTTGTTTGTCCTCATGTTCGCCATACCCTGCGCATTCTCCCTATCCTCCTCAGCTTTTCTTTGCGGAGGCTCCTCCTGGGAGAGCCTCTGGGGGCCTCACAAAAGTTGTTTCAGGCTTTCTTAAGGCCTTCTGGAGGCCTCCTGGGCGTATTCTGGGGGCCTCTGGGGGCTTCCTCGGGCCGCCCTGCCTCCAACCACGGTCTCCCTGAACGACCGGGTCACGATTTGGAATGCTTCGGAGGGCGTCTTGGGGCCATCTTGGGCCGCCATGGGGCTCTCTGAGGGCCATCTTGGACCTGTGGTGTGCCGTTTTGGAGCTCTCTTGGACTGCCTGGAAGCCCTTTCGGATGGTTGTGGGGCGATGTTGGAGCCTCCCAGGCGGCTTCGGACGCCCAGAAGACCGCCGTCTTGGAAGCCGAAAAAAGAAGAACCCCAAAATTCACCAAAAACTACCAGAAAATCAATGATTTTGCCTCTTGGGAATGCTCTTGGAGGCCTCTTTGGGGCCGTCCTGGAGGCCTCTTGGGCCATCTTGAGGTCACGTCGGTCACTCTTGGAGCGCTCTTGCGCTGTCATGGGGGTCTCTGAGACGTCTCCGATGACCCCCCTGATCGCCCTAGCTGTGCTGGGAAGGCTTGGCAAAACGCCCTGCGAGGCCAGGGGGGCTGCTTCGAGGCCCGTCCGGAGGGTTCCAAAACCCCAGATCCTGGGAGTCCGGTTTTTTTGGGGGGTGACGGGTTTTCCATATAGGAAGGGGAATATCTGCGCACATATCTATAGGATTACCCATCCCACCAGCATTGCGAACACTTCCAAGGCAAATCCTGCTGCCAGCCCCACAAAGAACCACCCCCAAGAATTCGCAATGGGTCCCAAGACCGGAATTATGATGTACACTGGGCCTTCGCCACTGCAGACTGCAGCCGCATGGGCGCTCCCTCCCGATGCAGCTGCAGCCAGCATGGGGCCGCGCCCTCCCGATTCTGATCGGCAGTTCACCGATCCCCAAATGCTTGCCCGACCCCGTCCCGACGAGCTTTTCGGCGACGGCGACGCCGGACGGCGGCGCCGCACCAAGAATCCAAAGATGCGCTGGAGGAGCCGCAACTGAGGATGCGTTCTCCCATCTCGCCCCGCATCCTTCGATGCGAATGGCCTTCTACGCGTTGCTGCACATGCTTGGCGCGATGCAAACTGCCGCCGATGTCCGGGAAGTCCGGGACATAATCAGCTTCCATCGTTGGTCGCAATTCTATAACCCGCTCATGTGGGCAACGGCCCACAACGAAGAGGAAGACACCACTATTGTGATGGGGTGGTCGCGGGATGTGTTCGATGCAGTCGGGACTACACTTCGCGGCATTAAGGGGGAACTTAGTGAGCAACGTGTGGCGCAAACATTCCGGGCGTTGCGATCATCTCTACGTTCGCCCCAAATGCAAGATAAAGATGGCCTCATCGCATGGTTGGGTAATGAAGGTTTTCAAACGCAAAGAGCTGTACAAGGTAATGTTTTCGACCGTGACATGCAGCAGCGCGTGCTCAATCGGAGTGCGCAATCTTTCGCAAGTGCGTCCAATCTGGGCATTTCTTTTGCAGCAATGGCCGAAAGCATGTGCGAGATTCCAGAGTTCAGGCGCTATTTGTTCGGCGAGGTGTATAACCGAATTGCGATTCGTTCGCCTCCGCGCCGGCAGAGGCCACCTGCAGCGGCGCCACTCAAGCATGGTGGAACGCGTCTGGCACCCGACGTTGCGGCATTCCAACGCCCTGGCATTGCAACTCTTCCGAATGGGTAGCGCAATCTCAGAACTGTTAATCTCGCAAGAGACGCAGCTCTCCACGTGCGAACGTTGAAGAAAGTGCCAGCACGCATGCGTGGACAATTCGTGCGGATCATGGGCAACGCCTGACTGCAATGGAGATGGCGCGCTGGGCTCGCGACATAATTCCAAACCATAATGATGCGCCCTCATGCGCAGACGCTTGGACTCTGTTCATTTTGTTGTCTCGGATGTCACTGTTCCCCACTGGGCGCGGCGGGGAAACCGGACATGGAAGTGAAGCGCCGCGTCGCTTTGTTTGATCAAACTGGGCGGCATCATCTATTGGATCTTGCGCGGGGCACTTGTGCACGACATCGCGGGCCCAAACATGAGAATGAACAAAAACGAATCGACGACGCGATGCGCCTGATCGAGAAGGGAGACATAAGCCGCGCAGCTCGGGGCCTCGCGTCTCCAGGAGTTGCCCGTGGTGCTCCAGCAACCATGACAGAAGTGACCAATGAAGATCTCTGGCCGCGATTGCCATCGGAGCCCGCGCCCGAGAAGTTCCAGACTTTTCGCCCTGGCGCGCCCGCGGAATTGTATAGGAATA
Organism: Prorocentrum cordatum; assembly: GCA_963575745.1. Classification (NCBI taxonomy): domain Eukaryota; class Dinophyceae; order Prorocentrales; family Prorocentraceae; genus Prorocentrum; species Prorocentrum cordatum. The sequence continues at coordinate 708,799 of CAUYUJ010021126.1, read as the reverse complement.
CGTTTGCGACTGTTTTGCGTCAACCAAGAAATGGTCTCAGTGCGGGGTGGTGGGGGAAGATGGAGATGCGAATGCTTCAAATCATGATTAGAAGAAGCGAAGGCTTTCGGGATGTTGCGCGATGCGGCAGAGCGCATGGCCAGGGCAGAAATGCCACGGCAACTCCGTGAAACCGTCAAAATCTCTGCACTCACAACGATGCGGAAGCCAAACCACGGGATTTGCGGAATTGCGGCAGGCGGTACGTTCCTCCGACTGGTCTCGAACAGCTTGTCCCGGCTATTCCAGACTGACTTGCGGGGGGCAGCGTGGCCGCGCAATCTTGGGATGTGCGACAGGAGTGGCACGGGCGCCGCGATGTACTTCCTGAGGTTCATGGCGGATGCCTACCCGCGCGAGGTTATCGTCAGCATTGATGGGGCGGGGGCGTTCGATCACGTATGTCGGGCACGCGTGTTCGAGAAACTCCTGCAGAAACCGCCTTGCTATCAACTCGTGCCCTTTGTGCGGCAGCGTTATGGAGACGTCTTCAATTTCCAATGGAGAGGCGATAATGGCAATGTCCACGACATCCCTCAAGGCGCCAGGGGCGAACAAACATGCGCTCTAATGCCCGCGCTCTTTTGTCTTGCGCTGCGCCGGGCAATCCGAGCGATCCGAGATGGGGCGGAGATTGCGGCTTGCCTGGATGATGTGCGCGTGGCATGCGATCCCGCAGATGTCGGATATGTCCATGGTACTACAGAATATACATTGCGGACATTGTGCCACATAGTCATGGGGAAACTTGCTATCTGGGCCAGTGCGGCGACACCGTGCCCAGAAAGAGCTGCAGAAACCATGGCTATGGCGTGGGAATTGGACAAACCGCTACGCGAAAGATGCACGAAAGGACTTGGAACACCGTTCGGCGCAACAGAATACAATGGTGCATTTTGGGCCAAACTGACTTCCGAGAGGGCGCGGCTACATGACGTGCTACTTAAGCTCCCCTCACGACAAGCGGCGTGTCTTATTTGGTACTGTTGTGCTTACTCGCGCATGGTGCCACTTCGCGCGTTGCCACTTCGCGATGCCCACCCGCTGGCGATTGCCCATGATGGCGCTATCTTGGACACTTACGCGAGCGTGTTCCGTCTACCCAAACGAGACCAAGATTGGGATGCGTCTCTGCGTGGCATTCAATATGCAACATGGGTCAAACGAGCCCAACTACCACTTCGCCTAAGAATGGGTCTGCGGGACTTTTCGCGGACGTCCACGGCTGCGTACTGGGCAAAGTGGGCAGGCACTATACCGGGATTGATTACGCGATTCCTGGCCCTAGGACGCCGCGCCCTGCGCCGCCCCGCCAATCTCCAACAATCTTGGCAAAACTACGACGGGCCGCGTCGCCGGCGCGCAGCGGAACAAGCCGGGAGGGAATGCGATGCAGCTGAATGGGCCCATCGCCCAACTTGGGCAGACTTGGCTATGGGGCAACGGCCTCTTCTCCCAGACCCCCGCGACGCATCGCTAGGAGAATGGCAACATGGGTGGCAATACCATGGGGGCGATACACAAGAGCGCAATGTCCACCGCGAATTGCTGCGGGAGCTTGCTCTTCCGAGCCGTCGTGCCAATGCAGCCGCTCCTGGCAAAGCTATGATCCACTCGATCATGTGTCCGTTTTCTGCAGGGTGGCTCTTGGCTTGTCCAGTGACAACACGATTATGTATGATTGATCAATCTTTCCTGTGCACCGTCAGGCGTCGCCTGGGGATTGCGTGTATATTCGACGGTCCAGATCCACATGGCCACAATCGTCTTACCGAAGCAAGTGGGGGCGGGATCCATGGCCCATGGTCGGCATTCCGAAATGGTTGCGGCTCGGTGGCAACTCTACTTGGAGGCTGGAAAGCACGTGCCTGATCGCAACATCGAATGGATGCTGCATGCAACGCGCATCAAAACGCATTCCGGCGCCGTCAAATGAGTTACGACGATTCGATCTGGTGGTGACAAAGACAGACGTGGCCGCAAGATTGGCCTCATTTTGCAACGTTACCGTGGTGGCGCAAATTTCGCGGAATGGTCTGGCACGGAATGGCACTCGCAATCGTGGGGGAGCCTTGCTAACGCGAGCTGGAACGGACAACGGCGCAACCTATGCCGAAGTAGCGGATGGCGGACTTGGGAGTTCACAGTGCCTTGGGGCATATGTCTTCGGCAGATGGGGGGCCCCAATTTATCGCGCGCGTGCCTGCTCTCGCCCGGGCGCGCGCTGCTGACCTACGACCGCATGTTCGGCGAGGCGCTGCGTTGCGTCTACAGCGACGGTGTTGGGGATTATTGGGCATTGCCCTCCAGACACCAATTGCGCGCTGCGTTCTGAACCCTGGGGGCGATCTGCCGCGGGCGCTGCGGGGGCCGTGCTGTCCGACTGCGGAACTCGAGGTCTTGTGGCCCTCCTCCTCCTCCTCCTCCTCCTCCTCCTCCACCTCCTCCGCTTAACTGGCCTGCTACCTCGCACTACGTTTGCAGCGCCGCCGCTTGCGTGCTCTACCCACGTGTGAACCATGATTGCGCGCGAGGAAAACCGCATCAATACCAAAATGAACATTGCCGGATTGTTAGGGCCCAGTACTGGAGAAGCTCGCCTTGCTCGTTTGAAATCGCACTTGGGTCCAGAGCACCGTACATATACATATATACTCGTCGTGGTCATTAGTTGGCAATTCCGCCTGGTCCATCCCTGATGAGGCACTTACTTGAGTCGTGGTACGGCACATCAATACAATGGGGAACATCCCACGTTCGAAGAACGATTCGTCTACTTTCCACACACACACATTGCGTTCTCTGCCAAGCCACGGGGGCACGGTGCTGGAATGTTTGCCCATGCTGTCAATTTCCCAACATGCACGCCGATGTGGCATATGTGTTGTAATGTGCATCTATCCCTGGCGGTGGCCGGGCGTGGGTCTCACATAGAGGCCGGGTAGAACTTAAGGCCGACAAACACGAACATGAGAGCGTCGCCTTGCGCCCCCCCCATCACCCTGCAGGGTTATATAGGGCCGTCCGTCTGCATCCCTCCATACGTGAACTGAACCTGTTCCGCATACCAAAGCCGTACAACTGGCGTGGTCAGACCCAAGCCCATCAATGCTCAACATCGATTTGTCTGGGTGCGCATCGGTTGACAATTCCGAAATAATGGGTTCGACTGTTTGCGGAAGGGCCGTTGGGATTGTTTTGCCAACAATTTGGCTACCAGTCGTCGCAGGCTGACACCCGCTGCAATCCCTTTCGCTTTATCTGTCTTGTGAACGGAAATCTCAGAAAAACGTTCGCGATGCGGTGGTATTCTGGCTTGGGCAATACATTCCGCCACATCACTGAAAATATCGCGCGCCGTACAGAGCTTGTAGTACTCGTATCGTGTCCCTCACATCCCTGCACCCAAACCTCTCCTGGGCGTCCGCAGGACATTCGCGAAAAGATGCGGATCTAATGTGACAAGGTGGTGCGGCTGGAAATCGTGGAGGCTTTCTGGTCGAATTCGGCTGATTCTGCTGGTCAGAGCTGCGGAACACGTAGCTGTTTCAAAACTGATTGCGTGCCGGATGCAACTCCGGGTGACGTCAACGCTCGGGCTGCGTGCCCCCCCTAAGGAACTAGCCCCCGTCCCAAATCATCCAGGAGGGCCTGTGGGGCGGCAGCGGTGCAGGCATGATCGTTCTCGTTGTTCTCTCGTTCTCGTCGTCGCGCGTGCTCCTTTCTCTCGTTCTTGCGTTTTTCTTCCTTTTCCTCTCCTTGCTCTGTTGGTTTTTGAAAGATTTTAGTTTCTTGCCAAGAGGTCTTGGGAGGATTCTGGGAGCATTTGGAATGGCTCAGGTGGGCGGTTTGGGGGCTGGATTGACCCGCCCCTCGGCCATGCCTGATTGGTGCAGGAGCGCTGTTTGCCCATCCAGCGGCCAGACTGGCCCAGGGCCTTAATTGGCCCAAACTGGCTTCATGGAGCCGGGCGTCTGCCAGCCAGACTCGCCGAAGTCAGCACTCCTTGCCCTGAGCGATCCCCCCAAAAGAGAGCACGGTTGGCCTGCATTGACAGGTTTGTGCGTTGACCCTGCCTAATGGCGGGCTATCTGGGCGAAATCTCGCCTCCGCGCCGGATGGGCAGTGCGCGCTTTCGCGCTCGAGCGCCCGAAGCGGCGAGCTGCGCGCAATGGTGTTTCCGTGCGACGGGCAATGTGCGCACCAAGAACCGCATTCTAGGCACGATTGCCGGTGAACGCACCCAGATGCAATCTGCGATGGGGAGCGCCCTGAATGCGTGGGCGCGCGAGGTGCGCAACTCGCGCGCAGTCTGCTTAAGTCGCTGCCCAACGCTCCTGCGAGGGCAGCCTGCAGGCGATTTTCATCGGCCCTACATCGCGCGGCGGTTTGGGGGGCAGGAAGATCTACCAAGCGGACTCTCCTAATGGGTGCCTCTGCGCCTTCTGGCCTCTCAGCCCGTGTTGCTACCACCAGTCGTGGATGCACCGTCGAGCGCTGCCGGTTGCAAGCGCAGCCCCTTGATGCCTGGAGGGTCTCAGTAGGGGTTGGCGGCTCGCCTTTCTCCTCCTGGCTGGCTGGCTGGCTGGTGGGTGGGTGGATGGAAGGCGGGGAGCGTTTTTTTTTTTTTTTTTTTTTTTTTTTTTTTTTTTTTTTTTTTTTTTTTTTTTTTTTTTTTTTTTTTTTTTTTTTTTTTTTTTTTTTTTTTGTTTTTTTATATATATATATATATATCTTTCTTTAATAAAAAAAAAAGAAGGCGGGGAGCGCCTTCTTGATTGGCGGCTGGATGGTCGGCGGAGCGCTTTTCAGGAGGCCGCCGCGGTGGGGCAAGTGACTCGGCAATCTGTAGAAACATTCCTGGAAGGGACTAGGCCCCCGCAGGACGGGAGAAGATCTCCGCAGCGGACTGGCGGTGCCGCTTCTCTCACAGAGGAGAGGCTTCGCGTGGGGCGGGAAGCGGGCGGCGCTATAACCTACCCTCTGCCACCCTGTGTGCCGCAAGTGCGGCTTGGTTCGTGGCTCGTTGTTTCTGCAGACTGCCCTGCTGGGCGATGGGTCTGGTGCGCGTGCCCAGGAACCCAACCCAGCAGCAGGTCTTCAGTCGCTGCCCAACGCTCCTGCGAGGGCAGTCAGCAAGATATTTTCTTGCAAACAGAACCGCAATTCCGGAGACGAGTATGGTTGGTCGGCTTGTATATTGCCGTGGTGGCAATGGGCAAGAGAACCAAGGAAGGACGGTGGCGAGGGATCGATGGAGGGCGAGAGGGTGAGATACACTCGTGCACGATGTTGCACTTGTTGATGTGAGTGACGGCGTAGGGTGAGTCTACGATGGAGGGAGGACGCATCGGACCGCGACGCGTGGGGCAAGGCCCGAGTGGGGAAAGGGACAACCCTTGCGGGAAACGAAAGGAGACGAACGCCTTCTTTGCACGTTGGCCAAGGCTGCGCAAGGTGTGGGGAGCAACGCTCTCTTCCTGATCCTGCTCCCTTCCCACCACCTCCTCCTCCTCCTCTTCCTCCTCCTCTTCCTCGTCCTCTTCTTCCGCCTCCTCCTCCTCCTCCTCCTCCTCCTCCTCCTCCTCCTCCTCCTCCTCCTCCCCCCCTCCTCTCTCCTCCTTCTCCTCCTCCTCCTCCTCCTCCTCCTTTTGTTTCTCCTCCTCCTTCTTCTTGTCATCTTTCTCCTCCTCCTCCTCCTGCTCCTCTTTCTCATCCTCCTTATGTTTCTTCTCCTCTTCCGCGCCTTTCCAATTCCAACCATAAGATGCAATTTCGTAGGTTTCTGAAGCTTTCATACGGCAGAGATCGTGGCAGCTATGGTCATAATCGGCCCTTCATGCGCGGTCAAGTCTGCCAGTGTCGACTGACCCCGAATGTGGCTGAAACTGTTCACCATATTTCTCGAAGGATCTGGCCAGATTTCATCAGCAAGGCAGACAACCTCTCGGCGCAACAACGCGTACTATCGTGAGGTGTGCTCGGCTCCGAATTGTTCTGATTGGCTTTGCCACGTGGTCATACTCATACATGTTCATGCCATTCTTCCCGTTTCCTGATCGTCCTCCTCCTCGCGCACGCACTTCGAGGAGAGGGGAAGAGGAATGAGAGAGGAGAGCGGGAAATGGGAATGAGGGGGGAGGATGGGGAGAGGAGGAGGAGAAGCAAGGGAAGAAGGAGGCAGAAGGAATGAGAAGAGGGTTAAAGGGGACGGGAGGAGGATGGCGAAAGCAGAGATGATTCCTCACACAGTGCTTGCACTCAGGAACTTCCGCAACAAGCTCCTCACAATAATTGGACGGGTGTGGTCAGCTTGCGGCTGGCGACTGGCTGGTGGGTGCCCGTGTGCGCCTCGTGTTTTGGAAACCCGTGCCGAGGCTTCGCGCGGTGCCCGCCTGTCATTTTGCCTCGTGGGCGCCTCGTGCGCTGGGTGGGTGTGCCGCACGTGCCAACGCTTCGCCTGGTGCCCGCCCGCCGGCGCCTGCGGGTGCCTCGTGCGCTGGGCGGGCGTGCCGAGGCTTCGCCTGGTGCCCGCATCCTCCTCCTCCTCCTCCTCCTCCTCCTCCTCCTCCTTATCCTCCTCCTCCTCCTCCTCGTCCTCCTCTTCTTCCTCCTCCTCCTCCTCCTCCTCCTCTTCTCCTCCTCCTCCTCCAGCTCTCCTCCTCCCTCCTCCTCCTCCTCCTCCCTCCTCCTCCTCCTCCTCCTCCTCCTCCTCCTCTGGGCGCCCCGCGGGCGTCTCGTGCGCTGGCTGGGCTTGCCGAAGTTGCGCACGGTGCCCCCCCGTGGCCGCCCGCAGGCGTTTAGTGTGCCGAGCGGCCGCGCACCGCCTCCTCCTCCTCCCCTCCTTCTCCTCCTCCTCCCCCCCCCCTCCCCCCCTCCTCTCCTCCTCTTCTCCTCCTCCTCCCCTCCTCCGCCAACTCCCCCTCTCTCCTCCTCCTCCTCCTCCTCCTCTTCCCCCTCCTCCCCCTCCCCCTCCTCCTCCTCCTTCTCCTCCTCCTCCTCCTCCTCCTCCTCTTCCTCCTGGCTTTCCTTTTCAAAACAAGAAGCAGATCACCCCTCCCGAGCCGGAGCTCAGACGGTCGCCCTGGGACACTGCAAATTACGTGTGGTTCTGCCTCACCGTTCATGTTCCATACGAATTTATATCATCCCATACCGACTGGTATCGACACCCTCAGACCGATTGGTATCGACACTCCCTTCTTCCCTGTCGAATAACACCCTGCGCGCACCATTTCGTTTCGCCAAATCGTTGTCCAATTATCCCTGTAATGAACTGGCGCACATTCAGCACGCGCGCGCGCAGATGTCAAACTCAAGCCATCACATCAGTTTTGAAGCCGTATCATCACAAAACTTTCAGATTGTATGTCCGCGTACATGTTTCTGACATCGAAACAATAAAAACCATATGATGTCAACAATCTAATCCAAAACTCGCACCCTCATCCCACCACGCGTTGCACCTGCGTTGATCTAGCATGCGCCCAGTGCACGGCTCCGTGTCGGATGCCACGATGCGGGTCACATGCGCGAGCTGCCGCGCGCGCGTGTCGAGATCCTTCCAAAACCAATGGTCTTCAGAACGTTTCAACATAAGTCTCCTCAGCATATGTGAACACATTTGCTTTTCCAACGCACGTTTTGCTTGGTTTCTTGAATGTCTACGCGCGCGCAGTTCCTCACCATCGCCCGCATCAACGCGATCGCATCACCACCTTCGTCGTCATCGCCAATCGCCGGCTTTGCCGCCATCATCAGTCGATCGCCTTCCTCATCGAGACGTGAACATCATCATCGTCATCGTCGTCACCCGCATCGGCGCCGTGTTTGGCCTTGCCGCCGTCATCGTCACCATCACCACCACCATCGTTACTATCACCATCTTTGTCGCCGTTGTCGGCGTCATCATGATATCGCGCCCGCCCCGCACCGAAGTGCCCGCGCGCCAGAGAGGCCGCCGAGACGCGCTGGGAGTTGCCATCGGCAAGCGCCATCGCGGCCGCATCAGCTGTGCCAAACCAACTTGCCGCTCTGTGCGCGAGCTTGCGTGCGCCAGCGCGGCCCCAAAGATGCGCCGACCAGGGTCAAGCAGTCACCGAAACCGAGGCCGCGTGGTTTTTGCAAAACAAGTTGCGGGTGGGAGGGTAGGATGATTGCGAGAGCAGTGGAGTTGACAACTCATGAGCTGGTAAATACTAATTCCATTGCGTAGCTTTTACCACATAGCTTGCACCAAATAGCTTACACCGCATAACGTACAACACACAGCCTAGACCACATAGCTCACACCCCTCAGCTGGCATCTAGCTCGCACTACATAACTTGCACCACACGGCTTGCACCACATAACTAGCACAACATCATCTAATGCACCACTGAGCTTACGCCACGTACCTTGCATCCACAGTGCTACAACTTACTGTTTGGGGTCCCCCGCTCCCAAACATTCTTCCTTCACGGATGAATGGGAGGAGGGGGGAGAACTGTTGTGATAAACGCGACCAGACAATTGGAGTGCGCACGCAAACGGCCTCACAACGCAGTCACCCACACTTCGCTGCTCCTGCGGCGCCACTCACGGGCGACGGTCAGAATGCGGGGCTCCCCGGGCTGCCCCCCTGTGGCTGGTACTGCTGCGGTGCGCCAAAGCCGCCACCGAATCCTCCGCGTAGCACGCGAGCAGGCCGGCAAGCAAGGAGGAAAACGGGAAAGGAGCGAAGGCACACTGGAAGATGGCCTGGCCACCTCTCTCAAGGGGGGCCAGTCCACCACGGGGAGCCTCTGTGGCCGTGGCAGACAGGGGAAGGATGGGTGGAGGGGAGAGGGTGGATGGAGGCAGGATAGAGGAGGCTGGAGAAAGGAAGGGATGAGGTGGACAGGGAGAGAGGGGGGGTAATTGCAGCAGGGGAGGGGGAGGGAGATAATGATTGCGGTGGATGGATCGGGGGGGGGGGAGGGACGACGAATTCGGGTAACCAGGGTGAGAAGTCAAAGAAAATCAGCCAGCTCTGGGAATGGACTCTTGAATCTCTCTGGCTGAATATGTCGACAAGTATGTCGCTGATAATGCTCGTCTTGACTTCTTCGCTACGTCGGCCAACGTCGGAACTTCTGTTCTCCTGCGTGCTCTCTTTGCGGACAGTTACAACATAACAAGCGGTTATGGCGACCAGCGTGGTGAAACTGTCGTTGTGTGTGTGTGTGTGTGTGTTGTGCATTGGTCTGTGTCTACTCTGAATATGGTCGAGTGTTCATGTCAGGGGGGGGGTGAATACGCGCAGAGCTTGTTTTTTTATTGGGGGGGGGGGTAGCGCCCGTTACGGGGGGGGGTGGGGTCCGGCCCCAAGTTGGGGGTAACTGTAACGCGCGGCGGGGCCCTCGCACGGGCCCTGGTACTTATTACCAGCACAGCTGTCGGCACGGTAGGCTTCGTCGTCGTCGTCGTCGCCGCTGTCGTCGTCGTCGAAGCCGACCGTGCCTGTGCACACTACACAGGCTCTGTACACCGCGATGCCTTTGTACACCACAACTGCGGCAGAAATGGTATGTGTGTGCACCACGGCGACTGAGCACATCATGACAGGCGGGTGCACCACAGCGCCCTTGTACATCTCACTGTTGGTGCACACCACGGCGCCCGCGTGCACCACAGGTGCTGTTTCAACGCCCCGTGTTTGCACCAGAATGCCAGCGTACACCACAAAGCTTGTGTACACCTGTAAGGTACCGGCGGAGCGAAAGTCCAGAAGATCGCTCGGGGCCCAACCGTGGCCCTTTCATTATGTGAGCTGCTTGTGGATCTTAGTTTTTCTGGTTCAAAAAGCGCTCGGACCTGTTGAGCCCACAGCGCCTGTGTACTCCATTGCGACTGTGTACATCATGGGAGTGTGAACCGTGGCGCCTGTGTATACCACATGGCATGTGTGCACCACAAAGCTGGGAAACTGGTGCGCCTGAGCCCCAGTCGGGCCCCGTGGACCCATTTTGAGTTTGCGCCGAGGTTCGAACCTCGAACCTCGAACCTCGAACCTGAGCACACATGTGAGCGTCACAGCATGCCTGCCTGGACGGAGGGGGGGTCCGCACCCCCGTTCCCGTACGCTCGTTACCGTTACGGGGGGGGGGGGACCCCCCCCCGTAACGGGCGTTACGGGTCCGAGCAATAAAAAACAAGCTCGACTCTTGATAGCCAACATGGTGCCCTGGAGAACTAAGCAACCATGGTGTGAACGGCATCAGCAAGGCGAACACATGGACGGCAGAGAGGAGAATCAGAAACAAATTGGCGTGGGCTTCTACAGAGCAAGACGTTTAGCTCAACTTTCTTGGCTCATCGTACTGGCGAACCCAGGCTCGCCATCCGCCTTCAGGCATGCCAACAAGATTCCTGGATAACTCCAACGCGATGGAAGGCTCTGGAAGGGGTGGTTCATGAAACTAGTATAACTGACTTTCACTGGGTGCTGAACTTGTGTAGCTGACTCTAATCATTGGGCATCGAGAATATGGTGTAGCACTTCCCGACGTTCGTAAATTCGAAATTCCGCTGGTTTCATTTCCCACGTCCTATTTCAACTGTGGGGTGCTGAAAACATTCAACATGATAGAACCGGGTGTCGCGCAACACTGGTCTCCCGCACAAGACGATATCTGCTAACAAAATCACACCCTGAAACATTGCCTCCAAGCGCAGGCTGGAATCTCCCGAGAAACCGCGTCTTCAGCTCCACCAGGAGCGTCGGACGTTGTTACTCCGCACGGTCAGCACCATCACATCTTAGCCCGTCTCCTGGGTCCCCCATCTGCAGTGGTACCCTGCGTGTGTAACTATAAGAGCGGAGCCCAGTGCGGAACCTTGTGAGAAACCCTGATGGTGTGGTACCTTCTGTGTGGAATCCCATGCACGAGAAAACCTGCGCGTGTGGGGAATCATATGCGTGGAACCCAATGTGTGGAACCCTATGTGAGGAACTCAGTGTTAGGGACTCCATGTGTAACCAACTGTGCAGAACCACATGTGTGTGTGTGACCCAATGTGTGGAGCGCAATGCGTGTGGTTCTCGATGGGTGTGGAGCCCCGGGGCGGCAACGACCCGGAACTCACAATGGTGACGCCTGGGACCTGGCAGCCCGCCCCCACGGCAGCAACTGGAACCCATCCAGCAGAGGAGGTTCCCAACAACAGCAGTACTAGCGCCGTGCGAGGGGAAATAACCATTTCTCACTGCCTGGTCTTATATATATCTCACCTTGCAAGCAAAGACGCCCAAACGCCTCCCGTGACCGTAGGGAAGAGGACCAGGAAGAGAGAAGAAATGAGGATGATAACTGAAGTAGGAAGTAGAAGGAGGGTGTCGTGAGTCAAGATCCATGCTCCCATGCTAAGACCACCCAAGACTGCCCCCCACACTTCCACTACGACCCTCGGACCCCCCATCACCAAGGCCCCTGCAAGCGCCCGAATGCTCCAAAAGGGCACCGTGGCGGATCCTCAGACATCACCACGGGGCGTCGCGATAAGCGAGGCGCACGGAAGTCACCACACAGCGGAGCGTCTGTTATGATTTTGGAGCTCTTTCAAGCAGGGAGTCTGTTCGCCAACTCTTGTCGTTTGGGGACTCGGCAATCGGACACAACGCACGAGAGCATGCGGCAACACTCCATGGCACCAGACGGCTCCTTTCCAAAGCGTCAGACCTGACAGCGTGCCAAAAAGAAAAATCTGGTGGCTCGTGCTGTGCTGCGGCAAGCTGATGCCTCGAAGTCCGATGTTGAGGCCTGATGGGGCGTTGCGCCACGTGCGACACCATGAACTTTGAAAATATGTCAAAACGGTGCCGTGCCGTAAGATGGTGCCGTGCAATGATGTTGCGTGGTGCCACGTGTGGTACCACAACATCTGGTGTACTGTTGAAATTCCTTTGTGCGCCGTGCAATTAATTTCGTCTAGTGCGCAGAACAAAGTACATGACTCTCCGTGCGGTGTAAGCTTCACTGAAACATTTCTGGCAAGAAGAGGGCCAGATACATCTGCGCATGCCCCTGGAAAATCAGACACTCCTGGACATCTGGATGGCTCAACTCAAACTCGTTTGATCACACTGCGCTATAATCTGCTCTTTTCGTACGTATCCTCCATTTTCGAATCCTCCATCCATCATCTTTGCATCCTTCGATCACCTTGGTCACCCTACGCATCCTCCATCTGCTCTTGCGCTATAATCTGCACCAAACGCATGAAAGAGACAAACATCCCACGGAACCCTATGCCATCCTTGTTGCATGCTGGGCTGCATGCCAGGCTGCATGCCGGGCTGCATGCCAGGCTGCATGCCGGGCTGCATGCCGGGCTGCATGCCAGGCTGCATGCCGGGCTGCATGCCGGGCTGCATGCCGGGCTGCATGCCAGAGAACGCCGCGTTCACGCCCATGCCAGGCTGCATGCCAGGGGGCATGCTGGGCTGCATGCCAGGCTGCGCGCCAGGAGGCATTCCCGGCTGCATGCCAGGCTGCACGCTGGGCTGCACACCCGGCTGCTTGCCGAGCCCCGCGCCTGGCCAGAATGCACGCTCTCTGCTACTCGATGCTGTGTGTATGTGGTTTCCAGGCGGGAGGACGCTGTGGAGGTTGTTCTATCTCGGTTCTTCTGGAGGGCTCAATTTATTCATCGAAAAACACAAATGTTCCTGCGCTCAAGCGGTCCACAAAGGCTAGTGGTCTTTAAAACAAATGTCGCACAACGGTTCGCAGCCGTGCACCAATTCCGGGACATTATTCTCAAGATTACCGTCAAACTCTGTCATAGGGTTACTTCTGTGTCACTGAACAAATTGTAGACACGACGAGCGCGCACAGTGTGCCTGAAGGCCACACCAGTTGTGAGCGGACGCGTCCACGCAAATATCGATGTCTTGAATCCGTCTCCTGCCGTTGGACGGGGCAACATGTGCCACCAACGCCTCTGCATTGCGCGTGTTGTGGCCAAGTCCAAGAGCCAACCGAGCAAGAAATTCGAAGCAGTAAGGAATTCTAAGTAGAGTGGCGCAACAATGGAGAACAAATGTGGAAGGCAATCGGCACATGAAATTATCATAGATGATAGCGACGAGCGTGATGAAACAGGTTGGGGCACAGATGGGGGTAAAAGAGCGGCCCGTACAGAGGCCGTTACTTTCCACCCCGCGTCGGCCCATTTCCCTCTTCTTCTTTTTCCGCCTCCTCCTCCTCGTTCCTCATGGTGGCCGCCTCAAGGGGAGGAGGAGGCGGAGGAAGAATAGGACTTCTTTTCTTTTGAGGAGGAGGAGGAGGAGGAGGAGCAGGAGGAGGAGGAGGAGGAGGAGGAGGAGGAGGAGGGGGAGGGGGAGGAGGAGGAGGAGGGAGGAGGGCGAGGAGGGGGAGGAGGAGAGAACGAGACCACAGACCTTCACATGACTCAGCCTCTGCCGCGGTGCGAACCAAAATATCGCCAAGCAAACCTGGTAATCCCCATGGGCCGACCTGTGATAAACAAACACATGCGCATAACCATGGCGTGAACGAAGAAATGAGCGTGCCGCATGCGAATATCCTCTGGGGCCCAACCTGCCAACGATACTACATGCCCACAACGCGGCGAGAGGAGGCGAGAAGGAGATGACGAGAGGGAGAGAGAAACACAGAAAGAAAGACAATAAACAGAACACAGAGTATGTTCAACAAGGGTGGCACAATGAAAACCTAGGAGGCTGGCGCGGGGAGGGTGTTTCGCAGGAGGCCCCGGAGGTCTCCAGGGGGGTCCCACAGGGAGGTCCCAGGAAGCGCCCAGGTGCTTTCGGAGGTCTCCCGAGGCCAAATATTGGCCAAGAGCGTGCGAGAGCCTCAGCCCTCGATCCCCCTCCTCCTCCCCCCCTCCCCCCCTCCTCCTCCTCCTCTCCTCCTCCTCCCTCCTCTCTCCTCCTCCTCCTCCTCCTCCTCCTCTCTCCTCCTCCTCCTCCTCCCTCCTCTCTCCTCCCTCCTCCTCCTCCTCCTCCTCCTCCTCCTCCTCCTCTTCCTTCCTTCTCCTCGTCCTCCTCTTCCTCCTCCTTCTTCTCCTTCTCCTCCTCCTCCTCCTCCTCCTCCTCCTCCTCCTCTCCCCCTCCTCCCAGGGGAAGAGGGCGGGCGGGGTATCCACGCGAACTACCGCCGCGCCAGCCGGGCCGTGAGCCAGCGAGCCTCGCGCCCCGCCAGCGGCTGCGGCCTGCGGCCCACCCAGGCGGCGGCGACGGCGACGACGCCGTCGATCCAGGATCGACGAGGGGTCCTCGATCCTGCGTCGACGACGACGTTAACGCCCACACGCATCGATCCTCGACGAGGATCGAGACGGTTGGACGCTTGTGGCCCCATGCAGGCGTCCGAGAGCCTCATGGGTCCTTCAGGGGCCGACGACGACGACGACGACGACTTCTCCCTCTCCCTCCTCCGATTTCCTCCTCCTCCTTCTCCTCCTACTCCGATTTCCTCTCTCCTCCTTCTCCTCCTCCTCTCCTCCTCCTCCTTCTCCCCCTCTCCTCCTCCTCCTCCTCCTCCTCCTCCTCCTCCTCCTCCTCCTCCTCCTCCTCCACCCCGTCACCCTCCTCCTCTTCATCCTCCTCGGGAAAGCACAGCGAAATCCATGACTAGGCACAATGAACGAACGAAGATAATCTGCCACATCTATTTTGAAACGGCGAACCCATTCTAGCCAACACAGATTCCACTTACCCGTCGCACCGTGCCTTAAACCCTGTCGGTCCAGCCCTAGGACACGGATAGCAGCGCCTTGTTCAACCTGAACCTGAACTCCCTCCTTCTCTTCTTGCCTGTCCCTCCCCTAGCTACTCGCCCCACCTCTCTCCCTTGCACTCTGCCTCGCACTCGCCCGCAACCTCGCCCAACCCCAACCACCCCCAAACGAACCTCTTCCCCTTCAGGCTCCCGTTCCCCTTTTACTTCCCCATCTTCTCCCCCCTCTCCTTACTTACTACTCGTCATCCTCCTCATCCTCCCCTTCCTCCTCCAGGTACCCAAGACGACCCGAGGAACCCCAGACGACCCAAGAGGGCGCAAAAACGGCCCAAGAGAGGCCCAAAGACGGCCCGAGAACCCTGCACGGCAGCCCAAGACCGCCCGCATAAGTTTCCAATATGGCCTCAGGACCCGTCCAGACGGCGCAAGACGGTCCAGCCTTGCCCCTTGCCCCTTCGTGGGAGCTCGGCAGAACCATCACGCCCCAGAGGCCGTCAAGAGGCCATCCAGAACATCCCAAGAGGCCCCCGGGAAGATCCAAGAGGCCCCGCAGGAGCCTCCGATACCCCCAAGAAACAAGCAACAGCCATGCAACGTTACGACGGCGCCATGCGATATTTCCCAACTGGCTCATGATGACTCTCCCCAACCCGTCGGGAGAAATCGATATATCAATCCTTCGAATCATTTAATGCAACGATGGGCTGGTGGCGGTGCTTGCCGCAGGCAGCTGGATCGTCGGACAATGGGGTTATCACTCAGTTCAAGGCGCGGTAACTGAACGTCCACACACATTCACCTTTCTATATTTTTTGCAAATCTGGGGGGCGGGAAAAAACCATCCCCCCCCAAAAAAAACAGACTCCTGGGATCCGGGGTTTGGGCCCCCCTTGGACGCCCTTGGAAGAGGTCCTCCGGCCCTGCCGCGCCTTGCAGGGCGCTTTGCCTGGCCTTGCCCAGCAAACCACAAGCGATCAGAGAAGAGGTCGGAAAGGCGCATGACAGCCCCAAGACAGCGCAAGACGGTCTCAAGACGGCCCAAAAGGCCCCCAAGACAGCCCTTTTCAGCAGGGCCCCATCAAAAGCAAACATCTTCCCACTCCCTTTGCGAAGACGTGCGTTTTCAGCATGTTCGCTGTTTGTCTCAACAACATTCACGACGGCCCAAGAAGCCTCCGAGATCGCCCCAAGACGGCCCAAACGGCCTCCAAAAGGGCTTCAAGACAGCCCAAGAGGGCCCCAAGACTACCCCGTGAAAACCCCAAAGAAGCTCACGATACCCACGAGGGCCATGGGAGGTCTCCAGGAGGGCCCAAAATGGCTCAAAGAAGGCCCGTAGAGGGCCCAAATTCTTCAAGAAGGGCCCAGCACGGCCCAAGAGGGAGCCAAGACGGCCCAAACGGGTCTCTAACGGACCCCCCACCCCCAAAAAGTGCAGAAATGCGCCCAGGAAGCCTCCAGGGGCCCCCAAAGCCATTGAGAGGCATTCGTGAGCCTCCCAATGCAATTCCAACGGTGAACCTCCGCAAAACGACCTGCGGCAGACGGGGAATGATTCGCAACGCCAGGCGAGAGCGAAGATAAATGAGAGGAACGATGTGGAAAGATAAGGCGACGCTTTCCGTTGCCGTGCAATGTGTAACCGGACAACTTGGGCCACCCATGAACCCATGTGCTGGCCACGTGAAAAAACCCGAACGTCACTCTTTTGCATGGGCGTGCGTCTTCCAGAAGGCGTCTTCCTACGAAATACACCAAACTGACCCAAATGCCAGGTTTGCATCATAATTCTTCAAAGGTCCGTGGCGAGCCAGGCTCTCGGTGTAATTCCAAAGCCAAGGCGGCAATGCTTGACATTGCATTGCTTTGACTTCTGCGGCATTGCTTGGCAGTGCGAGCCTGTGTTTGACGTTCATTCGCTTGGCTTGCCATTGCTTCAAATCTGGGACACGGGCGGGCCAGTGTGGGCCATACGAGGACTCTCCTCGTCATTCATCGGGACATGTCCTTACATGGTGTACGTATCCATGCATCCGTAGCCGTTGGCTTATACATGCTTTAAGCTCCCGCATGCGCCGCGACCTTCATGCTTGTATTCGCTTGCTCTGATTGTGGCGAAACCCTGCCTTTTCGGAGCTTCCAAGTGGCATCGTCGTCGCCACGTCATCGGGTCCACCTCGGAATTCGTCCACATGCATCCCAAGAAACATTACGCGCGAAATGCAAATCAATAATTTCAAAGGCTAACGAGGATGAGAGCCAATTGCCAATCTGTGCGAAGTTTGAAGGACCAAGGTGCGCGGCGCGGAAAGCCAACGCAGTCTTGAGTACATATATATATATATAGATATATACACATCTGTATACAAATGACAAGATCGGTTCCTCCAACCACTTAGGGCCAGGTTCCTTTGCACCCTTTGGGACGCAGTAAGGCCGGGCGGGGATCAGAAGCAGAGGGCCGGGCGACGGGTGATGTCTGCAACGGCCGGCACGTGAGCGCGACGGCGTGGCCCGCGCACCCTCGCAACCGTTGGTGAGAAGAGGCGAAAAAAAAAGTGCATTGGGAAGAGCTTCCAGCCAATGCGCGAATGCGTCCAACCTTTTGTAGACTCTCAGCATTCAGTTGATAAGCAACCAGCTCGCTTCAGCTACTGGGGGCCAGGCGTGTGTTGTAATGTGTTGTACCTGTTGGGGCAGTAGGGCCAGGTGGAGATCAGGGGCAGAAAGCTGGCTGACGGATGATGCCTCTAAAGGCTGGCGCGCGAGCGCAGCGGCGCGGCCCGCGCCCGATCCCGAAAGAGCATCTGGCCGAATACCGAACATTAACAGTATCACGCGCAGCACGCGCAGTGCATTGGCGCGTTGCAAGCAGGTGGAGGGCCCGAGCGGGCTGGATGAGCAGGGCCTCCTCGACGCAGCGAGCAGCGGTCAAAGCGGGCGGGTGCGGGCCTTCGGCGGCGACAGCCGTCTTCGCCCCAGCTCATCGCTGCCTTCCAAAACCACGTGCCGATTGCCCGCGCGACTGCGCAAGCCGCGCTCAACGGCGCGGCCAATCGCTTGCAAGCCTGGCGGGGCGCCGCTGATGAGCTGCTGCAGGCTCTGCGCGGTGTCAGAGTGGACTTGTCGGAGAGCATCGACCCTCGGCGAGGCGGTTGAGGTTTTGCGGCGGTCGCGTCGTCCTCCGCCGTCCTTGCCACTGCGTCACCCCGGGTGGCCTTTGCTGAGAGAGCTCGTCGATCAAGGCTCTCGCTTGCCACCGGCTGAACAGGTCGAGAGGGCGCCCGCGCCGGGGGCGCCCGTCGCGTGCAGGAGCAGCCCCGAAGCACTGGTGGCCGTTCCCCGCCGCTACCGTCGCGGGGGCGCCTGGTGGCAGGGCAGGCCGAAGAAACGAACGAATCGGGCTCCCCAGCTGCTGCCGCCGCCGCCGCGCAGGACGTCGTCGACCCTGACCTGCGCCGCCGTCCGATCTGGGGTCAAGTGGTCCATCCAAACCAGGCGGCGGAGGACGCAGTGCTCGACGCAGCTGCTTGGCGCCCTCGCGTGCGGCCGCGCTCGGGGGCAGCGAATCGCTGGCCCGCGCGCCGTCGGTCTGGCCTGCGTCAGGCTCGCGGCCGCCACGTGGGCGGGCCCCGGCGGCGGCGCGCGCCTCCGCGCGAGCCGTCGGCCCGCCGCCGGGCGCCAACGGCGCGTCCTGGCTGCCGGAGATCCATCTGGCAGTGCCGCGGCCGCGGCCGTCTGCGGGGTTCGCATCCGAAGGGGCCCACCAGACTGCAATAATTGAACCACTGGCGACAAGCGGCGCGCAGATCTTGCGCAGGGCGCCGGCGAGGCGACTGCTCCGAGCTCCCCCCTTCCCCGCCGCCAGGGGCAAGCGGGTTGTCCGAGAAGATGAGAAACGTGGATCCAAAGGACGAGGTGGGGCGGGGCAGGTGGCGATGCCCCAGAGCGAGGGTGCCCCCTTCCAGCGCCTGGATGTTGGCCCGCCCGTCGAAATGCGCCGCAGCGACCGACCCCAGGGAATATTCGCGAGCGAGGTGGGCCGGGGCGACGTCCAAGTCCGCCGGCCGAGCCTTCAGAAGCGACTCCCGCGGGCCGTCGACGACCCCGGCATCGAGATTCTTGTTTGACTCGAACGGATTCGTGAACGGGCCCCCCTCTTAGTTGTCTTGAGACCTTCCCCCGCCGAATCGCCGTTCTCGGCCCCCAGCTTGGCCGTCCGACCCCGATTTATCTCGCGCCCAGCATCTCCCCCAGCGGCGCCCGCGAGGTCCCGCAGCGTGGCGGGCCGCGACGCCCGGCCCGAATGGCGAGGCGCCCGCGCGCGCAATCCGCCCGCGCCGCGGGGCGGCGAGGTCAGCCGCGCAGAGCGGCAGCGCCTGGCGGGCGAGGGGTTTGCGACGCACTCACGGCCGCGTGGGCATAGCCGTGGGCCCCGCGGCCAGGGTGCAGTCGCAGGGCGAATTCAGAATGCATATGGGGCCCCCGCCGCAGCGGCGGCGCCCGCGTGACGTGGCCAGCCGGCGCCCGCAGCTGGGGGCCTTCGATGACCTGCGCTTGTCAGGGTGACCGCGCGGATCGCCGCGCGGGGCCTCCGGGCGACGCGCGCGCAAGCTTTGCCGGCGCCCTTCGCGCAGCGACGGCCCCGGGAAGCCAGCGCCGCGACATGACTCCGCGGCCGTCTGCCCGCCGGCTTCGGGGGGCCGCCGAGAACGAAGTGGCCGTCCACGAATGCCCCCGCGAGCGAATCCGAATCGTCGGGCACACGGCTGCCGCAGTGGCCGTCGAGGGCGCGGTCTTCTGGCGCGAAGCCTGCCTGGCCCAGAGACGTCTGGAACACCGTCTGGCATAAGTGTCGGGCCTCCCTGGGCCCCGTCGGAAGCGCCGCCGCTGGGGGCAGCGGCAACGCCTCGCCCTCAGCCCCCGCGGCAGCGATGCTGGGCGGCGCCTGGAATTTAGCAGCGATCGGATGGGGGCGAGAAGAGTGGCCCTCCATCCCCTCGAGAACCTTCGCGCGGTGGAAGCCGGCGCCCAGCCCGTCCGAGGCGACGCGGGCGCGGGGGCCGCCCGTCTTGAGACGCCCCAGGGCCGATGCGGATGGCAGCCGGATCCTCGGAGCGTCGGCGGAGGCGCAACTGGCCAGCCGGGCGTCGCAGACGGCTCGCGCGCGCCATGTTCTGCAAGTGCGAGCGGCGCCCAACCATCGCGCCGAGGAGGGCGACGTAGTCGGTCGGCGAGCGGGGCGGCGCAAGGTCCGCGCGCGGGCCGTGCGGGCGTGCTCCCGCTCGCAGCTGACGTGCTCCTCAGGATCTCGAAACGCATGGCGCATCCACTCCCGTGGCGCACCAGCGCCCCGCCGGTCCTGCAGCCCAGAGGGCGGCGCCGGCGGCTGCGAGACATCTGGCCGCGAGACGCGGTCTGGCACGCGGGGGGCGGTGGGCGCCCCCGCCGTCAGGATACAGCGTGGACCCAGTGGGGGCTCCCGAAGGGCCCCGTTCGGGTCTGGGACGTCGTCGCAATGCTTCGGGGCCGAGAGTGGCGATTGTATCCCATGTGCGACCTGTGGCGCAGGGCTGCCCTGCCGGCGTTGATGATGGCGAGGGCGAGAACCGATCGCTTAGAGGGCGCGCGCAGCGGTGCTGGCGCGGCCCGGCGCGCGCTCGAGGGCGCGGCCGTCGCGCGCGCGCCGCCGCGTAGATGATGGCACTGGCGCCGCGTCTGCAGGGGCCAACAACGGTGGCGGGAAGACGTCCCGGTGGCGTGCGTCGCTCTGAGGAAGATGGAGGCCGCCGTCGAAGGCGCGGGCGGCGCGCGGGCCAGGGAGGGCGCGGGCGGTGGCTGGCCACGGCTGGCCGACCGCCCGTCTCCGCCTCGCTCGTGGCTCCCCGGCGGCGGGTTCGCGCTCGAAGGGCTCCTCGGGCCTCAGAGCGTCGGCCACGGCCCCGGGGATGTTGCCGTCGGCCTCCGCGGGCGCGCGGAGGGCTCCGCTGCCCGCCGCCGCCGGCAGGCCCGCAGGGGCGCCGGCCTGGCGCGCTGGGGGGGAGTTCACCGCCATCGTGAACACCTCGGGCATCGCACGCATGATACAGGCCGCTCGCTGCGCAGGGGCCACCAGGCTCAACGCGTGCACGATCGCCATTTCCTCGAACAGCGCGGGCGAGTTGCTGCCTGAGACGGCTGGCGGGGCCCCCAGCGAGGCGGGCGGCCCAGCAAGCGCTGCGTCCGATGGGCTGGGCGCTGCGACGTTCGGCGTCTCGCGAACCATGGCCATGAGCTCCGCGACCTCCACGCGATGGCGCACGCGCCCGTGATGCCCGTTCGTGGGCGGCCCCGCCGAGGTGCCCAGGTCCATGCCATTGCCTTCGTCGCTGGTGGTCGAAGTCGTGTCGAACGGCCCCCCTGGCCTTCGGGGGAAAAAAATGCGGCCGTACTGGTCCACCACCGCGAAGTCCATGCCGCGGGGCAAGCGCTGGCTCCGGGGCGACGCCCGTCGCCCCCGGGCCCCCCTTGTCCGGCGGAGGGCCCGCGCCGCCGATCCACGCGTCGCTCTCGCGCGACTTCTCGCCATCGGCCTGTTTGTCGCCGCCGCCGCGGAACCGCCGCATGGCCATGATCGATGTCTCCGGGCCGATCGGGAAGTCCGCGAGACGCGCGCCGTCCACGAACAACGACGACGGCCCGCCCAGCACGACCTCGGACGCCTCCAGGCCGGTGTTGAACGCGACCTCCTCGCGGAGCGAGCTCGACGGCCTCGCCGCGCTCCAGCTCGACGACCCGGTGGCGGCCAGGGACCTGCAGGAGGTCGCGCACGAACCAGGGCGTGGAGGCCAGGATCCACGGCCGCGACGCGCTCTCGGCCCGGGCCGAAGGCGCGGCCTCAGGACAATGGGCGGCCGCCAGCTCATTCGCCGTCGCAGGTTCCTCGTCGCCGTTGCCGAATCGGGCCGACACACTGGGGGGCGCCTTAACCGCCGGCGGGCCCATCGGCACGTGCGAGACCCGAGCGTTGCACAATGCCCCATGCAGGCGCATGTCACAGAGGATCGACGGCGGCACGTCCGGCGGGCTCTTCGGCCGAAGCGCCACCTCCTGCTCTGGCGGTGCTGGCACCTCGTGTCCCTCCTCAGACGCCCGAGCTGGGCCGCGGAAAGGCAGTCCGCCGCTGCCGAGAAGCGGAGCCGCCTTCACTGGGGGGCCCTCGTGGACGCAGCGCCTGGCCGTCAGCCTCGAGGCGGCCCCAGCCGCCCGATGGCTGCGGCACAGGCCATCGACACCTGACGGGAGCTCCTCAGCATTCTCGAACTGGCCCTGGGGGTCCAGCAGGACTCCACTGCTGCGACATCGTGAGGCGAGCACTCGAGAGGCGGGGCGGGGGTGGGGTGGTGAGGGGCGCGCCCCCGAAGCTTCTGGCCAAGATGCAACTACGCCCAGCTTGTCGCAGACGCGCATCGTTCAGTTGTCAAGACTACCACCTACCTACAACAGTGTTCGGGAATAGTATGATGATGCTGAGTCTTCATAATACTAATACTATGAATACAATTAATTACTGTAACTATTATTGCTACTAATATGTTCTTCTTGTTATTAGTAGTCGCATCAGTAATATTATTGCTATTATTCTTACAACAACAACAACAACAACTACAACTACAACTACAACTATAACTACAACTAAAACTACAACAACAACAACTACTACTACTCCTACTACTACTACTACTACTACTACTACTACTACTACTACTACTACTACTACTACTACTACTACTACTACTACGACTACTACGACTACTACGACTACTACGACTACTACGACTACTACGACTACTACTACTACTACTACTACTGCTGCTACTACTACTACTACTACTACTGCTATTTATTATGAGGTTTACTCTTAAGTGTGTTTGGGCAAATGTCGGAAGGATGAAAACAGAGACCCGGGAGGAAGTCAAGGAGGTAGGGTACGAGGTGAACGGAGAAGGAACGAGAGAAGGGGTACGAAGGAAGCGCGAGAGAGAGAGAGAGAAAGGAACAGGATGCAGATGGCTATGGCCAGGAGTAAACAAAGCAGGTCTAAAAGGATAGCGAATAATGACAATGAATACGAGGAAGAAAAGGATGAATAACAATACTACATGATACGTATGCGCTCGCGACTAGAAGCGCAACGGGAAAACCACATCCCCGTGGGCCCACCGCGTCGCGCTGTTCCTGCGCCAACATCACGTCCGCGATGTAGCTCCTGGCCCCGTCGAGCAAGCGAGTGCGCTCTACGATGTCCTCCTCTTCCCCTTTGGTTATGTTTCTGTCGCCCGCTTCCTCATCTGCCTCCTCCTGCTGCTCCTTCTCTCCCGGCTTGTGCGTACTTGCGATCAGGCGAAGGATCCCAACACCGTGGAAAACGACCAAGAGTCTCGTCCCAATTTTTCTACGGCATTTGTGGGCCTCGACCTTCGAGCCGCAGCCCCTGACCCAGACCGGAGGGGGCACGAACCTCTGCCGGCCGTTCCTGGCAACTTTCGCGTTGCCAGGCCACGCCGCAGTGCAGAGAGGCAGAAGAACCGGAGCAGGAGGATCACGGGGAGGCGAGGCAACGAAGAGGGCCGCGTGCTGCGTGCCTCGATCCCTTCCGTGAGGGCCCTGGGGCCCGCAACGGAGCGAAATCGTCCTTGGCGTTCTTCTCCTCGACACCTGGTTCTGAGGGGTCACGGGAGGCCTGGAGGACCGCGACGAGCGCTCGCGAGCGAGCCTTCCGAGCTGCCTGTCTGGGTCGGGGGCGACGATGGGGGTGAGTAGCCCAGGGAAGAACAATTCATCTATCCAGAGGCGCCGACGGTCCATGCCTTCGGCGAGGCTCCCCGGGCGACTGCATGTGATGCCCGCCCCTGGGCGATCCGCCCCTGTCGTCGCCTCCGGTTGGGGACCGGGTCGGCGATGGGCTGCGCCGAGCGCGCGCGCGCGCACGCGCACCGGCGTGCATGCGATGGCGTCGGCTTCACGCGAGCGGGTGCGCCTGCCAACGACGCGCTGCAGTGGCAGACCGACGAGGCGGCTGGGTGGCGCGCAGAGAGAGAGGGGGGCAGGGCGGCGGGCCTCCCAGGAGGGGCGGGGGGGCCTCGCAGACGGGATCCTCCACAGAGGCTTCTCGGCAGCCCGAGTTCGCATACCGTAGGTTCGTGCGGCGCCGGCGCGCGCCAACATTTGTGACACCGCGTGGATCGTTCATCCTTGAATCGATCACGGCCCTGATCGTTCAAGGATGTATTCCGTCGGGTCCAGTGGCGTTACCGTGCGGCGTGTCCGCGCCGCAGAAGTCAAGCTGGAGCGCCTTCGCTGGCGTGGCCGGCGCGCCATCGCCGCATGAATCTACTGTAGAAGGCAAGGGGGCTTCTGAGTTTCAGGGTGCCTTCCCAGAGGGCCGCCCCTTTCGCGCCTGGTTTTTTTCGCGTCGCCAACCAGCAGCGCAGTCCGCGCCCTTCGTCGGTCCTCTGGAGTCTCCTCCCTTCTGTGTTGGGGTGTGCTGCGGCATCCGCGGGCAGAACAAATGACAGGGCGCTACAGACGAGCTGGCCAGGGTGAACTCGATCTCCGCCACCGTGCCGCTGGGCACGGAGCGGTGGGGTGTCAGGTCCTGCCACTAACCCTCTGAGCCTCGGTCGTTCTTAAAGGGGTTCGGAGCCTCTCGGGCCAAGTCTACTGGGACGGCCCGCGGTTCCCCCGCGCCTTGTCGCGTGACTATTGCGGACCCAAGAGGGTCCCGAGACGGGCCAAGACGGCGCCTAAGAGGCCTCCATTGCGGCCGAAGACGGCCTCGAATCGCCGAACGATCGCCCCAAAACGCATCAGATGGCCCCCGGACGGCCCTGGAGGTCGCCAAGACGCTCCGAGAGGCCTCCAAGAGGCCTCCAGAGAGGCCCCCCAGAGGCCAACATCATTCATTTTCCATAGGTTTCTTTCGAAAACTTCTTCAGGTTCTCGTCTTTTCGGCTTCCCTACGCTCCAAGACGGCCCTAGAGGCCCCAAAGATCGCTCCAAGACGGCCCACGAGGCATTCAAGACGACCCCAGGAGGCCCCAAGAGGCCTCCAAGAGGCCCCTACGAGGCCCCCAAGAGGCTCCAAGAGGCCCCCCAAAGGCCCCCAAGAGGCCCCCACGAGGTCCCCAAGAGGCCTCCACGAGGCCCCCAAACGGCGGCTTCCAAGAAGCCCCTGAGGGACCTACCACGAGATCCCAGAGGCCCCAGAGGCATACACCGAGACCCCTATCACCAGATCCTTACGATCACTCAAGAGGTCTTTGGTTGACACCACTGGCAGCGTGCAGACGACATGCCTCAAGTGTTACTTCGTTGGTACTACGTGAGGCGTACAGACGATATGCTTTAAAAGGTGCCTGTCTGGTATCACTTCAGGTACATTGTCGGCACGCCTCCAAGGGTACTTCTCTGGTACCACTTGAGGCATACAGTCGGCATGCCTCAAGTGACACATGACTGGTAACACTTCGACCATTCAGGCGGAATGCCTCAGGTGTAGCCACGACCCAGGCACGGTGGCGGGATGGGCCGAAGGCCATCCGATTGTCAGCGTGCACAGGCCAGCGCCGAAAACCAACAATTCTGGCGGCCAGAGCCCAAAAAATCCGGCGGCCAGAAATCTGGTATCTCGAAGCCAAGACCACAAGCAGGCCGTTGACATGTGCAGAAGCCATCCGGAACATTGTCACAGACAGACCAAAGAAGTCCCAAGGCCAGGGTCGGGAGAATGCGGAAAACAATTCCTGTTCCTCCCCGGCCTCCCGCTGGACCTCTCGGTGGAGACGATAGGGGCGAATAGCCACGGGGCGAGCATTGCACGCATTCGCCCGGGAGCCTCGCCAAAGGCATGAACCATCGGCGCCCCTGGATACATGTATTGCTATCCCCTGAGCTGTTCGCCCTTATCTTCGCCTTCGAGACCTCCCTCCCTCCTCCTCAGCGCTCATCCAGCATCACAGAGGCACCGCGCGGGGCGCGATGGAGGCGGAGAGGAGGCGACGCGGGATGCGAAAACCTACCCTCTACCATGTTCACCCTCAGAGCTCGGTGGCATAGACTCATTACACCCGTTGGATTTTGCAGCGCTTTCTGCCTCCACGAGGCCGTCTCGCGGCCCCGAAACCATCCAACGAATTCAAACAACACGCCCTCCACATGGGGCTAGAACATGCCCTCCGAAAGACTAACACAAACCCTCTGCGTGGCTAAATCAAACCCTCACCTCCACCGAGAGGGGCCAAGGGCTAAAACAAAACCTCAGGGGGGCCTTTTAACAAGCTCCAAGAAGCTAAACCAACCCCTCCGAGAAGCTAAATCAAACCTTCCGAGAGGGGGTACAGCAGACCCTCCGGGGGGGCTAAAGCAGAGCTCCGAGAAGCTAAATCAAACCCTGCGAGAAGCGAAACCAAACGTTCCGAGGGGCTAGAACAAAGTCTCCGAGGGGCTAAACCACACCCTCCAAGGCGCGAAC
>CAUYUJ010021126.1:560000-675000 GCA_963575745.1 Prorocentrum cordatum | reverse complement strand
AACCCTCCGGGGGGCCGACATAAACCCTGCCTGCCGGACGCTGAACAAAAACCCTCAGAAAGGCTAAAACAAACCACCCGAGGGCTAATACAAACCCTCCGTCAGGCTCTCCCTCGTCCCCCTACCCACTCAGAAACGACATTCCCAATTTCGTTGGATTTCCGCATTTGTCGTTCGTCATTTCCGGGCTGGCCATTGGGCATTTCTGGTTTTGTGGAATGTCTGGGTTTGCCCCGAAATCCCCGGGCTTCGGCCAAAAATGTTTCCAGGTTCGTACTTTTAGGTTTAATTGGATTTCTCGGGTTTCGGCTCAAGATTTCCAGGTTCTGGCTTTTACCCCAGGTCATGTAGCAGCAGCGACCGAACCGTGCACGATCGGCAAATTGAGTTCATTTGTTCATCTCAAGTTGATCCCTCGTGCCACTTGCTTGTCCTCGATAGCGCTTGTAGTCAAATGCATGCGTTCGATGGGTCTTGGTGTCCAGATTGTGACGTGTGAAGGAGAGAAGAAGCCCTTTTCCTGAACCATCTGCGCATTATTCACTGATGGTGCTTAGAGCTTGCTTTGCTCCCGTTGCAGGACGTGTCGAATGCAACTCTCCTCGCAGGAGAATCCAGAATCGGATCGGTAAATTGAATCGGCGATCAACATCAATCATAATAAATCGGATGGGCGGAAATCGGCTGCCAGATCGGGAGAAGTCGAATATGCGGAAATCGGCAAGCTAGTAAGGCTTCGCCGGGAAATCGGAGCCCAAATCGGGACCCCAAATCGAATCGAATATGAATCGGCAGCCCTCGAAATCGAATCAAATCGAATCGGAGGAATCGAACCAAGGCCTGTCCTCCTCGTAATCATCCCCGGTGCTCTGACTCGTCCTGCTCCTTCGTCGCGCGAGGCTGCTGGGGGACCGCCCAGCAACAGCGAAGACCACTTGGCTAGGGTAGGCCGATGCCGAACGGCACTGACGTTCGCCACGGCGTTTACCAGTCACTCCTCCTCCTCCTTCTCCTCCTCCTCCTCCTCCTCCTCCTCCTCCTCCTCCTCCTCCTCCTCCTCCTCCTCCCCCTCCCCCTCCTCCTCCTCGTCCTCCTCCTCCTCCTCCTCCTCCTCCTCCTCCTACTCCTCCTGGTCATCATCTCTCTTCTCTGACCTTCCTGCTCCTCATCCGCGCGAGGCTCAGGGGGGAACCACCCAGCAGTAGCGTATATTACTTGGCTACGACAGGTAGATTCTGAACGGCACTGGCGTGTGCCACGGCTCGTCGTCGTCGTCGTCGTCATCGTCGTCGGCGTCCGGCGTCCGTCGTCCGTTGTTGCTCGTCGTCGTCGTCGTCGTCGTTCGTCGTTCGTGATTCGTCGTTCGTCGTTCGACGTCGTCGTCGTCGACGTCGCCGCCGTCGACGTCGTCGTCGTCGGCATCGTCGTCGCCGCCCGTCGTCCGTCGTCCGTCGTTCGTCGTCGTGGTCGTCGTCGTCGTCGTCGCCGTAGTCGTCGTCGTTCGTCCTTCGTCGTTCGTCGCTCGTCGTTCGTCGTTCGTTGTCGTCGTCGTCGTCGTCATCGTCGCCGTCGACGTTGTCGTCGTCGTCCTTGCATGTCCCCGGGCACCTTTCGCACATGTTTCCAGAGCGCCAGATATAAACTTAAGTCCCAAAGCGTCTGGTAGAGAGGAAGTTCCTGTTATGACTTTCCCTAAATGGGCCATCCAATGCCAGGGCTCTTTTGCTCTCTCCTGATCACTTACATGGTCAGCGTGTGGCGAATCAGCCGGCTCCTTTGGGGCCAACATGCTGCGAGGTGGAAGTGCTCCTGTTCCCAGCGACAGTTCTGGTTCCCAATGTTATAGTCAAACGATTTCCCCTGTCCTAATTCTAGTGTTGTCATGATTCACATCCGCGATTCAAGTCCACGCGAGGGGGGGAGCCCGAAAAAATCCACAATAATCATGGCAACCTATTTGCTGGTGGCGCCTTAGGATACGAACAACAAAAACTGCATACATCCCCAGGACGAAAGTTTTTTCCTCTTGGGCCCGGAACGACGGTGTGAAGTCTTGAGCAGACCCGTATGAGGTAACCGCCGTCGGATCCCATGCAGTTCGCGCGGATCGAAATGTGGCTTTGGTGTTTGTTTTGGTGGATCCGATTTCCGTCCGTACGGATCCGATGTCGGATTAGTTGGATCCGTGTTTGGTCTGATTTTTTCCGGCGGATCCGATTTCTACCCTGTTTTCAATCTGTCTGATTCGATCAAAACAGGGGGCTGGAAGAAATCGGATCCGCGGGCCCCGCAAACCGCCCCTGTTAAGATTTTATGGGGGAGGGAGGTTCGGTAATCAACTTTCCACGATGGGCCCTGCGTCGTCTCGCGCACTCCCATCAACTCCCCGCGCGAGCGGGCCCCAGTCAACGTGAATGCATACATCCCTCTCCCCCCGGTTGCTGCAAACAGCTCGTCCGGTCGCCGTCCGTTCGGCGGCGCCGACGTTGTCTCGCGAACTCCTCATGGCCATTTTCACCTCAAGAGGAAAATCTTTCGTCCTGCGTAAGTATTGGCGCCCCCGAGGCCACAACCCCTTCCTGAGGCCATACCGCCTTATCACTTACCATGAATTCGCGCTCCCGAGGCAATAGCCTGTCCTAAATTGCAACCAGGTTGCGTCCCCAGGGTCAACGCCCCGAGTAACTTACGTAGAGTCGCGCTCCCGAAGCCAGAATCCCCAGTAAATTTGGGACGCGTTCGCTTCACGATGCCACACCTCCTGGTGAATCACAACAGGATTACGTTCCCGAGGCCACAACCTATTGTCAGTTACAACGCGCTGGCGCCCTTGCAAATTAGAACGAATTCGCGCCCCGGAGGCCACGACTCCTGGTAAATTATGACAGGTTCGCGCCCCCGCGGCCCAAATCCGTGGTAAATTACACCGCATGCGTTTTCCCGATGCCACGAACCCACCCCGCGGACTGTCGTGGGGCATGTGTGGGGGGCGCTGTTCGCCCCCCTCGTCGTTTCCTGAAATTTCGTCTCTGGACCCGAGGCCACGAATCCCTGGAAAGTAGCTCGGGGTGCGCGCTCCCGAAGCCGCGAACCCTTTCACATGACAATGCGGGCGCGCTCTCAAAGGCCACAACCCCATCATCAACTATTACAGACGCGCGCAACCAGCCAGCCAGCAAGCAGCTCAAACCAACTGCCGTCCGTGGAATGAACCATCACCTGAATCGCCAACCAACTAACCGACAAGAGAACAAAGCAACCTACCGACAAAGCGTGGCCATGCAAGCAATCCGAGGGGGGGGAGCTGGCGGCAGAGGGCGAAACCCTTCAGATAATTGGAGCTTCGATGTTACGGTCCTCTACTCGTCGTAGCAGCCCTGTCGTAATGGCTTGGACGGTGCCCCAATCGGTCATACAAATGTTGCTGGTGCCCTCCTAATTTCTATGCTGCTTCGAATGGCGCATCCTCATGCAATCGTGTGCGACTTCGTTGGGCACTGACCTTGGACGGCAAGCTGAAATTCAAAACCAATCTATCATCCTTGCCCGCAGAATGCTTCAATCCTCTTCCGTCTGACGGCATCTGGCATAGAGTTGGATGGACGCATCGGGACAACTAGAAGAGAACATGGGGCGAGGGTATGGTGCGGCAGCAGAGGTCGATACTCAAAAAAGACACAATTCGAACCTGTGTTTGTGATCATCCACAAGATCTGTACAATCAATCTCCCACTGACGCTGAAAATTTGCATTCATCCCCGTGCCCGCGCCTGTCATCAATGCGGCCTTTCGTCGAGACCTCATACATCACACCAGCCACGACTACGAGGCACGTGATGATCGGAGTTATGCAGACAGTAAGTAGGCCTCCGACCCCGAACTCAAATATCGCATGCCCACCGAGCATTGATATTTCACCATGCGTGATCTGCTGGGTGGTTGCGTGATATGCTGGGTGGTGACGAAGAACACGGTCAACCGTACACCTGAATCTCGCGCTCATTTGCAACACAACTGTTCATGATTGTGCTGCCTCACCTTTTTCTCGGGTGCGCTGCAACAAATGAATGTTGGGTACTCTGACACCACTCGCCGGGAAGACACAACGTGTGTGATGGCCCGTTTGCTACCCCTGTCCCCCGCTGTATCCTGTGGGATGGACCGGAACATGTGCGCGAGCGAGAAGTCCCAAGTACACTCACCGCCGCTGACCCACGTAGTTCTATTTCCACCTCTGGCTAGTTTCCTGGACCTCCACCTGAAGCCTACCGAAACCGCTCGACCCTCTTGAAGCGTCTTGAGCTCTGCTGCTTCCACGAGACCCCGCGAAGCTCTGGAGGCCTCTCTTAAGCCGCACTCGCGGCGGGAGAACGAACGATGGGTAACGCATGACGGCGCGTGAGAGTTCAGCCTATTGGTCTGCCGACCATCCCCTGGGTCCTCTTCCTCTTCATATTCCCCTGCATCTTGGTCTGCTTTTGCCTCTACCTTTCCGTCTTGTCGACTTCCCTCCTTATCATCGTCTCATTGTCCTCATTGTCCTCCTCTGTCATCTGAGCCCCTCACAAGCCCATGCGGTGCTCTCCTCCGATGCCTAAGCAGTTTCAGCACCCCCACGGATCGCCGCAAGATAGGCAAGGGAGGGCCAGAAGGCCAAAAGCGATGGCCAAAATCATCCATCGAGCTGCGCTAGACTTAAACGTACTTATTGCAAGTTGGACGCGTCTGGGACCGAAGGATGGCCACAACATTGCCACACGTGGGCCATATTTGCCTGTGATGCCCCCCCCCCCAGCTGGCCACAACATGCATGCTCAGTACTGCCCAGTGACGCCCACAGTGCGTGTCCCTGATTGCCCGATCTGTTACTCCGAGAACCTCCAAACGGCATCATCAACTATTTGCCTGATATCCTCCGAGACATCACCGCAGGCTCTCAGTACTTGTTCGTACCAAGCAACCCTGAGGGTCTCAAGCGCTACACAGGTTCCAGACGACCTGCCCAGGGACAAATCCCGATGCCAGAAATCTTGGGGGCAGATCCGCAGACCATGTGGAGCAGTGAACTTGGAATCACGCTGGCGGGGTGAAGAAACCAATGCCCACGGCGGGTCGCGGAGGGAATCGAAGAGCGCGAGCAAGAATTCCGGGGCCAAACGTATGTCCTGGTGGCGCTCCTCCCTTACCGTGAATGCGCATTTGGGCGTCGCGGCGGCGCGCGCAGTGACGCAGCGTAGTCAGGCAGGCCGATATCGGAGCGCGCTGGGACCTCACGTGGCAGCATGCGGGGAAGCGCAGGGTTAACCCATAGGGAACCATGCTGCGCGGGCATCTCACTGGGGGGCAGCCGAGAGAGGGGACGAGCGGGGGTGGCTACACCACAAGGGTCCCATGGTGGACAGTGGAAGCGGCAGTGGCAGGCCGTGCGGCCGACAAGTGCGGCGCGGTGGTGTGGGACTGGGGGGAGCACCGAGCCAACGATGCGGTGCAGGACGCGGCGAAGCAGGGCAGAGCAAGACACGGGCGTGGGGAGGCACCAGGCATTGACAGGGCGACGGAAGGCCACGCAGGCGAAGGCACAGGATGTGGGTAGCTGGTGAGGCCGCGTGGGCAGGACGAGGAGGGCAAGCAGCGGCGAGGGGGGCACCGCCACCTCCAGGCCAGCCCGGCCGTGGCGGTGGCGGGCCGTGCAGTGAGAGGGGTGGGGGGGGGGGGACAAGCGTCTGCGGTGTCAGAGGCCAGCAGGCCCAAGGAGGGGCACGAGAGGCGGCTGCGCACGAGGGCAGCGCGAGGGCGACGCAGGGCAGGGCAGGCGACGCGGTGTGGGCGGGCGGTAAGAGCTCTGCAGAGGGGCGAGGACAGAGAGGGGAGTGTGCCGCGCTCAGGCTGGAAGCCGACGTGATGGCCGTCCTGGCAACAGAGGGGCGATTTCGGAAACCCTGAACCCAAAAACGTTTTCATCTCTTGGGGTCGTGCTTGTTACTTCCGCCGCCTTCCGCCAGCCTTCCGCTGGCTTCCGCCCGCGGAGCCGGCCTCATTTGACCTCTGCCGCCTTCCGCCGACCTTCCCCGGCCTTCCACCGCAGAAGAGCTGGCAACTCCTTCGATCCTCGAAGGCAAGGCTATTCTCGCAACGCTCCGTAGGGAGGCCTCCAGAGCGGGGGCCCCCCATGGCGTGGGCCGCCACATGGAGCCCGCAAGCGCAAGCTTGCGTGCCCCCCACTCGTGGCCGAGCAGGTGCAGGGCGAGGCAGGCAGGCGAGGCAGGTCCTGGACCTCCGTCCCAGGCCGGCGACGGCGGAGCGAAGGAGGGCTGCTCGCCAGGCGACCAGGGCCAGGTCAAGCGAGTGAAGCGACCACGGCGGGTCGGCCAAAGCGCAGCACCCCCCCCCACGGGGGGGGGCTACCAGTCTACCCACGGGAGCTGGTGCGCTGCGGGCGGCAAGTGGGACGGATGGTGAAACAGCGAGGTGGGCGATAGAAACCAAGAAGTCCCGAAGGGAGTCCTCCGAGTGTGCTTTGGGTCCATGGCCACCTTGGGGGGGGCCGTTCCACTGGGACCACGCCCTCCCAACAGCGTAGACCTCAATCCGATGGGGAGCGCTGGGGCCGTGGGCTTGTGAGGGCAGCGCGCTCGTCGGCCTGGGGTAGGGGCTGCCGGGAGTGTTGGCGTCGACGCTGGGGCGCTGGGTTGCCCGCTGCTGCGGCGGTGTCCTGGCCCGAACGGGGGGGCCGCGGAGGCCGCTGGGGGACCAGCGACGGCGGAGAGGAGCCTGCGGGGAGGCTAGCACTGCAAGCGGCTCTGCGGCCCCAGTGGTAGGGAGGCCCCGTGGGGGGGGGGGGCGGGGGGGCGGCGACGTGGGGGCGTCCGCACCTGTCGCGGGGGGAGGGCGGGGAGGGGGCGCAGGAGGGCGGCATGGCACCCATTTCGGGGAAGCCTCGGGACCCGGGTTGACCGCGGGCCAGAAGCCCGTCCCCCCCGGTGGGCCCCCCTTTTGCGCGCCAGAAGCCGACGTCCGGCGGAAGGTGACGTCATCGTACACGCTCGGATTGGGAGCTGTCCGCGGTGCCTGTGCTCTGCCTGGAGCGGAGGAGTGGCGATGCCTTGTTGCCGCGCAAACGCACGCACGCGCACACTTTTTGTCCTCCTACGCGCGGCTGAATCCAAATCACGGATGCATAATAACGGAACGCCTTTACCACGAATTAAGATCCTTGTGCGGCGGCGCGGTAGTAAGGAAACGAAGAGTTCGCATGCATGAGCATCCAAGATCCAGCACGCACGCATGCAAACACGCACCACACGTTTTTGGGGGTGTCGCGGCCACACGTGCGAGGGCACGGCGTAGGTCAAGTTAGGCGGAAGCGCGCCGTCTTGCCTAGATCACGCACCGTGGAGACGCTGGATCCACCCTATGGGACGAACAACATTCGCGCTGGGCCAGTGGCGATGGAAAGGGGCGAGGGGAGAGAGGGGAAAGAGGGGGAGACGATGAAATGGAGAAGCCGTGCGACAGTGACGAGCCGAAGCATCAAGCGAGGCGCAGCAGGAGGGCGGCGACGTCAGCCTACCAGGAAGGATAACCCAAACAGCGTGCCGAGCAGAAATAGGGCCGACCAGGGGACACCTGGGGGGAAACATAAAGGAGGACATGTAGCGCCCAAGCGAGGAGGGGTAAGGCGACGGCAGTGCCCGAGGCAAAGCGGGACACCAGGGGCAGTGCGGAGCCATCCCAAAGGGGGAAGGACCAACCCCAGCCGCCTCGTACGTACACTGACACACACACACACACAAACACATCCACACCCACACGCACACGCCCGCCCGCACCCACGGACGTACGCTCCCATGCGCCTACATACACACAAACAACTTTTTACTCCAAGGCCAGTTGGCCCAACTCAGCGAGGCGGAAGTTAGTACCCAACGGGGCGCGCTGAAGGTTATTACCATCGAGCCTTGTCGATGGGATGCAGCCGCCGACCAAAGGGGTACGCCACAGACAAGCACATGCAGCGCGCCAGAAGCCCGCTTAGGAGCACGAGCCGCAGGGGGAACGACGAACGCCAGGAGCGGAGAGCGCTGTGGACTGCAACCCTGGCGCGGGGCCCCTGAGGCCCGGGTGCCTGCTCGCCGGACTCCAGAGGCACTTGCTCGCCGGACTTCTGGGAGCGACGCGGCCGACTTCGGCCGCGTCGCTCCCCACGAGGGCGTAGACAGTGAACCCGTAGCATGAGGATGCGCGGTGGGGATGCAAGGGCCGAGGAGGCCCACGTGAACGTTTTTCGAACGAGGTTGGCCAGCGAAAGTCGCTAAGAATGGGCCGAAGGGGCCCGAATGCAGGGGTAACCTCATACAAATGTCGCTCCTCCTTACTACCATGCGGGTCGACTGCTCCCCGGTTCCGGGGAACACGCAGTGATGTGATCTCAAGACCTCGGAGGTCCGCGCGGAATCCTCGGGCCCTGGAGGCTGGCCGAGCCGCGGCTCGGACAGCGGCTCCACGAGGAGGGAAGGTGCGTGCGCATCGCGGGCAGGGACGGAGCCGGGGACGGCGCCCGAGGCGCGGTGCCCGGGCAGGCCAGCAGCACCGTATAGCCAGGACAGCGACTTCTCGAGGGGGCGGGGAGGAGCGTGCTAAGACGAAGCCAGGACGAAGATAACAAATCGGGTGAGGGTAAAACGAGAACCTGTGAGGTCTGGCAGCTCTGGAGGATGTCTCGGGCGCCGCGGCCTTCTCAGAGCGTGCGCTCTGGAAGGGATCTACCCTCGTCCCAGCCCCGTCGGAGATTGTGCTCCACTGCAGCAGGAAAGAAGGCGTCAGCCCCTAGGCGGACGGCCCGGGAACGGCAACAGAGAGCAACGGAGGCGACGCCTGGGAACCGGGGCGAAGCCAGAACCGGGAAAGGGGGAGAGAGAGAGAGCCACGGCAACGACCCGACGGCCAGGAAGGGAGGACGAGGCCCCGGGCGACAGCCCGAAGCGCGGGCAGATAACGAGAGAGGGAGAGGGCAGAAAAACGACGCATGACGGCGGGGAGGAGGAGAGGACGACCCATCCGGCGGCGCAATCATGCGAGCGGGGCCCGTAACGATGCGCCCTGGGGTCACTAGCATCACGATGCCGGCCGCCTTGCAGAGCCATCCGGAGACGCAAATGAGGAAGGCCCACAGGCCCCCAGTGGGGAGCGCACACGACGTAGCGGCGAACAGTGGTAGGGGCACGGGCAGTCGGATGTGCGGCGGGCATGGATGGAGGCCCCGCAACTCCAGGACAAGGCGCGGTCGGCGAGGATGGCGGCGAGGGAAGGCCGAGGGCGACGGCAGGAAAGCCGACTACATCTCTTCACACACAAGCATTCACTCACTCTCTCTCTCACACTCACTGCCTTCTCCCTCCTCCGAAACTTTGCAAGAGCAGCTGGTGAATGCGGCCAGGAAGCGACAACGCGGATTGCAAACGGCCCTTCGTCCCTCCATGTGCCCATGTCCTCCGCCCTTCATCCTTGCCCCTCCGAGCAGGACGTAAACCTTCGTGAACAGGCCGCCCTCCATTTTAGCCGACTCCCACTCCACAATGGTAACGTCTTTCGCGTGGTTGCGCTCAAGCCCCGACGTGATTGCCTTCTTGAGCGTGGTTATGTCTGCAAGCTCCTGGGAAGAGGAGGACGAAGAGGAGACGGAAACTTTGACGTGATTGCCTTCTGGAACCTGTTCCCATCAGCACGTCAGTAAGAGCAGGAGAAAGAAAAGGACGAATAACTCAACGTAGATGAGGACGGGGAAGGAGGAGGAACACCGGAGTAAGCCCAAGATGCATAAACTATGCTGCAAAACACATGCCCAGCCAAAATCCCCTCCTCGTAAATCTCACGCGCAATCTTTCCCTAGAAGGAGCACCCCATGGGAGTTTCGTTCCAGCGAGAGCCTAGCTTTCTTAGATGGAACCACATTGCATCCTCCAATCTGTACATAAGCGCGGACATGTATAGATCATGAATAATCCAACGACGTCTCCGTTTTGAACAAGGGCCGCCCTCCATCCGTGACTGTATTGCGCAATTTTACATATCTTGGCATACAATAGAAAGATGGAATATCAATCGGCAGCCAGACGCAAAAAGCAACCGCCATCTGACCTTGTATCCGATGGGTACTTGGAAGGTGGAAGCCAAGCAGGACGAGGGATGGAAAACAAGGAGGAGAAACCAAAAAACATAATGCGTCAATGACGCTGGCACAATTCATTGAAATGCCCGAGGTCTGGAAGCCAAACGATCTTCCAAAACACCTCCGACCACCTCCCGCATCGTGAGGGTCATCTTCCATGGTCGGCGGCACCAGCCGCAAGTCTTCTGGTCTTCTGTTGCTCCCATCGTACTTACGGACCACATCCCGGAAATAATTTCGAGCATCCGGAAAGGTGTCGAAAGAGTGTCGAACGAGTGTCTCCCAGGGCCTGACACGTGAAAACCATCAAATTTTTGTATGCTTTTCTGGCGCTCGAAATTCTTCCTGGTGATCAAAGCTAATATAGGTTGGGACATCATAATTCTGGTCCCGCGTCCCCTCCTCACATGTCCCACCAGACCCTCTTCATCACTACGGGAAGCGCCCCCTGAAAGACGAGCGACCCGTGGGCCTGCCACTCAGGCCAGAGCCAAGCTTCTGGAGCACCGTTCTGCATCTTGAGCAACAACGAGCTGCAAAGGAGCCGTGTCATCCATATCATGGAGATGTCCTACAGTGCCCCCGTTTTGAAAAGTGAGCCGCTGCGCAATTTTGCATGTGCTTTTAGGCTGTGCCATCTTCAGCGGAGCCCCATTCGGAAAAATAACCGCGTAACTGACATAAATTTGAGACGCACGCTCGCGGCGCTTACTTGAGAGCAGCAATCTGAAAACCGACTGACCGATGCCGGGGTGATTGTTCGAAACTTTGAAACGAAGGCGCACGGCGCTAGTGCGTGAGCAACACTTTGGATACGTGCCGCTCTCTATCCATATAATCAGCGGAAGCTTTGAAACGAATGCGCGCGGCGTTAAAGCGTGAACAACATCTTGAATACGTGCCGCTCATTGCCGATCAGTGGCGCTCATACAAGGGGCACATGTTAAACACAACTCGCCATTAATATGAGCAACCCTGGTTGATGTTACAAAGCACTTGTGCGGCGCCATAATGCCACGAAGCGACAACGAGCCACCCTCAATCCGTGTAGTTGTTGGAAGCCAGAAGCTTCAATACAATAAAGCTGTAAATACATTTCTTCAACGAAAAGCCCAGCCCGCCCTACCGATACGACTAGGACGGGGGAGAGGAGGGGCGCGCTCGAGCTCAGGTGACCCTGGTGGCCGACCTCAGGGGAGAGCGCGCCTCTAGGCATCAACATGATCGGGCCTCCCCGGCGTCCGCGCGCAAAAAGTGTCCAGGAGGGCCGTCACTCTCCTCCCCTGCCTGGCGGGTATTAACTACTTCAAGGTCGTTTGAACAATCAGCATTGAAGAAATCAGCCTGGAAAGAAACGGGTCTTGGGCCATGCGGTTTTGCCCCAGGGCCGTTTTCCATGCAGGTTCGTTTTCGGACGGTCCCAGGACCCGGGGAGGGCCCCGAGTTGTCGAAAATATGAAAAGCCAAACGCCCATTCCCTTCGTGGCAAGCCCTGCGCGATGCCAGGAGCGGCTGGTGCCGAGCGACCCACGAGCGCCTGTTCGGCAGGTCCGCGGCTGGGCTTGGGGAGCTTGGACCAAAAAGCCAGGCCCCGACCTCCTCCTGACCGCGGGCCATCCGGAGAGCTCGGCGGAACGAGTGGTACAGGATGTCCAGCGAGCACCAGGCGCACATTCGCCCTTTGGCTTTCACCCTTCTCTGTCGGGAAGTGCTTCTCTGGAGGCACGTCAATCCACTTTCCGATTTCTTGCCCTCCCTTCTCTTCCTCCTCCTCCTCCTCCTCCTCCTCCTCCTCCTCTTGCTACTCCTCCTCATCCTCTACTCGTTCTCTCCACTTCTCTTCTCCTCCATCATCTTTCCTCTTCTCCCGCCTTCTCTTCTCTATCTCTCCTTCTCATTTCTCCCACAGCCACTGCATTGTCATGCTGCTGCTGTTCCTACTCCTGTCCCTCATCCCCCTCCTCCTCACCCTCCCTCCCTCCTCTTGGGTTATCTGTTGCTTAGCCTCTCCTGCAAAGCCGCCGTCGTGTTGAGGTTCTGCACACCGAGAGACGGAAAGTGGGACATGTCGATGGGCAGGTTGCATGGAGCGTATATGTGTAACGCCTCACCGAGGGGGAGGAGGAAGACAATGACGAGAACGATGGAAGATGCATACGAGGAGGATGTGGGATGATAGATGGTTCGGGAGGGGCAGACGGATGGGGGGAATCAGGACGAGGAATGGAGGAGGAATAAGGAGGGAGGATAACGCTCAGGAAAGCTTAAGCGCAAATCAAAACGGTGGGTGGGATGGCCGTGGGTTAATTTTCCTCAGCTGAATGGTTCTCCATAGTCATGTGAGTGTCAACAGCGTTGACCACCCCAAGGCCCAATATAAAAGCTGCCGCACACGGCGTGGATCCATGCAAAATCCCCCAACGCATTTACAAAATCACCTCTTCCTCTCTAGCAACCGACCCTGGGCCCTCTCAGAGCAACACGCTCCTCAATGCGGAATCTGCTCGCTCGAACTGCCCTGCTAAGATCTGGTTATCATTGGCCAGATGGTACTGGTCAGGGGGTCCCGCGCCCTTTGTCCTTCACACTGGAGTCCAACCAAACATTCCTAATGCCCCACGAAGATTAACCGCTTCGCTGGAGTCTGGCCGTAGGTTGCCTATTGTCCCGCGCCCGTTGCCCTGGTTCCTGGGGTGGTCTGGCCGTAGTTGGCATAAAGTCCCTCCCACGCGGTCCAACGTCCATTGCCTTGTTCGCTAGACTAACACCGTAATTGACCAAAGTCTCGTCCATGAAAATCCCGTCCATGGGGTCTCGCGCCAGTTTCTCCGTTCGCTGGGGTCTGTTTATAATTGCCATAGGGTCTGGCGGGTAAGCTCCCGCGCGCATTGCACCGCTCGCTGGGGTGCGGCCGTGGTTGTATGGTCCCATCCATCGCCCGTTAAGGCTTCGCCCATACGGTCCCAGACCCACTGCCCGGTTCGTTGAGGTATCGGCGTCCCTCCATTCACCGACTTGTAACAATCTCAATGACTTGTTGGAAATCGGCTCGGGGTAATTGCTGGACCCCTGTATCTCTCCGGTCGCCGCGACAACACAGGAGGGGAGCCATAACTCAACCACAAATGAGTTTTACATCGATTGCCGACTACGCGTGCCTTGCGTTGTAACAAAGGCAGGGATGGCGGTGACTCATTGTATGCGTCTTTGATCACGTCCCAGCCAAGCGGTTGCTATCAAACACAACACGACAACTGATCAGCAAACGACGTATGGTTTACTTAGAATTTTGACTGCATGGGCGCGCGCTGCATCCGGCATCGTATTGACTCTCCCGCAACGCCTACAATACATGCCTCTACTGTAGCAAATGGGGAACAAACTTATGACCATAAACAACGACCCTGACACGACCGGGACAATGCCGGAACACCGTGATTCCCCGATGCTGCACGGCGGCAGCATCAGGAAGGTAAACATGCCACATAAGCTCTAGCGGAAAGGGAGCCTTGTTCGAAACTTGACACGCGTGTCGCGCACGACATGAGACATGGAACTACGGCTTTCTGGTGGGGGTGGTTTTGGAGAAAGAGTCACACCCCCAACCTACTCATTACTGCATGTATTGCTTGCACCAGCTCACGCATGGTCATGCGCGTGCAAATACATTGACTGCTACGTGCAACGATGTATGTCTACGGAAGCAAGGTATTGGTTCTGAGTTGATGGAGTCGAACAAAGAGTTTTCTGATCGTGAAGCGCTCCATACTCTGAGCACGTGTCATGTCTGGAGTCTAGACTCACCTGGTCCCACTGTTGACTCTGCCTAACAGCGCCGCTCCTGAAACTACATTTGTCCTGTCTGGAATGCGTGCAAGAAGGCGTCCTGTAATCGTGGGGAAACGTGGTGCCGTGGCATTCTCCGCGCTGCAACTTACGATTCTCCCTGTATCGCCCGTCTCGTCCTGCCGTTGCTACACCTCCTTCTCGTCTACTTCCCTCGACATGAGCACCCGTTCCACCTCCCTCGTATCCTTTCCTCCTCCCTCTCCTGCTGCCACCTCTCGTTCCTCACAATCCCGTGCTGCAAAATTCCTGGCCCACGATGATTCCGTCCATTGCGATCCCGATGCCGACGTCGGCGGTCGCACCCAACGTGGCCTGCCCTCCCCTGACATTCTCCTTTTCGCCTCTCTTGCCATCTCATCCCTTATACGTTCACCTTACCCGCATGCATCCAGACTCGTTCTTCCTCGCCCCTTGAACCCAATGGTTCCCGCACGCATTGGCTTCGCACCGCAAGCATAGCAATGAAGACATTGAATCGGAGTTTGGAGGTTAGACCGAATTGAAACGGAGACCCCCCGCCAAGAAATCGGTTTCGGGTTCGTGTCGTGCGTGCGGGCGAGGCGAGCCTGCGTGGGCGGGCGAGCGGAATGAACTCGCCGTTGCTGGGGCGAAATCGGGCAACATGTTGCTCCTGCCCAGTTGGCCGGCGCTGGCTCGGGGGTGTCCCGATGGTGTCCACATGGTGCCCTGATGGTGCCAACATGGTGTCCCGATGGTTTTCGATGGTGTCCCGATGGTGTCCGGATGGTGCCCCGATGGTGTTCCCATGTGGCCCGATGGTGTCCAGATGGTGTCCCGATGGTATCTTCCGGTATCCACATGGTGTCCCGATGGTGTCAGGTAGTGCCCCGATGGTGTCCCGATGGTGCCCCGATGGTGTCCACATGGTGCCCCGATGGTGTCCCAATGGTGCCCCGATGGTGTCTCGATGGTCTGGTGTTCGGCGATGGTGTTCCGATGATGCCCCGATGGTGTCCCGATGGTGTGTCGATGGTACTCCCATAGTGCCTCGAGGGTGTTCCAATGGTGTCTCAAAGGTGTCCCCATGGTGTCTCGATGGTGTTCCGATGGTGTCCCGACGGTGTCCCGATGGTGTCCCGATGGTGTCCCCATGGTGCCCCGATGGTGTCCCGATGGTGTCCCGATGGCGTCCAGATGGTGTCCAGGTAGTGCCCCGATGGTGTCCCCATGGCGCCCCGATGGTGTCCACATGGTGCCCCGATGGTGTCCCGATGGTGTCCCGATGGCGTCCAGATGGTGTTCCAATCGGTGTCCCGATGGTTGTCAGGTGAGAGCGATAGATAAATAGAGAGATCGATGTGTAGTGAGACCGATCGATAGTGATTGAAAGATAGATCGTGGGATCGATTGTGAGATGGATAATGAGGCATGTTGGTATTAAAGATCGTTCATCACAATTGTCGTCAGTTTGTTGCCTCCACACAACCGCCTTATCACCCGAATGATGGTCGTATAGGTTTATTGCACCGCCGCGATGGGTGGGGCTCCCAGGATGTATGAAGCACCCGCGCAGAACAACTATAGAAGAGCACAGCAGACACGTACTGCGAATGCTTGGCAAGTTGTTCAAATCAATTTGCTTGTGTGCGCCCTGACGCATTCTGACGAAGTTGCTCCCTGAGCGCCCACCGCGCTCGCATGGGCTTCCTTCTGCTGCCTCTGTCTCGTTGGCTCCCAGAAGCCCATGTGGATCCACGGGAGTCCGTCGATACCCGGAGGACCCCATGGGGATCCATTGGTGCCCAGATGAGCGAAGATCAAACAGGAGTCTTACGTGAGATGGCATAGCGACCTCACGCCGCAGCTTACGCGGGCCGCCGGCGCGGCACGCTGCATTGAAAGCGAAGGCGCTTACGCGCGAACTTACGCGGGTTGCTTACGCGCGGATGTCGGCGCAAACGATCCTTAATTTTTACGTCGCTCAAATGAGCCAATGGCAATACACGTGCCTCCTCCTTCCCTTTTCCCCGAAGTATCCGGCCCCTGGAGGCCCCTGGCGGTCACCGTACGATCAAGACGGTCAGAGTGTGCAACACCATATGAGCTATGAGCGACGATCAAAGACGGGTCTTACGCGAGATGACATCGAGCCCACCCAAGACGAAACCAGCAAGAGGATAACATCGGGAGAGGGTAAATCCGGCGGCTCTGGAGGATGTCTGGGGCGCCGCGGTCTCAGAAAGCTCCAGAACGCTCTGACAGCGTGCCCGAACGCTCTGGAACGGACTCATCCTCGTCCTAGCACCGTCCGACCTCCTCTTGATTCCTCCCCCCCGAACTTAAGCCGGTGCTGCGGCGGCGGCGGCGTTCGACATACCGTCAGCTGGCCCAGAGCCTGGGCCGCCTCGCCCGCAGAGATTACTGGCAAGGACCATGCCCCGACGCGCACGGACCATGAGGAGCTCTGCAGGACCATGCCATCGCGTGGTCCTGCAGAGCTTCCGCATGGTCCCTGCGCGTCGGGGCATGCCCCGGCTCCACAGGGCCACACCGAGGCGGGGCAGCGGCAGGCCCCCGGGGCCGACGCGCTGGGGCCACGGGCCGACGCGCTGGGGCCATCCCCCGGGCCCAAGCCCAGGCGGAGCAGCGGAGCAGTGGGGCACTTTCGCCCCGCGCGCGCGCCCCAGCAGGGCCCGAGGGCCGACGCGCTGCGGATATACAGAGTTGTGTTGCTCTTGCGGTGTTTCAATCTCAGTTCTGGAAGATATCGTTCAGAACTTTTTCAACGAACGAACCATAATCGAAATTCAACAAATCAGACCGTCCTGAGAACTATCTGAAACATCATTTCAACAACTTCAGACAAACTCTTCGCGCTCCCATTCTTCCCCAGCGCTTGCAACGCTGTCCTTTTCTAACCAAGCAATTCGCGCTCACATGTTTCTCCAGCACTTTCGCTGTTTTCTCTGGCGCTTGCGCTTGCGGTTTCCTCTTTCTCCGCCCCTTCCTCCTCCTCCTTCTTCTCCTCCTTCCCTTCGCTCCACCATCGTCTCCCCATTCACTCTTTACGCCCCTCCTCCTCCTGCTGCTGCTCCTCTTCCTCCTCGTCCTCGTCCTCATCCTCCTCCTCCTCCTCCTCCGCGTGATGATGATGATGATGATGATGATGATGATGATGATGCTGATGATGATGATGATGATGACGATGATGATGATAATGATGATGATGCCGATGACCATGCTGATGCTGATGCTGGTGCTGATGCTGTTGGTGATGATGATGGTGAAGAGGAGGAGGGGGAGGAGGAGGAGGATGAGGAGGAGGGGCCGACACATGGGAGAAGCTTGAGAATTGCCCCCTTGATACTGCTCCATACGATTTCGATCTGAATGGTACTGGGTGGTATCGATGAAGGAAGAACGATTTTCGAGCCTCTCCGAAGCCCCCTCCTCCTCCTCCTCCTCCTCCTCCTCCTGTTCCCGCTCCTGTTCCGCGCCCCCGGTCTCAGGCACGAGCGTGCCAGGAGGAGGAGGAGGAGGAGGAGGAGGAGGAGGAGGAGGAGGAGGAGGAGGAGGAGGAGGAGGAGGAGGAGGAGGAGGAGGAGGAGGAGGAAGGAGGAGGAGGCGGCGGCGGCGTAACGATATCGGCCGAATGTTTCGTCTGCCAAGGGACCACACTGCGTGAGACGCGAAACGATATTCAACTATGTGCGACCAATCGTGCGTTTTACAAGCGGATGAACGACAGCCCCCACCAGGAGGGGGGAGCCCTGAGTCGACTTCGCTCGGCCCCACTCATCGAACAACACCTCGGAAAACACGCAAGCCAGGTCCTTGAGCCCAGGAAAAACTGGGTTCTCGTCGCGAGAGCGACCAAATCCTTAAAGCTCAGCTTGGAGGACAAGGGAGGCTTCGGAGGGCGAGGAGGGAGGCTCGAAGGACGAGAGGGGGGAGGAGCGACAGCGATAGCAGCGGCACAAAGAGCGGCCTCCTGGAACGCGGGCATCACGGGGCCAGGCTGCTCAGTCGACCCTGCAAGTCGCGACAGCAAGGTCGCACGCCCTGAGGTCGACCGCCTCGAGGCAGCACTGGTACTCGGAGAAGTCGGCGGCGACATCCTCCCTGACGTCGCCACCGACGCAGAACTGGCGTTCTGAGTAATCGGAAACGACTCCCTCCCAGACGGCTCAACCGACGCAGCACTGGTACTCTGGGCAGTCGACAGTCACCCCCCCCCGACGGTGTCGCAGGAGCCGAACAGGCGGCCCGCAGCAAGCACTGGACAGCATCCTTACTCACGATACCCATCTTATCCTGAGTGGCTGGTGCCCCGCCTTTCTGCGCTCTAACGCCAGGGGGCTCCGTCTTCGGTGGCGGCGGGACCTGGGGCGACCTCGAGGAGCAGTCGCCCAGGATTTGTGATCTGACGCCAAGTGGGGAAGCCGAGACATACGTTCTAACGCCTCGTGGCGACTGAGCCTGGGGCGACCTCGAGGAGCAGTCGCCCAGGATCTGCGTTCTAACACCTTTAACAGGTCGAGCTCGTCCACCGCGAGTTATAGCACCCCCTCCGCGTGACTGCGCGGGCCAGGCCTCGGCGCACCTGGCCGCCCATCTGGGCCACG
Source organism: Prorocentrum cordatum (assembly GCA_963575745.1). Taxonomy (NCBI): domain Eukaryota; class Dinophyceae; order Prorocentrales; family Prorocentraceae; genus Prorocentrum; species Prorocentrum cordatum. The sequence goes on along the minus strand of CAUYUJ010021126.1, from coordinate 656,397 downwards.
CACTCCTGGAAGCACCTCGCTGAAGACCATCGTGGCAAGCCCCTCCTTGGACGCGCTCGAGACTCTGAAGCCCTTGACGAGCATCGTGAGGTCCGCCGCCGACTGCGCGTCGTCCAGGCGAGCCTGCTGCCCCCTCCAGCTCTTGGCGTTGACCATCCTGGCCTTGTCGCCAGCGTCGCTCGCTTTCTTGGCCACCACCAAGAAGACCTGCGCGCGCGGGGCCCATCGCCACCCCTGGGAGCGGATTGCTGGGGTCCTCCTGGTTCTCCTGTCGGATTCCCTTGCCTCCGTCGCATAGCCGCTCCCTGCGGTGAATGCTGCCGGGATCAGCTCGTTCTCCTCGGGCATCGTCATGGTCGCGAACTCTGCCGCCATCGCCATCCGTGGCGTGTAGCAGTTGCCGAGGGCCGCTCGCATCAAGATCGGGAATGGCTTGGCCACCGTCTGCGCATCCATCGGCGATGGCTCGTCGATCGTGCCCGCTGGAATGGCGTAGGACTTGCCTATCTCCACGGCCGCGCCCCTCTCTGGCGCCCTCCGAGCTGCGGGGGGGCCGCGCGCCCGAGGCTAGGCGGCGGCCTGGGGCGGTCGCCGCGCGCCTCCGCGCTGCGGGGGCTGACTGCGGCGCCCGCCGCGGCTGCGAGCACCTCCGCGCTGGCGGGGGGCGGCTGCCGTGCCATGGCGGTAACTGCGCGAGCCTCCCGACCTGGAGCGCCCGCTCGCCGCCGCCAGGGCCTCCCTGCTCAAGCGGTGCATCTGCAGCCAAGTGGGAGGTCGCCGAGGGGCGTGCAGGCGGAGATGGCGATAGAACTCAGCTCGATCCTGAGAGGGCTCCGTGCGGGCGCAACACATGTCCGTCTGGTAGCGTTCAATCTTGGCGCCGTACGCAGGCCAGCGTGATCTCAGAGAGGGGGCAACGCAGGCTCTCGGGCTCCAGCGCTGGGTGGAAGAAGGGCGCGGCGTTCGGGGAGGACCTACCCTTTGGGGCAGCCTGGGCCGCGTGCTCCTGGGCGGCGCGTCGGTTGCGGAACGTCTGAAAGCAAAAGATACATTCGCTCGTGATCGTGATGGCGCGGGCCACAGATCTACAGGACTGGCCCCCCGTCCGTCGAGAAGCGTTGATGGGCCGACAAGGCCCGTCGGGCCCGAAAGACCCTCCCGGGCGGCGTCTTCTCTGCGTCGATCAGGTCGCAAGTCCAGCTCGCCATCGGCGGCGGGGGTAACCTCAGGGCCCCCCTCCAGAGCCTCAGGGGCAGCAGGGGAGACATGCAGACCAGCAGGTGGAGGAATGGCAACCGCCTTGGCAGCCGCGCGTGGGATTCCAGGGTCGAGCGCCAGGAACTGCCCCCGAATATCTCCATCCAGGAAGAGGGCCCGCGCGCAAAGCCTCTCCGAAGGCTCCTCCGAGGGCCCCGAGAGGAACCGCGACGCCAGCAGCTCCGCCTCGGCCTTCTGAGCGAGGCCCAGGATGTCGGACTCGGGGCGTTTGGCATGCGGATTGGCCCAGGGATGAATCCGTCCTTGCTCGCTCAACGTGCGATGCTATGTGTGTATATATATATATATGTTACAGGCAACTGTCCAAATATCGCTCAAAACTCCTGCGGGTGAGCATCTGGGCAACGAACCCATCCCTGATACTGGCGCAATCGCCGCACTCGCAACTCAACTCCAGCCGGCGCACCTCCGATGCGACGAAAAACGGCCTTGTCCGTGGGAGCCTTATACCGAACAACTGGCCCCCCGAGAACATGCAGAAGGCGTTGTCCTCCTTCGTCCTTCTCCTCCACCTTCTGACAAGCATCCCCGCCCAAGAGCTTCCTAGCTAAACCGACAAGTACTCGATCGAGTCGAAGTTCATGCGAGGCGGACAGCACCAGAGTTGCGACGCCTGAGGGGGAGCTCCCTGGACGACGGTCCCGAAGACGGTGCGAGTGAGACGCCAAACCCGATTCTTCGACCAGAACCTGCCCATGGAGTGGCTGCCCCGCCTACATGCCTCGATGCGCCTCTGAAGCTCCCCTTGGACCCCCCCGCCCACGGGAGTCTGAATGCCCGACGCAATATTATCCAGCTGGACCTGGCCAGGGGGCGCCACGGCATCCCCGAACGCAGCGGCATTGTCGGACTTCGAGCCAGGCCCGACGGAGGATGGCGATACGGCTTTCTGCTGGTTTTTGAGCGTATCCGTCATCCGACAGCGAGTCTCACAGATGCACGTGCGCCTGCTCCAGGGTGTACCTCGCGTTCTTGGCCGAGCTTGCGATGTGCGTCTTGCTCGCGTCGCCCGCGTGAATCCTGCGCGACGGGTCGACGGGGCGCCGGGGGATCGGTGTCCACGCCGTGCACGTCGCCTCGCTAGGTCACAGCGTCAAATAAGGATTAGCTGGCGGCGATGGCGGCACCAGCTCCTGCTCCACCCAGTCCGTGTACATCGCAGGGCGCGGAGGAGCCAGTCCATGCCATGTCTGAGACCTGAGACGATCGAGCCAACGCTGAACTAGCTGCCGAGAGGTCCTCGCAAAGAACACCGCCGCTGAACTGTCGCCCATGAAAGTCCCGCACAGGTTGTGCATCGTCGCTTCGACGTGGGCGCCCTTGATGGTCAAGGTGCTCGTCTCGTGGCCCTGGTGGAAGCAGATATGCGAATCTTCTCTGATCGATTCGGCAACAGTTCGACGTTGGGCCGAGAAGGCCGTGCAACCAACAACGTTCGCCATATCTTCCTTGGAAGTGACCGGCGACATGCCAAGCTGTCGAATGCGGCACAACAGCGCCTCCTGACAAATAAGAGCCCCCTCCCGATCCCGACCGTGAGAATAGCCATGCTCTCGACCGGAAAACATCATCAGCTGGGCCGCGACGCAACTGAGCCTTGTACCAGAGCGCTCCCATCCGACGCAGCCCGTGGATATATCGCCGAGCCGAAAAACCCTCCTTCCCATTTCGTTTGTCCTGGCCCGTCGCCCGAGAGTGATGCCACACCACTGGAATACGGCGTACCCGTCGTATGTGATGAAAGGTCTTCTGCAGCGCCGTGATGCTAGGCTTATTCGGAATCTCGGTTGCGACCTCAGCGCCAAGCCCGCGACGATCTCCTGCCAGCCTATGTCGTGGGACAAACTGTGGCCGTGGAGGAGCCGTCTCAGTTTCAGCACCGTCATCGTCTTCATCTCGCTTCCGTCGCCGTCGGTGAGACCCGTCGAAGCGCCTCGTCTGATCGAGCGCGAGCTTGGTAAGTTCCGATGGAATCGAATGCAACGGTGCTACCTTCCTCCGAGGAGTTTTCTCAGCCAGCTCTTGCACCGGGGCGAGATCGTCACGACCGAGCTCCACGTGAAGAAAGTTATCCGCCCCAAAGGGCGGCGGCCGCGGGAGGTCCTCCAGCAGCTGCTGTTGGTACAGGCCGAAGCCAACAGGGACCGCAGCGAAGCCCCCATCCTGTCCAGGACGCCTGAAGTGCTCCTGAATATTCTCCTTCCCCCTTGGCACGTAGGGCTCCGCAGCATTGAACTGCCTCTTCCTTGGCCCGCTGCACCTCCCTGCCAGGACATGCGCAAGCCTCCAGACTTCAGCGTGTCGCGTCCTTTCCAGGCCACCTCGATCTCACTAATCAGCTGCTCTGTGTTCGCATCCAAGTGAACCCTCCGACGGTGTCGCAATCTCCGACTGCACTGGCTGAGAAGCATACTGGGTACCAGATCTCCCGTTCCCTCAAGACGAGCTTGCCTCCGCTCTCTGAGTCGTCTGGCTCTCAAGTGCTGGTACTCCTCAATCTTCGAATCTTTCGCCACACGTCGCTCGAAATGGCTCTCCGCCGTCGAGTAGACAAGGGTGACCCACCGAGTCCACGCATCATCTGGGGCACGCTCATGAAGAAAAAGGTCATGACAGTCAGGAGCTGCCCTGGACTGCTCCTCTAGGTCCGCCATGAACTCTGGTACTCCCACCCCCGTCCTCAAAGCACTCGCCAGGCGGTCGAGGTCTCAGCTCGTCGGAGGGGGCGCAGAGGCGCTCAAGTCGAAGCCACAATCCAGCTTCAGCAAGATGGGAATGTGATCCTGCAGGCCCGCTCGCCCCCCCAGCTTCAGTCTGAGGTTCGACCGTCGTAAAGGCACACACGTACACATCGACTCCAGCCGACAGGATAGAAAAACGTCGCCACGACCACGGTATACCGCTCCATCAACTCTAACAGCTGATTCGCTGCATAGTGCTGCTGACCTGTCGCACATCGTCCTAACGAAGGAGACCTCACCCAATCCACTATGCCTCCTTGACGGGGACGCCAGCCGAACGAGTCATTGAGATCGAAACCCATCAAGAGGGACGAGCGGCGCTTGGACAATGTCAGCAATCTCTCAAGCCACTGAAGCATAAAGTTGACCGTCGCCTGATATCCTGCCTGGGCCGTGCTGACTTGGACCATCGACTCGCGCCGTTCTCTTCGAGCACTCGGGCGGGGGGGTAAATACAGCACAGGCAGCAGCACGTCGAACCTCCCCGAGCGAAGCCTGAACACAGTTACTCTTCCCTGCAAGGCAACGGGCACCGCAGGAATGTCCACCACGTCTCGACGCTTGAAGACCATTTTCCTCAGCAGCAGTGCGGTCCTGAGGGGTATGAGGGGGCTGAGGCCAGAGTTTGCATCACCCGATGCCCAGGGCGTCGGTCGCTCACGCGCGCCGCGCGCGCCTTAGGCGGCCTGCTCGCGTCGGCAGGCCCGCCCTCCTGCTTCTTCCCTCCTCCCTTCTGCCACCCATCCCTCCTCCAGTCCTCCGGCACTTCCTGCAGAGCTCTGGGCACAGAGGCAGGTGCTGCCTCGTCTGAGTTCCGCGAGCCCCCTCTTTGTGCCCGCGAAGGAGGCCACCCTCGGGGGATGCCCCACCGGGCCCCCTGAACACCCGCTGGTCTGTCCGGGGGGACGAAAGGGTAGGATAGTAAAGGGCAGGGTAGAGAATCAGCTGACGGAGCTGGTTTTTCTGGCGCCTCCTGGCGCCGGGAGGCGCCCATGTATCGAGGACTGGGCCCGGCGGCGGGGCGGAAACCAGCTGCATGCAGCAGATGTCGTAAACCCCCTTTCCCTATCCTACCCTTTCGTCCAGCCCGATCCGTCCCTCCGTTCCTCCCCCCCTTCGCACACTGCCGGCCAGCGAGAGAGAAGGGCGCAATCCTTGCCAACCACCTGGCCTCCGGCCAGGTAGAGCCAATGCTCCTCCCCTTGCCCTTCTGCTTTCCGCCACGGTCTGCTCGAGACAGCCGCCGAGGGGTTCGCTCCCTCTCTCCTACTCCCTCCTCCTTCTTTCCTCCTCGTCCTACTTTACTCCTCCACCTCCTCCTCCTCCTCCTCCTCCTCCTCCTCCTCCTCCTCCTCCTCCTCTTCCTCCCTCTCCCTCCCCCGCACCCTCCCCCTCCCTGCCCTCTCCCTCTCCCCCCCTAAGGGTACCTCCAAGCGTTAGCCCACGGTTTTCAGTTTCAGCCACTCCCCAGCGTCCGCAGGCGTCCGCAGGCCCGGCGAATTCGGATTCTCCTGGGAATACTGGTCTCGAAACTGCGAGCCACTGCATGTGGCTATGGCTGGAGAGCGCTTTAGTTGACGGTTCCTGTTTTAAACACGGGCCCCAACTTTGCAACCAGGCGGGCTGGTCGGTAGCGGTGCGTGACGATAATCTAGAGCGTACAGCCCACATGTCGGGACATACAGGCAGCCTTGTGCCACCCGCCTCGCCAGCTGCAGAGCATCTTGCGATGGCGGTGGCACACATGTGCCCGCGTTTAACATGTATTCACTCCGACCACCAAGGGGCGCTCGATACATACAGCCAGCCAGGCCTTGATAGGAAGAGTGTGTCTGCTCAGCAGGAGCCGCTGGCAAAGGGTAAACATTCGGAGGGTGCCCTTCCCACGCTCTGTAAAGTAAAAACGCATCATGAAGTAGAATCCCTCCCCCAAGGATCCAGGGACATATTCCTGGCCACTGGTAATGACACAGCAGACCGAGTAGCTAAGGCGGCCGCCCTCCGAACCAGAAGTCCAGGCTTACACCCACGACCACAAGTCCACAGTTAGGTGAAGGCTTGCCCAACTGGCCTGCGATCGCCCCCCGAAGCCTGGAAAGTAATGCCTGCGACGGCCCAGCTTTCAAGCCAGCCGTGAAACCCTCTGTGGGCGCCACCTTCCTCGCCCCCTCCTCCTCCTCCTCCTCCTCCTCCTCCTCCTCCTCCTCCTCCTCCTCCTCCTCCTCCTACTACTAGTGCCGGACCACCAGGGCCCGCCGAGACAGCGAACGTTGTCCAGGATTGTGTGCTAACTTCTCACTACTAGCTGAGAATCGCCGTGGCCACAACATATATGGTCCAGGGTCTGGGCCCCCCCCCCTCCCTTCCCAATGGGTATGCCATCGGGCCCCCCCCCTCCCCCCCGATGGGTCCCTCCCCCCCCCCTGTGGATGTGGTGTGGGTGTGGTGTGTTGCTGTGGGTGTGTGCGGGGTGGCGCCATGGTCCTCCTCCCCCCCCCTCCCCCCCTGTGGGTGCGGTGTGGGTGTGGCGTGTGGCTGTGATTGGCGTCATGTTGACAGCTCCCGTGCTCGACGTCGTCGCCGCCGCTGGTGGTGCCGTCGACGTCGACGTCGTCGTCGTCGTCGTCGTTGTCGGCGTCGTCGTCGTCGTCGTCGTCGTTGTCGTCGTCAGCGTTGTCGGTGTCGGTGTCGGTGTCGGTGTCGGTGTCGGTGTCGGTGTCGGTGTCGGTGTCGGTGTCGGTGTCGTCGTCGTCGTCGTCGTCGTCGTCGTCGTCGTCGTCGTCGTCGTCGTCGTCGTCCCCCCCCCCATCCCATCTGGGGGGGAGGGGGGGGGCTTGTGAAACCCTGGGGCCCATCCCATCTGTGGGGGGAGGGGGGGGGCTTGTGAACTCTTGGGCCCCGGATCATATATGTGTTTGATCGGCTAGATAATGAGATATGCCTACTTGTCTGCTGGACTTGCGGTGCTTAGAATGCATATTATACCAAGGCTTTTAAGAGCGATTGCATTGGACACTCCACCAGCAATAACAAGATAGCAGCCCTAAACTGCTTTAAGCATTGCCGCCATCCCAAGGAAGGTATGAAGAGCAAGCCCTGTTTCGCCCCCCCCCCCCCCCCCCTATCACCCTGGATATGCTTGTCAGGGAGATGCACAACGCGTCAGGGGTTTAAAGCCGTAGGCGATCCCCAGAGATACAGACACAGTCAGCTGCGATGTTCCCTCCTCCCTCCCTCCCTCCTTCCCTAGTTTCCTCAATCCCTCCTCCACTCTCCTCGTCCTCGTCGTCGTCCTCGTCCTCGTCGTCCCCTTCTCATCCTGCTTCCCTCACCTCCTCCCTATCCATCCCTCCCCTTCCATCCCTCCATTTCCTGCTCCTCATCGTCCTCATCGTCTTTGTCCTCATCCTTCTCATCTATTCATGTGCTGGTTGGTGGTTTTGGGGGCAATATTTGGTGAAACAGCTCCGAAGGGCTCTTCGCATTCTCGCACTTGGGTCCTTTGTGGGGCCCTCTTGACGTCTCTGGGCGGCCTGGCCTCATAGGCTGTCTTGGGGCGCCCTTTGGTCGACTTGGGAACCTACTGGGCCATCTTGAGCGGTTGGACAGAACAAGCGAGATCGCTAAAATCCTTTGGAGACCCAATGGCGGTCGATGATGTTTGCCTCTTTGGGGCTCTCTTGGTGCTCTCTTTGGCCGTCTTGCGGGCCTCTTTGGCCGTCTTGGAGTCATATTGGACGTCTTAGGGCGCCCTTGCGCCCGTCTCTTGGACCATCTTGGATCGTCTTGGGAGGCTCTTGGGCTGTCTTGGGACTCTAGCTCTGGGAAGTGGTTCCCCAGGTCCCTTCGGGTTGCTGGTGGCTTCTCGGAGGTATTCGGGGATTTCTCGGGGCTCCCGAAACTTCTATCGTGGTTTCTAATGGGTTTGCTCGGGGTTCATAGAGTCCCCTGGGGTCCTCTGTTTCGCGTTGCTTTGTCGCGCTTTGTTTCGATGTGCGCTGATTTCCTTAGCATAGTGTTGCTTACTTTGGTATGCCCATGTCACCCATGCTGTGCTATACTTGCACGGCTATGTGACACTGGCTTTTACGAGTATATAACATGTGATGCCACACAATGCCATACTTTGATATCTCATGATCAACCACGGCACAACTTGTTATGCACTGTTCGGCAATTTAGCGATACACGTTGCTTGGCACTGCGATGCTTCAACGCAGAGCTATGATGCACGCTGCTGTGGAAAATTAGGCGTTGCTGCGTAGTGCGAGACTGTTCGTTGATATGTTAAGCTATCACAGGGTGTGATGTGCTATGCCACGCGCTGCTACCTGTGCCTTTTCATAGAACATTTTGCCATGCCATGCGATCCAATGCTATACTACTCTGACACATGGAACAGTACGCCATATTACGGTACGCGCTGAAATATTGTAACATGCTACGGTATACGCTCACAGGTGGTGCTATGCTGTGCGTGAGTTGTGAAGGCTCGGACGTGCAACGCTATGCAACGAGGTACTGTACCAAGCCATGCTTCGCTACGCTATAAAAGGTCATGCCATTATGCTTGCTATGCGCTGGATGATTTTCATTATAATGCGTTGCCGCTCACTTCGGTACAGCTGATGGCATCGCATTGCATATGCAGCTCCCAACATTCGGATCGCGCTAGGTCGACCCATCATAACTTCGCAGACGAGACAATCACAGTACTCAGCATGACTCCAACGACATCAACGACCATTCCATATGCACGCACGGGCAACGCTACGACACACCAGCAAATCACGCAAACCCAACTTTTCTAGATCTCATAACCTGCATCTTCGACCACCGCACACACTACACTAACCACGTGCACGTGTTAAACGCGCTGCGACAACAACCAACAACGGCAACGCCTGTACGAAACGGCATGACAACGACAACATCACCTTACACACGCCCTGTCGTACAACTGCCTTGCGACCTCCAACATGTACTTCACTTCAGCCTGATCCGCTGACTCCGACAACTGACAACGCAACAGAGCAACAACGTACAACATCCCAAAATATCCCAGCACCCCCACCCAACCCTAGAATTCCTCCCCAGAGGCCCCCGAGAGCCTTCCAAAGAGACCCCAAGAAGCATCCCTCTGGCCCACGTCAGCGCCGTCGTCGTCGCGACCGCCGCCGCCGTTGTCGTCGTCGTTCCCCTTCAGGGTCGGCGGCGCCGGCCGTAAGGCCTTCGCAATATTCTAGCACCCCCACCCCACGACCCCATGTCCTCCTACAGCCTCGCAGCTATAAGCCGACGCCACGCCACTCCAGCGGCCTCCGTGCAGAGGCAAGCCCCCCTCCCCCGGTGCGCAAGTGAAGCGTCTGCAATGGACTCAATGTTTTTCCTTTCCACCCGCGACCAGGACATCAGAACGTTTATGAGCTCTGCTCAAGCCCGCCGCCTCGGGCGCAGGAGGGCGCGCGCCCGCCTTGGACAGTTACCTGAAAGACAGCGATGACGTGGATCATGTTGAGCAGGGGGGAGGCGGATATGGCTGAGATGGGGGAGGGAGAACACATCCCAGTGCGCAAGTCAACCGTCTGCAATTGACTTAACTGTCGCTGCCCGCCTTGGAAAGCAACCTGAAAGACAACTATAACGTGGATCATGTTGAGCAGGCGGAGGCGGATATGGACGAGATGGTGGAGGAAGCGAACATGGAAGAGAAGGGTGCTCAAAGGGGGTCTGGCCAAATCTGGCCAACTGTCACCCCTTCCCCCTGGCGCCGCTCCTCCTCGAGCTGCGTCAGAAAATATACCTTCGAGCTTGCCTGAGGGAGGGAAGCTGGAATTCTGCTCGGCCAACTCGCACTTTTCCACCCTCTCTTCATCCTGCTCCGCCTCCCCCTCCCCAGGGAAAAATGCCCACTCCACCTCAACAAAACATAGCAATATTTTGCGCCGGATGTCCCTTCTTTTAACCGAGATGGGGGACACCAGAAACCCGGAGAAAAACCAACGCCCATGTCGACGTAACCCACTCCGCAACAACAGCGTGCGCTCTGATAGAACACCAACGTGACATTTTAGTCACGCGTCGTCGGGAATCCTGCGAAGGCCCAAATCACACCCCTCACACAGGAAGCACCCGTAGCACTCTGTATCTGGCTGGAAACAGAGAGAGCCCACATCAAGGCCGTGACGGCGAAAGTGGAGACACTGAACGAATGATATGATGGCGACCGGTAAGAACCAGCGACAACGCTAAGCGTAAAAATGATAAGGACTGTCTCGGTCTTGGTTCGTGCCACAGCGTGGAAGCCACTCGCAGTTACGTGCTCGCTCGAGCCGCACGAGCTCAGAAACCTGCCCCAAACAACGATTCCCGATCTGCCATCAGGCGAATTCATGTAGCAAGTCCCCACTGTAACAATGACGTGCTGGCGTCAGAATGCTGTGACGTACGTCTGCTGCGAAGGAGCATGCACTACAGACAGGGCACAAGCAATATTGCCAGTTTACTTTTTCTATTGCCAAGCGTTGACGTGTCACCCTCGTAAGGTTCATACGTCGATCTCCTCGCCTGGATAAGCGCTGTCCAACGAGACCAGCCGCGATTTCCCTCACACGATCACTGGCGCCGACCAGACCTTGATCTCGCCCCACGATCTCTGATTGAATTCTTCTGTCTTGCCCTGAAGTTCGTCGAATGCACCACGCAAGCCTTGCGGGCCCATCCGCGAAAACCTTCCCCGGACAATGCCTGGACAGTGCCTCGGTCAGGGGTAAGATGGAATTGCATGAGTCGCACCTTTTATTCCATTGACATGGTTCGTGAATCAGTGCGTCGCCCGGCCCAGCGGCTGGCGCGCCTGGAAAAGACTAGCCCCTTCTACATCATTTCGGGCTTTAGTATCGCTTTGGAACAACACACTTGATGGTCCCGCGGCTATTCCGGGCAATCCTCAAAGCAGTCGACGCGCAACGCCGAATATAGTCGCTTCGTTTTGACGGGTGCGCCACTCTGCGGGTTGAGCGCGAAATCGGGGCATTTCGCCGCTGCCCGTGAATGTCTGTGTCCTGAAAAGATCTCCTCACTTGTGCTGCGCGCGTCGCCGCCAACTGCCTCTTCGCAAGGCGAGGCGCCAACAGCGGGGCTTTCCGCTAAGTGTCTCTTTCGACTGATTCTAAGGCCACGCTAACGGCGATGTTGGTTAACGGCGATATTGGGAGTCTGATTTTCGCGGCGCCGAACTCGCTCATAATGAATTGTAGGAAATCACGAACCGCACGTTCCTACATTTCGAACATGCGAATGTATCGAGCAAAGATGACACAGATAATTGTAGGAAACTACGAACCACGCTCTCCTACAATTGGGTCGGCCACGAACCACCCCCACCTACAATGCCGAAACCTACATCGTCGTTTCCAACATTACTGTTAGCGTGTCTATGGTGATTGCCGCCCCATCATTTCTCCACCCGGCCAGTTACAGAGCTGAGCGTGCCAGATTCGGGCTGATTCCACCCCCCGCCAACACCCACGGAGGGCCCCTGCCAGACCTCCTGCAGGAGCGGATCGCTCGCCCAACCTGCCGCTGAGCCATTCCTTGTGAATGGCCACCCGGCTGAGCCAAACTCACAGCGGACAGCGAGCCCTGCCATCGCTTCGACGTTCATTCCCCATGCATTTTTTCTGTGTCGTGCGTGTTTTTTTGGCTCGATGATCCAGGATGATCCTCGATGATTTCGCCAAGAAAAAATGCACACGGCCGAGCAATGCCAGGGAACAAACTTTCCTACTGTAGGAATAATGTCTCCGCGGTGAGAAGAAATTCCACAACACTCCACAACTATGGTCTGGGAAGGCATTACGGAAGTTACTTCGAAACACGTCGCATAGAGCGATCTGTAGGTTGTGGCGAACGCGCATTTTTTGTTAAGCATGTGCGCGATAAACACAGGCTTTCGATTATGCCGCAGTTTAAGTTTAGCGCCAAACTGCAGATTTACTTGGTGGCTGCTGTGGGGGTCGCGGTAACACTAACATTCATCTGCGCCAGGCCCCACCTGCACAAAGCCACGAGCATGAGCGGCGCGTGCCTGGAGTGAAGGTAGCGCCTGGGAGTTGTAGTGCGTGGTATGTGCAATACCATATTCATCGACAATGCGTCGTCGCCAGTGGGACAAGTCTTGTCACTATGACTGGTGACGCGCAAAGCGGACTACCCTCGCACACGACGCGTGGGTGGCGAACGCAGCCATGTTCTTTTCAGGTGCGGCGCTGATTATGCGTGCGTATGGCTCCACACCAGGGTGATCTGTGAGCAGTTCCAGGGGACGATATGCGAAGCACCATGCAACTATCCATGAATGTGAGTGCGGGCGAACTGCTGGAATTTCATGGAGCGCAGAAGACATCTTGACTGGACATACTACATAAGCAACATCGAATGCCGCTTGCGGATGATGCAAGCTGCGCAGTCCAGAATCGGGCGTCTGTGCCCTGAATCCCAGACAGCACAGCAGCGTAATTAGGCAAGGGAGGCAAGGAGCTGGAGGGAGGAGGACTGAGCGAGGGGAGGGATATAACGGGAGGGCGGAGGCGACGGAGAGATGGGGATCGAAAGACAAATGCGAGAGCGGAAGGTAAAGGGGAGCATGGAGGGGCGAACAAATCTGGGTCCTTCGGTGGCAAGATCGACTGTGTGCCAAGCTGTGAATTGCAGACCTTGGTGCTCTCCAGTTTCACGTCCATAGTGAACTTCTGTAACACGAGGTCCTCCCTCCCCTCCTGCCACCTCCGCCCCCCATTTGCTCTCTCTCCCTCTCCCCCTCCCGATCCCCCTTCCCCTCTCCCTTCCTCTCCTCCCCGTCTGCGCCCTGCCCCTCCACCTCTCCCTCCCCCATCTTCCCCCTCCCCCCTCCTCTGCTCTCACCTCCCTCCTCCCCGTTCTCTCCCTCACTCTCCCGCTCTCCCCCGCTCTTGCCCTCCTCCCGATGCCCCCCCCCCCCCCTCCCCGTCCGGCCCAAGAGGCTCTCCGAAAAGACGGGCGCCCCCCGAGAGGGACCCTCTGGGCCACCGGAGACGAGCCACGTCGCCTGCGACCCTGCTCGCCAACTTGTCTGAGCTCGCTCGGTGGTGGCCGCGCTTGCAGCTATTTGCCCACTATTGTGCGCCGTGCTGGACATTCTTGGGTGCTTGTTTCTCCCATCGGATTATGTTTCCTGGGCTGCCCTGCACGACAAGGGAACTTGGAGCTTGTTTGTACAAGGGTCGCAAGATAGTTCGCTACATCTCCAATCGAATTGGCGCGTCGTCTTCGTCGTCGTCGTCGTTGTCGTGTTCGTCTCCGTCGTGATTGTCGTCGTCGTCTTCACGAAGACGGCGACATCGACGACTCTAGCGGAGGCCTGGGCGGTAGCCGCCGCGGTGGAATACTTATCTTTAACTATTGTTGGGGTCCTAAGCCGTCAATGAGCCCGCGGAATAAATAGTTACTTTTTTCGGGGGGGGGGGGGGGGGGCGGGGGTATTAAAGACCCTTCGAGGTTACCGGGCCCCTCCCCGCCCCTCCCCCTTCCGCTCCCGAGGAGCAAGCGCCAGATCTGGCCCTCGAACTGTAGAGGCGATCCTCACCTTGCGCACAAATATATCGGAGGCCACAGAATGACGCGGTATCAACGGTTTGGCCCCAAACAATTCGCAAGACGCCTCCACTGCCTCTCTGATCATCTCGTGCGCTCGACACACCGTCAGTCTCCCTAGTTTGCTGGCGCCGATTCTTTACTCCTGTGCCCGCGTCGAACAGATCATCTCTCACACGTGCTGCTCCTGCCAACTTCTCCTACTCCCAACTCCGCATCCTCCTGTCCGCCCGCAGAATGGCAATCGGGGCATCAATACCGCTGTTTTGAAATCTTCGTTTTGCTCCATCTTTCGGATGGCCCGACACAGTCAATCACAAACTACAACATTAAACAAATTGCTAGAGCCCCGTACTCCTCCCATTGCCCTCCTCCCCCTCCCCCCTCCCTCTCCTCCCTTCAGCCGATCCTCTTCGGTGGGGTTATTCACGTTGAACGCCCACTGGTGTATGGTGCGATCGACCACCTGCGGTCAGAGGGCTTCGGGCGGCACTCGGACTGCTGGCCTCCTCCCGCTTTTCCTCCCCCTCTTCCCATGAGGACAGGATCAGGGTCTGTGTCCCAGGGCGCGTTGAGGCGTGGTAGGGTCGTGTTTCCGAAGGTCTTCCAAGGCCATCTCCCCCGCCCCTCCCGAGGCTCCCTGGGCGGCCATGGCGCCTCCCCTGCGCTCCTGAGCATATCAGGTCTGCTCACACGACCACCGAGGCCGCCAGAATGGCCCAACATGCCTCCAGACGCAGCCCATAGCCCCCAAGAAAACCCAAAGAGGCACTTAGGGCGCTAACAGGATTCCAAGATACCAAAAGGCCCTCCGGGGAGGCCGAGCAGCTTACGACACCATGGGGAAACCCTAGCGTTTTGAATAGTTTGCGTTTCCTTGTTGGCTCAAGATGGCTCCAAGATAGGTTCGGAGGAGCCATCAAGATGCCAAAAGGAGCAGTCCAGAACCCCCTCCCCCGCCCGAAGAAAGCCTCAAGACAGCCTACGAGGGACCCGGGACCTACGACAGCCCAAGAGGCCCCCAAGGCAGCCCTAAGAGATCCCCAAGACGGCAGAGTGGGGCCCAAGACAGCACCAGGACTGCACCAAAGGAGCCCCGAGACGGCCCACGACGGTCCCGCGAGGGCCCCGCAGGAATCCAAGACAGCCCCAAGACGGCCCAGGTGGCCCTCGTGAGAGCCCCTCAAAGAATAGAGACGAGAGGTGACAGATGTTACGGCGTTTTTGTACGGTTTTCGAAGCGTCGTCAAACAGAATGCTGCGCTGGCACGGTGGCGGGACTTGCCGCAGACATCTGGTTCTTTACGAGCAGGCTTATGGTGATAATACAACCAAGACAGCACGCGGGACTGCACACAGACCGCTGCCGGAGGTGGTCCCAGCTGTATCCACCAGGTCCCAACGGGACTGCGCACAGGCAGCCGTAGGAGGTAGGAGGTAGTCCCAGCTGGTAGCCCAGGGCGGTCTCAACACCCAGCGCCACTTCAGGGGGCGCCTCCGGGGAGAACCGCGCTCCAAAGATCCAGCACTGAGCCCGCCCTGGGCTACCCTCGGAGCCTGTTGAGGCCAGCCAGAACTACCTCCCAGGGCTGTCTGTCAGTGGCCCTAAATCTTGCCAGGGCTATGACACACGAAAGGTTGTCACGCCAATTCTAGGCCAACTATATAACTCTCGCGCAAAAGCTGAGCCGACTTCGCGCGTGCAGCCCCTCGCACTTCCAGGGTATTCTGAAACGTCGTCGACACAATGCAAACATTTGTGCCATACCAACTTTTCACGACACCAGCATTACAGGACAGACTGTATCATTAAATGCCGCGCGGGGCAATCATGAAACCCTGGGCGCTGTGACTCCCGGCGGGGTAATACTAACGGTTGAGTTGGCAAAGGGCTGCAATCATCTTTCCTGGAGGACGTGCAACCTTCTACGATATTGGCCTTGGAATGGATCCGTGGATACTTCAAACAACTTGAAACTAAAAACACATATTCCACCTCCCTGACACTGTCTTGTTTTGCGCGCCGCCGGGAACCAATACAGATTCGGCAGCGCGGGCATTTCCGACTTTGTCGCCCTCCTTCCTGCCCCCCTCTCGTTTTTTTTTTTGCTCTGGGTCGCTCCTTCGTGTCGTCCTCCTCCTTCCCAGGAATCACGCGCTCACGGCCCCGCCGGACGCGGACAGGAGCGACGGGCTCCTCGGGGCACCACGGCTTCAGACCAGACCAGGAGCTCGCCGCAAGCGCCAATCTTCTTCAAATCAATGATTTTGGTGTGTGTTTATCCTTGATGAACCCTTATAGAGGTGCGATGGCGGTAAAATGGAATCGTGAGATAATGATGGTGCCCCTTCCATGGGGCCCTCTGCGCAGGGCGCCTGCCGCTCCCATGAACTTGATGCTCCAAGGTGGCCGTGGGCTGGTTTATTCAGAAACGGCCGAACACCTGAGCCCAAATGGCCACAAACGTCGGGCAAGGAAGAGGATGCACATTCGTGTTTGCACACGGGGACGTGTCCTCGACGAGACCTGATGGCGGTGCGATCGCGGTAGAAACGGAAGAGTGAGGTGACGGCGATTCCCCATTTGAGGGTGGCAGTGCTGGGGGCCCTGTACGCAGGGTGCCTGCCACTCGCAGGGACTTCATGCCCACTCTATGCGATGGGAGTGAGCCATCGGCAGAAGCGAAGGGGAAATGAAGGAGAGAGGGGGATGCCGGCCCCCCCCGCACCGGACACTGCTAGCGTCGGGGGGCCCGACCGCCTTCTCACCTCGCCCCACTTCCCTCCTCTGTGCGACACCGCCCCCGCTGTCCGCCGGTCCCGCGCGTCCGAGAGGCGTGGTCGACCCCTCCTCCAGAGGGCCCTCCGCGCTTGAGGTCCCCCTCTCTCCCAGAGCCCCGCCCCCGCCCGCAGCGGGGCCCACCAGAGGGTGGGGCATCGAGACCGCCCCGAAGACACGTGGGAAGGTGGCCCAAGGGCCTCTTCCCAGCCCTTCGGGCCCCCCCCCAGGCCCCGCCCCCACTCCCGCCAAGGGGGTTAAAGTTCCAGCGGCCGACGGCTCCAGGGGGGCTCAAGGACGGACCGAGAGGGCTCCAGGACGGCCCAAGACGGCCCCCGGAGGCTCCCCAGAGAGCTCCGAGACGCCCTCCGACGGATGCTACAACAAAGGGGTGCGTTGCAACATCCGTTGGGGCCCTGGACCCCGACGAAACGGCCCCAGAGAACTCCGCCAGGGCGCTCCCAGAGGGCCCCAAGAGGGCCCCCCCCCCAGAAAGCTCGGAGGCGACCTCCCGACGGAAGGCCTCGGCGAGCCGTTGTCGGGCCCGGGGGCCTGGACCTGAGGTCCGGACCTGAGGTGGGCCCGGGGCCGGGACCTGAGGGACCGACCTCACCTCACGAGGTCTATAGACCCGAGGTCCGGACCTGACGTCCTGACCTGGACTTCTGACCCCCCGTGCCCCTCCAGAAAGCGGACCCAGGACCCCGGACCCCTCGCGGCTCGAGGGGGGGCGACCCGGCCCCTGGACCCCCAAGACCCCTCGGCCCCAGGACCCCATCGGCCCGCGCGGCCCGACGGCGGCGGCGGCGGCCGACGGCGACGACAGCGGCGGCGGCGAGGCAGCGAAGCACATTGGCGCATGACGCCGTCGGGGAAAGCGCCGTCGGCGATCACGCAATCGGGACGCTGTCGTCGCCGCCGCCATCTCTTCTTCTCTTCCTCCTCCTCCTCCTCCTCCTCCTCCTCCTCATTTTTTTGGGGGTGGTGGTTCGATCCGCGTTCGCAACACGCAACACCTGTACCGTACTGCGCGCCAACCTATTGATCACCCGAACCGGACCGCCCGAAACCGAAACTTCCCGAGGCACAACCGAACCGACTCAAACCGAACTGGCGTCGAACCCGGATCGCTACATTTGAACTGGCCCGCTGCCGAACCGACCCGAACTGGCCGGAACCGATCCGATGCTGGGAGAAGGAGGAGGGGGGAAAAAGAGGAGGAGAAGGAGGAGAAGGAGGAGGAGGAGGACAGGACTATTGTGCACTCGTTTGGTCATTCCCGAGGGACTGTGCTTCACCGAACGACGCGGGCGCACCCCTCACCTGGAGAGATGATGTGGACAAGCTGGGTGTGGAGGCGTCCTATCTGACGTCCTACCCCTCCCTTCCATCCTTTACCATGCCGTAGATCTCCTTCCTATTCGCACAATCAGATTCGGGAAACACCGAAAACTTTCATACTGGAAACAACACATGATTCACCACCTCTGGGGGATCATAAGTTCAAAAACAATGCGCGAATGGGGACAGGCTACGACCTCGGGGTCTTCGGGCGAGAGAGGAGAATAGTATTCATATTTTGTACTTGTGGGGGGAAGGAGGAAGGGAAGGGAAAGAACGACCGCCTCGCGTCGTGCAGTCGCGGCAGAAAGTTATCGGCCTTCCTCTTTGTCTAGGGGCGGCTGCCAGGCCCAGGGACCTGGTCAAGGGAACCTGTCCAGACATTCGGGGGTCTGCGTGAGGAGAAAACGAACCTCCCGATGCATCCCAGAGGCATTCCCGGGAAGCTCCAGGAGCGCCGCTCGGACGCCGAGCGGCGGAGGTATGAGGCCGAAGGACGAGGGGATGCGGATGAGGGAGGAGGAGGAACCAGGAGGAGGCAGGAGCAGGGTGATGAGGAGCGGTGGGGAGGGTGGGGGGGACAAGGCCGCCGCAAGCCAGTCTCGAAACGCCTGCCGCGGTTCGTGCCGCTGCACTTGCTTCCCGCCTCTCGATCACAAGAAGACGAAAACGGGCACCCGCCAGAGGGCGCGAAAAGGGTCGTCCTAGACCTCCAACATCTCACACACAAGACAATACATGATCATGATGTTGTTCGAATTTCGTCTTTCGGACCCCGGGTCAATAGCAAAAAACAGCTCTGGATGAACAGTGAACAGCTGACCCTGGGGAGCGTGACAGATCTTCCAGGGGCCGCGAAGTGACCAAATCAGGACATCGAGGTCTTGGAGTAGTCCAGGGGTAGAAACAATGACCTCAAATCGGCGATACTTCGCCGACGCACTGACGACACGCCCCCCAATAGTGAAGTCGACGTTCCTAGGCAGTTTAAGGTACCCGGGCCCCAATCGGCGATGCATGGGTGATCGGGTGCCCAATGCCCCTCCCCCTCTCTGGGGCGCCTTCCCTGGGAACAGTTTTTCATCCCGGATGCGTTATGAAGTTCCTGGGGCCCGAAAGCGGCACCCCGAGGCCGAAGCCAGGGAAACACGTCGACGAGCGGCACGAATACGCACTCTCGCATGTCCACGCGGACCCACTGCTTGGCCGGCGCCGGACCCCCCCGGCGAAGCGGGCCGGGGGCGGCGCCGGAGGCGCCGCCGGGAGAGGTCGAGCGCCGACCCAAGAGATCCGCTCGGACCCCCGAGAGCTGATGCTCATGTCCTTTCGTGCTGCTCGACTGTTGCCCGCGTCCCCCCGCTGACAGGGGAGCCGCCGCAGAGCGCAGCTCTGCTAGGCTGCCTCGGCGCCCGCGGACACAGCGGGCCGCGCTGCCTGGAGTAAAGAGCCGTTCCAGACCTCCGACGTCGTGATTGTTTACGTCGACGTCGACTTTGACGTCGTCGCCGTCTTCGCACGGACGTCGTCGTCGTTGTCGTCCTATCGTCGACCTCCGTCGTCGTGGTTCAATCCCGTCGTTTGTCCTAAAATTCCCGCGTTGGGCCAGTCAAAAGGATGTTTTTAATGTTTTTTTGGTTTTATCATTCTCTGCGTCCAAAGTGTGTCCTTCGAGCCTCCCGACGAAAACGGATCAGAGATGACAAACCACCCCCAGGCAACACCCTTCCAGTGAACTCTTGGCGGTTCATCTCCGACGTCGTAATCTTCGTCTCTACAACAGTTCACAGAGGGGGTGCAATACATGGGAGGCGAACGAGGCATGAAGGGTGTGGGCCTAAGCGGGCCCCAGAAGGCATTTCAACTGCCGCCCCACCTCCAAAAAGGTGTTGCACAAACTGGTGTATACCACGGCTCCAGAAAGGTTGCAAATATGCACCTTTCTCCTTTCTCCACTCCTCGTTCATTTACTCTCGTTGTCTGCCGACAGCCCTGGTGTTTTTCCTAAACCTCCCGGATTGGAAACGTCGTCGTCGTAGTCGTCGTCGTCGTCGTCGTTATCGTCGTCATCGTTGTCGTCGTCGTCGCACCCGCCACCGCCGCCGTCGTCTTGACATCGTCGTCGATTTACTCCGATCTATGCACATTTTTGGTACCTCTTTGCATCCGGTGGGCGTTTCTGGGCCCTGGGGCTGGAAAAGAGGGCCGACAAGAGCGCCAACTAGTGTCCGGGCCATGCGTTGATATGCGTTGTACTCATTCGTCGAGGGCGCGAATCCATAGGACAACGAGGACATGGGGGGGAAGGCCACTCTGGAGCCTGGGCACTCATGCAAACGAAATGGCCCCGACCCCGCCCTCCACCGAAGTAATGGGCGCTTCGCTCTGGCAGTGCATCGCACTCTCCTCCTTCCTCCCCTCCTCCCTGCTCCTCCTCCTGCGCCTCCTCCCCGTCGGTCTTCCTTGTCCTCCCTCCTTCCCGCCCTCTTCCCTGCGCCGACTTCCATCCAGGATCCGTGTTCGATAGTCCTGGGGCCCCAAGACAGCCCCCGAAGCCCGCATCCAAAGCAAAAATCACGCAGATCGAAGGTTAGCAACAAATCAACGAAACATGCAAATCCGCGGGGAATTTCTGGCAACCTCCAGAAGCCCTCGAAAACCTCGGAAAGCTTCCAGAAGCCTCTGGAATCCTTGGGGAACATCCGAAAACTTCCACCGAAATCCTTCGGGCGCCACCGCCGTAGTCGCGTCCGCCGTCTCCGCCGTCATCGCCGCCGTCATCGCCGCCGCTGCCGCCGACGCCACCCTCGCAGTCGACGAAAGAGACGACGGCGGTGGCGTCACTTCCTTCGTCGACGGCGGCGGCCAGGTGAGCCACCGAGAAACCTCGAAGACGGCCTGAAAAGGACGCCCAAATAGTACCAACACGGCATTCCTGGTATCAAGGCCCCGACATCCAGAGACTAACCACCGAAAACTGGTTCGACGCCGCTCATCCGGGACTCCGTCCAGACTGCGGAAGAAGCTCCAAAACGAAGTGGCTCCAAAGATTCGCCCCTCTGCGCCAAACCAATTGATGACCTCTCTGGGGTCGGTGGCAGAGGCGACATGCTTCTGTCTTGGGTGGCCCCCTCGTCCACCTCCGCGTCCCCTCCCCCGTCCTCTTGCAGCGCTTCCGCGACAGCAGTAGGCAACACTTTTTGCAATGTTTCGTGAGTTGTTCCACGCGTTGCTCGTGCCTACGTGCCGAACGGCATTTGGCTCCTCTGCCTGTCTGTCTGGGGCCAGCGGCAAAGGTGGCAACGTTTACCGCCGGATCTAGGACAGAATATCATCATTCAAGAACATGAGACCTTCCGCCGGCCAAACTGACAAACATTCGAGGGTATCCTCACCCAGGATGCACAAGAACATCCAACAAACACGAAGAGCATTAGGGCACCCTCCCCGAACCCACCTCGACCTTCTCCCTCGGCCCGACCGTACTTTTTGTTCACTCAGAGGGCTACCATTGGCCTCCCCGGTCCAAGCTGATGGCTCTGCTGCCCTTCGGCCTGAGAAAGAACACGAGGCGCCCGAGGTTGCTGCTGGCCGTACCCACGAACACGTGCGCGCGGCGCAGGCCTTCGACCGCGGTGATCACGCCCAGTATGCTCTCCTCGGAGTCGTAGCTGCGTGTTTTGGTGTCAGAAGGCCGGGCGTTGCTAGAGGTGGCCCCTCGCCATCGCACTGGCGTCCATTCCCCGAACACTCTTCGGCCCCGTGCGCTTCTTTTTGTCGCAAGGTGGTGCGAGATGCTCCCTGGTGGTCCTCGCCGAGGAAAAACGCACATGTCCGAGCGGTGCCCAAAGGCCATGGCGCCATGGCCCTGGCCCAAGTTGCTATCGCTCGGACATCCGTTCTCCGTGCGTGTTCAGGTTTCGTGTGTTTGTATTGTTTTTTGCTCTTTCGTCATCTGATCCAGGATGCTTCTCGATGGTCCTCGCCGAAAAAAAAAAACACGTCCGAGCGATGCCAAACCAAGGTGAGCCCCCAACTTTTCGCGCCATTTTGGCGCCCCCTGGGGCCCTGTGGGCCTCGTGAGGAATGTTCAGGACGCCGTGTGTGGCTCTCTGGAGATCCTGAGGACACCTTGGGCCAGGGACACCTGTGGCAACACCCGAGAAGGGGGCGGCGTGACAATGCGGACCCGATTGCCCAAAGCCGTCTGGAGCTCCTCCGCTGCGAGCTCGTCGTCGCTGCAGAGGAAAACCTGCTCGATCTTCCTCGCTCCGAGCTCCTCTCCCACAACATCTTTCAACGACGCGCCTTGCCTGGCACGTCCACCGGAATTAGATGATTCAAGCCATGGGCGGATGGCGTCCGCATAGGCACCAATCTCAACTGGGCTCGCTTCGGTGAACTTGTCGCCTCGGCGCAGATGCACACCCACATATGGACGACTCACGTCCAATCCCGCCTTGCGCCACTCCGTGTGAACACGGTTCCACGTGTTCGAATTGACCGTCCAAACGAGTGGGTACAAGAAACGCTTGAAATCATCCTGGTACTCCCGGTCCACCGTTGACAAATGGCCGTTCAAGAAATCCCAGTCCAACTTGACTTTGTTTCCAAGAGGGGGCGGGTCACCCCTGCAGAACGAAAACCCAGCGCTGTTCTCGAAGTGCATTGCCCAGATTCTTGTCATGTCGTCCTTGCCGGTGCTGGTGTCGTTGAAAATGGAGAACGAGTGACCACCGTACACTGCAAGGAGCAAGTGGGCCGCGAAGGTGTGGATGCGATTGCCGAGCCCTATTGGCCTGTTGAACGCTGATGAAACGACGTCCGACTCGCAACTGTGCTTCGCGCCATCGGCAACACTGCGCTTCAGCTGCTCCGCCCAGATTGACCTGTCCAGGCGTGCGTGGAACCCTGAATCTGAGTCGGTCTTCATCGGCACGCGGGCATTCGAACCGCCTTTCTGGCCGAGGCTGGAAGGGGCTCCAGAGGACCCATCCTGCGAAACCGGAGAGCTGTCGCCGCCGTCCGCGCACGTTTGCTCGTCCGCGGCCGCCGCCACCGCAACCAGGCCCAGTGCCAAGCGGGCCGTGGCGCACAACTTCGCCATGTCTCCTCAAGACGACCTTGGCAGGGCGATCAGCCCCGGCGCCAGGCTGACTCGGATCTTTGCCAAGGCTGCCGACGCGCGCGAAGCAACACCATTGGCACTTGAACGAACGCGCCTCGCGCCCAAATGGCCATCAATGGTGATTATTGACGTGATGAATGGATGCAGGAACGTTGGTGACGATGATGAGAATGATGATGGCAGTGTTGAGGCTGAGGACATGGACACCGACGATGACAAACATGACAATCATGATGGTTACATCGATGGCAATGTCGACGAGAACGCTGATGATGTCGAGGATGTGGATGAAGATGAGCATGGGGATGAGGAAGAAGATGACGATGGAGAAAACGATGAGGAGGACGATTGCGCGGCGACGAAATGTGCAATGACTCAACGACGGAATACACCATGCTGGTATCTCGAGAAGTGTACATGAGGAGGGATGGAGACTGGCAGTGGTAGTAATACATTTGATACTCTATGCGTGTGCCTGCCATGTCCCAGACAACACCCCCAAACAATATACACATCAGCATCAACATACGAGTAGCATGAACTATGACGTTTTTGCCCAAGTGCACCCGCACGTGGCTTGGAGTGGCTGTGGGTTTGAGATCCGAGAGGTGCACCCAAATGTCGATCTGCGGGCGCTGTGCGTCCGGCGCCGGGCGAAGACCGGGGCTGACAAGCATGCGGCAACAGCCTGTGGAGCACCCCCTTACTATCGTGACCGAGCTCGCCATTGACCCGAAACTCGATGATGTCGGGGATCTGCTGACCCGGGTCAATGCAAACCCCGGTCAGTCAGGCCTTGCGAGATCCTGCAGGATCCTGCACGCAAGCCCGGGTCAATGCGCCCCTGGCACTGCAGGATCCTGCAAGATCTAGCGCTCTGACTGACTTTTGTTTGTATGGACCCGTGTCTCTTGAGCCCCGATGTGGTCGAGGGTCGTTGCCCGCTTCTCTCTGCGGTTCTTCCGGCGGCGGGGAGCTGTCAGCGCGCTTGCAGTAGCGTCGATACTGGCGCCCCTCAAATTTGCGGGTCTTCCAGGGGATGCTTGTTTTTTGTAGCCGCGTCGCTCATCAATTGCGTTTACGTGTTCTTTGACGCCTTCGCTGTTGAGAAAGATGAACTGCGAACAGAACATGCTGAACTTGAGAGGCACTCGAGGATGAACGCACGTACAATCCCTAGAGGCCGATGTAACTGTCGTTTTCCATGACGTTGCGCTTGAATTCCCGGATGAACATCTCCATGGCCATGTCGGAACGGCGCTACCAGAAGACGATCTCCAAACTGGCCCGGCTCATGGCGTCGGCCAGCGTGGACCCCAAACAATGAGTTAGCGCAATATGGATGTCTAAACAATGTGTCGTAAGATATGTGGTGAGAGCTATGTGGTGTAAGCTACGTGTTGTAAGCCACGTACGCGGTGCGAACCACCTGCTGTAAACTATGCAGCGGACTGCATCTGGTGCCAGCGGTGTGGCACAAGGCATGCGGTGTAAGCCATGTGGTGTAAACAATGCAGTCCAGTTCCCCAGGCAGTAACCCCAGGAAGCATTTAAGAACCCCCCCCCCCCCCCTTCCGGCAAATCGATAACCCTTCCGCACCCTGGAAGCGTTACCTGGCACCAGGAGCCCTCCTCCTCCTCCTCCTCCTCTTCCTTCTCCTCCTCCTCCTCCTCCTCCTCCTCCTCCTCCTCCTTATTATTGCATGAGTACCTGCACCTGGGGGGGCTCTGACCTCTGCTATCCAAGCACTCGGACGGGTCTTGCGAGATCTCGCTCGGTGAGCACCCCGTACGCTTGGTGGGCCTGCCGGGGCTTCGCCTGCGGGGCGCCCGCGGGCGCCTCCTGGGCGCGCCGTGCGCCGGGTGGGTCGTGGCGGGGCTTCGCCTCGCGGGCGACCGTGGGCGCCTCGTGGAACCCCTCACGCTGGAACACAGTCCTCCTCCTCCTCCCCCTCCTCCCCTTCCTCCCCTTCCTCCCCCTCCCCCTCCCCCTCTCCCCTCTCCCCCTCTCCCCTCTCCCCGTCCCCCTCCCCCTCCCCCTCCCCCCCCCCTCCACAATTACTCAATATGAATACTACTCTCCCTCTTCCCCTGATGACGGAATGGGAGTATAGCCGATCCCCCCCCCCCAAAAAGAATTGGATTCTGCCCACCCGCCGGAGCCGGGGTCATCCGCTCGCATCCGCGCACTCTTCCATTTTTTGTTCTTCAAAATCGCTCATCCTACGTAGCGAGCAGCATCATCCCACCCTGGCTGGTATCGCCCGCCCCCCCACGTCATCTCCTGCAATACTGATACATACAGTGCGGTGCGCATGCGTTGAGCCAAGGAGTGCGCGTTGGTAGCAACCCCTATCACATAGCACCACGCGGGCCACATGCGCGCGCCCCCGCGCGTGCATGTTAAACTCATTGAACGGCCATCGTTTTTGTCCGAATCATTTCAAGACGTAGTTACCCAGAAGCTATCAACCACCATATCTTCCCGACTATCCTGTTGTGTTGGGCCCTCGCTTTGGAGAGACAGCGCCTCGCGTCCCTCCCGGTGCTCCTCCCCACTGCCTCTGCTCTTCGCATGCCCATTTTGGAACACCCCTTGTACGTTTTTCAAGCCACAGCTGGAGCTATGTCAAAGCTCCCCTGGGGGGGGGGGGGGGGGCACGCCGCCGCCCAGCTCATTTCGCTCGCCCCTGCCACGTTTTGCTTGTTCAGGCCCCCATGGGGAGCTCCATCGAGGCGCCCAGGTGGGGCGTGGGGGGAGGGGGTGGGTGGGCGGGGGTGGGGCACATGCCGCCGCCCAGCCCATCTCGCTTGCCCCCGCCACAATACTTCAGGCCCCATAGGGAGCTCCACCTGAGGCCCCGGCGGGTTCGTTCACATGCCGCCCACCCATTCCGTTCGCCCCTGCCATGATTTTCAAGCTCCATCGGGAGCTCCACTTAAGGCCCCAATAGGTGTGTTCGCATGCCGCGCCCACGCATTTCGCTCGTCCCTGCCACGATTTTCAAGCCTCATAGGGAGCTCTACCTACGGTACCAGTGGGTGCGTTCACATGCTGCGCCCACCCATTTCGCTCGACCCTGACATGTGTTTCACGCGCCATCGGGAACTCCACCTGAAGCCCCACTGGGTGCGTCCACATGCCGCAACTACACATTTCGCTCGTCCCTGCCACGTTTGTCAGGCCCAGTGGAAGATTCAAACTAGGGCCCAGTGGGTGCGTTTCACATGCCGCGCCCACCAATTTCGCTCGCCCCTGCCACATTTTTTCAAGCCCCATCGGGAGCTCCATCGAAGGCCTCAATGGGTGCGTCCACATGCCGCGCCCGCCCATCTCGACTGCCATTGCAGGCCCCGTAGGGCGCTCCGCCGACGGCCCCAGCGGATACGTCCACGCACGGCTCCCCTCACATTTCGTCACACTTCTCACATGCTTCGTGGCCTCATAGAACATGCGACTCCCGCCCATTTCGGCACACCCGTCACACGCTTCGTGGGCGCATAGGTAGCACCCCCTTACTTCGACTTAAATGTCATGCGGTACTCGCACTTGCATGTGGTTGGGCCCTTCGCCCAGTTTTTGTCAGCCAGCCGTTGCCAGATTTCTGCGCGCGCGCACTCGCTGAAACCATCAGGCAACTATTTTGCCATGTCGTTCTGTCAAACGAGACCTGGCGGGCCACACGCGCACACCTGTCGATCATCTTCAACAACCATCGCGCACCCGCCAACTCCGACGACTGACACCGTGCGTATCACACGCGCACATCTCCGCGCGTGCACGTCGACCTCCTTCCAGCACCATAATGTTTTCTCATTCTTCAACACATAGGGTTTCAACACATCTCAGAACCTAACGGTTTTCAGCTCCATTTCTGTCAGAGTTTCTGGGTTTCTGTGCTCGTGCACTTCCTCACATCTCAGCAGCACCGTTGGTATCATATCGTCAACGCCATTCCTGCCACCGACATCAGACTCACCACCAACTTCCTCAACAACACCATCGTCTTCATCGTCCGCACCGTCGTCATGAATATTAATATGGTTACCCTCATCGTCGTTGCAATCGCGCCCGTCCACAACGCCACCATCACCATCATTTGAATACGACGGGTACTCGCGTCATTCCGCGAATTGGGTGTTGCCACCAAGCTGAAGGTGGGTTGTTGGTATGTTTGCTCGAGCATGGGAAATGGTCACGCGTGGATGCCCACAATCACAATATTGAACTACACATGTTCCGCCCCCCCAAATGGATTCGATTCAGACCCCATCTCGAGGCTGGGGTTGTCGCCGCCCCTCGGGGTACTGGTTCCCGTATGTATTCAGCACGGCCTGCCATCCCATGCATCAACTATTGACCAACGTGGGCCCCACACACTGTGCCGATACCAAGATATACGGTGCATTCGACGTGTAACAACATAGGTGGTGCAATCATGGTGGTGCAATTTGCGCGGTGCAATCTATGTGGTGCAGCTGATTTTTACCCATGAGTTGACACATCCCACGCTCTTGCAAACATCCCACCCACCCACCCGCAACTTGGTTTGCAAAACCTCTTGAGACCGACTACGACGGCACCGACGACAACGACTACGACGACGCCGACGACGTCTTCGACGACTTCGACGACGACGACGCCGACGCCGACGACGACGACGACGACGACGCCGCCAACGAAGACGACGACGAGGGAGGAGGGAGGACGACGATGGCGACAACGACGACAACAACGAGGGAGGAGGGAGGACGGCGACGACGCGAACGACGAAGAAGGAGGAAGGACGGCGACGCCGACGACGACAACGACGAGGGAGGAGGGAAGACGACGACGACAACGACGACGACGACGGCGACGAAATAGGAGGGACGACGACGAGACGCCGACGACGGACGACGACGACGACGAGGGAGGAGGAGGAAGGACGACCACGGCGACAACGACGACGGAAACGACCACGACGCCAAAGAGGACGACGACGACGAACACGAGGAAAGACAGAGGACGACGTAGGCGACGACGACGACGACGCGGGAGGAGGGAGGACGGCGACGACGACGACGACGACACAAGAGCGCGCGCGCACGCTTTTGTTGAAAATCCGTGCTGCGAAACCTTATGTTTTTTGTAGGTTTTTTGAACACGCGATTTTGAAATCCTTCCGAAACCGATGGGTTTTGACGGTTTTTGGCATATGCGCGCGACGAGGCGCGCGTCTGCACTTCGTCCCTTCACGCGCAAGGGCGTTCGACTGATTTCGACATGCGCGCACGAAGCCAGTTTGGCAGCATTTTGTGGAAATCTTGAAAAACCTATGGTTTTCTTAAGATTTCGCAAGAGCTCACGCGTAAGCTTTTTTAGCAAATCAATGTTGCGAAACCATGTGTTTTTGTATGTTTTTTTGAAAACTCGATTGCGAAATCCTTCCGGCACCGAAGGTTTTTGAAGGATTTCGGCATGCGCGCGCGACGGCGCGCGCGTGTGCACTTCGTCCTATTTTTTGCAAGGGGTTCGCGAAAAAGTGCTATGTTAGAACAAAAAATGTCACCGCACAATGTTTTTTACAAGGGGACCTCAGGGAGGGGGGTACCGGCTGTCCTGGGACATTGTGATTTCATATTTAGGATGGACATGTGGTCATATTCATATATGATTTACATACCCGAAAGGGGGATCGATAACGCCGTTTTTTTTAAAATATTATTTTATACGAAAAAGAACAAAACCAAATAAAGAAAATTCACTTGCCGAACTTGAAGCTGACCACTGCTCGCGCAATCATCCCACCCACCTCCCCGCAACTTGGTTTGCAAAACCCATGCAGGACCGAGCACAGATATCGCTTCGGGTTCGTCTTGGAGCCCTCGGGGGCGTCTCAAGAGCGCCCCAAGAAGGCCGGAGAAGCAAGACGGCCGACGACGACGACGACGACGACGACGGCGGCGACGACGATGATGCCGACGTCGACGACGACGAAGACGACGACGCCGACGCCGACGACGACGAGGAAGACGACGACGACGTCGCCAACGAAGACGACGACGAGGGAGGAGGGAGGACGACGACGGCGACAACGACGACGACGACGACGACAACGAGGGAGAAGGGAGGACGGCGACGACGCGAACGACGAAGAAGGAGGAAGGACGGCGACGCCGACGACGACAACGACGAGGAAAGACGACGACGAGACGACGACGACAACGACGACGGCGACGAAATAGGAGGGACGACGACGAGACGCCGACGACGGACGACGACGACGACGACGACGACGAGGGAGGAGGAGGAAGGACGACGGAAACGACCACGACGCCAAAGAGGAGGACGACGACGAACACGATGCTCACCAATGCTCAACTTGAAGTTGTCCAATCCACTGCTCGCGCAGACATCCCACCCACCCACCCACAACTTGGTCTGCAAACTTCATGCGGCGGCGATTGCGATGAGTGCTTGGCGCTGGCTGGTGCATCTCTGCGGCCGCGGTGGTGCTGACCGCTCGGCACATCCCAGCGGTCACTTGAGCGCGGGTTGGCGATTTGAGCGGGTGCGGTATCATGGCAACGTCGGCAATCGTAGACACGATGCTGGTGACAGTCGCGATGTTGGTGACGATGCCGGCAGCGACGGCGGCACGGCCACTGACGGCGCCGATGCCGATCACGCCGACGACGATGACGGCGTCTTCGCGTCGGTGATGAAGGTTTTGGAAAGAATTCAAAATGCGCGCGCGGCAGACACGCGAGAGTGGCTCGAGGTATCATTTGACACGGACCATGCCACCCCAGCGCGCGCGCAGGGGCGTTCGAACGATTTCGACATGCGCGCGGTTGACAACCTCGTGGTTCCCTTCAGAATTCACAAACACGCGCGCACGCTTTTGTTGAACATCCGTGTTGCGAAACCCAGTGTGTGTGTGTTTATAGGTATATCACAGTTCTATAAATATATTTATATATGTATATGTACATGTATATGTATATGTATATGTATATGTATATATATATATACATATATATCTATATATGTGTGTGTCGGTGTTTAGATTCGATTTTGAAATCCTTCCGAAGCTGAAGATTTTTAAAGGATTTCGGCATGCGCGCCGCGCGACGACGCGCGCGCGTGCACTTCATTTCATTGTTTGCAGCGGAATCTCGCGACGGCGCGCGCGCAAGGGCGTTCGAACGATTTCGGCATGCATGCGCGCGTATTTTATGAAATTCTTGAAGAACCAGTGGTTTCCTCGAGAAATCGCAGTAGCGCGCACTTTTTTTATTTTCGGAATCCGTGTTGCGAAACCGTCTGGTTTTATACGTTTTTTGGAACGCTCGGTTTTAAAATCCTTCCGACATCGGTAGTTTTTGAAGGGTTCTGGCATGCGCGCGCGACGACGCGCGCGTGTGCACTTCGCTTCATTTTGTGTAAGGTTTTGTTGTAGAAACTTATGATTTTTGATACGCGAGTGCGCGCAGAAGGTGTTTTGCGAAGGATGGCGGGGGGGGGCGATGCAGGCCTAGCTGGGATACTATGAATTCAAATGTAAGATGGACATTGGGTCAGAATCATGTGTGAATTGCAATAAGGAAAAATGAATATTCAACCCTGGGGGGGGGGTAGAACCGATCTCTTTCGTAGAAAGGAATATCTATGTAGTGCGACATATGGTGCGCCGTCCAGCTTGTGCAATATAGGTCGCGCGATCTATGTTGTGTAATGTAGGTGGTGCAATATATGGTGGGCGACCTATGTGGCGCAGTCTACGTGGCGCAGCCTATGCGGCGTAGTATCTATGGCGCGCGCTATGCGATGACATCTATGTCGCGAGAGCCATGTCGTGTACTTTCTGTGGCACAGTCTATGTGGTGCGATCAGCGTCGTGCAAATTTGCGTGGCGCAATCCAGGTGGGGAAACATATGCGGCGCAACATGTGCGGCGCAACCTATGCGGTTCAATCTACGCGGTTCAGTCCATCAGTGCTCAACTTGAAGTTGCCCACCCCACTGCTCGCGCAAACATCCCACCCGCCCACCCGCAACTTGGTTTGCACGCCCCCCGTGCGGCGGCGATTGCGATGAGTGCTTGGCGCTGGCTGGTGCATGTCCGCGGCCACAACGGCCCGGGCATGCTCGCGCGCTCAGCGGCCAGCTACTTTGAAACGACCGACGCGGCCGCGGTGGCGCTGACCGTTGGGCGCATCCCAGCGGGCACTTCAGTGCGAGTCGGCGACTTGGGCGGGCGCGGTATCATGGCAACGTCGACAGCGGTAGACGCGATGATGAAAGTCGCGGTGCCGGTGGCGATGTTGCCAACGACGATGGCGCGGCCAGTATGGGCGCCGATGCTGATCGCGCCAGCGACGATGACGGCGTCCTCGCGTCGGCGATGAAGATTTTGGAAAGAATTCGATATGCGCGCGCGGACGACGCACGAGAGTGGCCCGCGCGATATGGTTTGACACGGATCGCCCCCCCCCCGCCCCCAGCACGCGCGCAAGGGCGCGCGAATGATGGCGGCGTGCGGCGCGAGAGACCCGTTTTGCAGAATTCCATGAAAAAATTGAGAAACCGACCGTTTCCGGAGAATTCGCAAGAAAGCGGGCGCGCGCTTGTTTGACAACTAATGTTGCGGAGCCGCGTGCTGGACACTCGGTTGTGACATCGATGCGCAACCGAAGGGTTGCCGCGGATTCCGGCATGCGCGCGCGACGACGCGCGCGCATCGTCTGATTTGTTGCAAAGGATTCCCGCGACGGCGCGCGCGTAAGGGCATTCGAACGATGCCGGCATGCGCGCGCGAAGCCCGCTCGGTAGCATCTTATGAACATGTTGGGAAAACCGATGGTTGTCTCCTGAATGCGCAGGAGCGCGCGCGCGAGCTTTTTTTGAACGTCCGCGTTGCGAACCCCGGTGTCTCCATGTCTATGGGGCACTTTGACCTCCTCACGACGCCAGAAAGATGTTCGAAGGATGCTGGCACGCGCGCGCGACACGCGCGCGCGTGCGCATCGTCCAACTTGTTGCAAGGGATTCTTGAAAACTTATACCTTGTTTGATAAAGCAGTGCGCGCGCGTGGTATTTCTTGAAACGGATGGCGGAGGGGGCTGATGCCGGCCCCCTGGGATGGCGTAGGTTTATAATTCGGATGAACGGTCGGGCAAAATCAGCAGTGAATCGCAATGCGAAAAAAGGAACCGATAATCCCAGGGGGTAGTATCGATAAGAAAACAAGAATGACTACCCTGAGCCGCGCTCGCCCACCTCCACTACTCGCGCAATCGCCCCGCCCGTAATTTGGTTTGCAAGACGCATGCGGTGGCAATTGCGACGAGTGCTTGACGTTGGCTGGCCCACCTCCGCGGCCGCGCCAACCCAAGCACGCGCGCGCAGCGGCCAGCTAGTTCGGAGCGACCAGCGCGGCCGCGGCGGCGCTGGCCCGTCCCAGCGGGCACTTCAGTGTGAGTCGGCGACTTGGGCGGGCGCGGCGCCGCGGCAACGTCGACGGCGGTAGACGCGATGGTGATAGTGGCGGCGCTGGTGGCGATGCTGACAATGACGTCGGCGCGGCCAACGCGGGCGCCGACGGTGGAGGTTGTGGGCAGGGTTCGACGCGCGCGCGCGGCCGACGCGCGCGAGTGGCCCGCGCGGCCTTATTTGACGCGGATCGCGCCCCCCCCCTATCCCCCCCCGCGCACGCGAAATGGCGCGCGAATGATGGCGGCATGCGGCGCGAGAGGCCCCTTTGGCAGGAATCCATGAACATGTTGAGAAACCTATGGTTTCCTGAAGAATTCGCAAGAGCGCGAGCGAACGACTTTTTCGAAAACTGACGTTGCAAACCGATTTGTTTTTATATGTTTTTTTCCGACACTGGGTGTTGCAATTGATGCAAATCCGAAGGTTTGCGAAGGATTTCGGCATGCGCGCGCGACGACGCGCGCGCATCTTTTCATTTTTTTGAAAAGGGTTCGCGCAACGGCGCGCGCGCAAGGGCGCTCGAGAGATTTCGATATGCGCGCGTGCGACGCCCGTGAGGTACAATTTGCTGAACAGCGTGGAAACCAATGGTTTTCCTGAGAGATCGCAAGAGCGCGCGCGCAAGATTTTGTTAAATATCCGCGTTGCGAAACCCTGTGTTTATATCTTCTTTGGACACTCGATTTTGATGTTCTTGCGCAACCGACGGCTCTTGAGGGATATCCGCATGCGCGCTTGACGCCGCGCGCGCGTGCATTTCGTCGATTTTGTTGGGAAGGATTCTTGAAAACATCGGATTTCCTTGATCAGCGAGAGCGCGCGCATAATACTTTTTGAAGAGGATGGGGGGGGGGGATGTCGGCCCCTTTGGGATGGTGCGACTTCGTATTTCGGATGGGCGACGGGGCAGAATCGTGCGCAGGGAAATCCTGTGCAAAAAAAACAATACGCGGAGGGGTGCCCGCTATCTTCCGCACGCCATCAGGGGATGGAGGAGAGTAGTATTCATATTGTGTAATTGTGAAGTAGGGCTGGCCAGGCCTCCCCCGTGGCTTCCCTGGTGGTCTCCTCAAGTCCGGCGGCAGTGCAAAAATAGACGACGTTGGTCGACGAGCTCTACGAGGGCTGCAATGCATCGCTGCCTCGTCATGGTCGCTCGCTGGCGTGTCGCAGCACTCGCGCAGTTCCCCCAATGCTAGCAGAGCCTGGCGCCATCACCATCCCAATTTTCCGCATCTGCCAGTGTATGATCCTTGGCATGCGTGCCTCTTGTTGTCTATCCAACGCCATCCACAGGCCCACAAGCCCATTGACCCGTTGCGTCGTTCACGCCCTCCATTAAGCTCCCACCAAACGGATCCAGCACGGCCTTAGATGGCCTTTGAAACGCCAAGATGGCGCGCAAGACGACCCAAGATCTGGCCCCACTGGCTTCAGATAGCTCCATAACCGTCCAAGGGGGGCCCTAGACGGACCCTCAGCGGTCACATGCGTTCTTGGCTCCCCTATACAGGACCTAACATCAGCCCCAGGACAGTCTTTCCCTCTGGCATGCCTCGGACCTCGGTTGCGTCAATGACCCGAGACAGCAAGGTCCACGACCACCTACGCAAGGGCATCCCTCGGGCACCGAGAAGGGAGCACCGGAATGAGATACCAAGGGGCTTGGCGACCCCAGACCCCGACTTAGTGGGACTTTCGATGGGCCGACTCATGTTGGGTCCATCTCGTAGATCTTCCATTTGGGGGCGTCCATCCTCGATAGGGGTGCGCCCGAGCCCGAATAGTCCCCTTCTGGTGTGTATAGGTATACCTATACGACCACCCTTCGGGTGATAAGAAGGTTGGTGGGTGGGGGGAAAGAAAAAACTGACGACAACTGCGATGGCTGTGATGATAACGATGCGCTCTCGAATTGGCGACGGCGCGTGGTGACGATGCTGCGCCGCGACGTGATCCCACTATCGATCTCACCACGGGACACCGACGGGACACCGACGGGACAGCGACCAGACACCAGCGGGACACCGACGGGACACCGACAGGACACTGACGGGGTACCAACGGGACACCGACGGGACACCGACGCGGCAGCGACGGGACAGCCACGGAACACCAACGGGACACCGAGGGGAAACCAGGGCGGGACAACCCGGCCACCGCCCGCCGATCGCGGGGGAGAGGCGGACAACGATGGGACGCCACGGCGGGACAACCTGGCCACCGCCCGCCCACCGGGGAGGGAGGAGGGGCGGTGAACGGCTCTTGGCCAGCCTTATCCACAGCGGAGTCATTGCTCTCGCCCGCCCACGTAGCTCCGCCTCACCCGCACGCACGACACGAACCCGAACCCGAAACCGATTTCCCAGTGGGGGGCTGTCCGTCCCACTTCGATCTCACCCCCCAACCTCCGATCGACACAAATCCATTACCCATCTCATGAATTTGGGGTTCTTGTTGTTACTTGGACGCCTCCGCTTCCAATCTCACTTCCGCCTCCTTCTCCCTTTCATCACAATCAGATCACACGTGCTTAGACTCACTCACACTCAGATGCGCTTACACTCAGATGCACCCACACCCAGACAACCGTACTCAGGATCAATCCCGCTCAGATCCACTGATAGCTCATTCACACTCAGTCAGATCTCACTTGCTCTGGCTCGCTCGCACTCAGACGCGCTCCCACCCAGAGTCAATACTCATACTCGCTCCCACTCAGACCCATTCGTACTCAGACTCGCACGTACCCAGACCCACTCATAAACACACCACCATCACCCATGTCCACTCTCACTTAAGCAAATCAGAATCGTACCCACACACATATCAGCCATACAGTGAGAGCCCCATGCTCGTCGCGACGTAGCAGGCGTGGCTTGTGAGCACTTGAACACCCCAGGGGAGGAGCCACCAAAAGGTCTTACATGTCCCCGATCGCGCCGAGAATGTGGGGACGTCTCAGGTGGTTTGCCTGTTCGGTTGATCAAACTTATTGACTTCCAGAGCCCATTCCCATCGCGACGTAGCAAGCGTAGCGTTGGAGCGCCCCAAGGAAGAGCCGCCAGGAGTGGGACATTTGCCCGTTCGCACCCAAGTTGTGGGGATGTCTCAGGCGGTTCGCCTGTTTGGTTGATCAAGCTTCTCTGTTTTCAGAGCCCCATGTTCACCGCGATGTATCAGGCGTGGCGCTTGAGCACCCCAAGGAGTAGACGCCAGAGGGGGAAAGATTTACCCGTGCGCGCCGAGATTTTGGGAAGGTTCGCCTGCTTGGTCGATCGGGCATCTATGCCTTCAGAGAGCCCCGTGCTCATCGTGATGTAGTCGTTTGAACACCCCATGGAGCCGCCAGGGGGCATTTTATTTGCCCGTACGGGCCCAAGTTGTGGGGATATCTATAAGAAGTTGTCCTGGTTGGTTGATGAGACCTCTTTGTTTTCAGAGCCCCATCCCCGTCGTGATGCGCCATGCGTGCCTCTTGAGCACCCCGAGGGGGAGCCGCCAGGGGTATGCAACTTGCCAAGTCGCGCCCAGATCGTGGGGATGCCTTAGGCGGTTTGCCTGTTTGGTTGATCGGAATTCTCTGTTTAGGAGCCCCATGCCCATCGTGATGCGCCAGGCATGCCATTTTAGCACCCCAGAGGGGGAACCGCCAGGGGGTACGCGATTTGCCCGGTCGCGGCCAGATGGTGGGGATGCCTCAGACGGTTTGCCTGTTTGGTTGATCAGACTTCTTCCTTCTCAAAGCGCCATGCCCGTCGCGATGATCAGGCGTGGCGTTTGAGGGCCCCAAGGGAGGAACCACCGGGGGGTCCGTTCGCGCCTAGACGGTGGAGCTGTCTCACGCGGTGTGCCTGTTTGGTAGATCAAACTGTGTTCCCTTTTCAGAATCCCATGCTCGGCGCGATGAAAACAAGCGTGGCGCTGGAGCGCCCCAGAGTCGCCAGTGGTGGGACAGTTGCCCGCTCGCGCACAAGATGTGGGGATGTCTCAAGCGGTTTGCCTGTTTGGTGGCTTCGACTTGGTGCGTTCAAATCAAAGCAGGCTGTGAGGACGTCTCGAGCGAGGGTCTGGCTTCAGCACTCCAAGGGTGAGCCGCCAAGGGGGGGACAATCGCCCGTTCGCGCCCACATTGTGGGGATGTCGATGTTTCGTTTG
Organism: Prorocentrum cordatum; assembly: GCA_963575745.1. Classification (NCBI taxonomy): domain Eukaryota; class Dinophyceae; order Prorocentrales; family Prorocentraceae; genus Prorocentrum; species Prorocentrum cordatum. The sequence goes on along the minus strand of CAUYUJ010021126.1, from coordinate 619,860 downwards.
GTTTGCTTGTTTGATGGCTTGGACTTCGGTGCTGTCGTAGCAGATTGTGAGGGCGTCTCGGGCGAGGCGCTGGTTTTAGCAGCCCACGGAGGAGGCACCAAGGGGTATTTGATTTGCCCGTTCGCGCCGAGATTCTGGTGACGCCTTAGGCGTTTTGCTTGTTCGATGGCTTGGACGTCGGCGTTCCCAAAGCAAATTGAAGGAATGTCTCGAGCGTGGCGTTGGCTTCAGTACCCCGGGCGGCCAAATCGCGGGGATGTATCGAACGAGGCGTTCGGTTTTGCACCTCCGAGTGCTTTCTGCTCAGGGCAGCGTGAACACTTCTGTGCAAGGAGACGGACGGCCGCAAGGATGGAGGATGGAGGACGGAGGAGGACGCAGGAAGAGGAAGAAGGGAGGACGAGAAGAGAGAGGGTGCGACAAACTAGGTGCGCTGGAATCATATTTGACGTCCTACTCCTCCCTCCAATCCCTTACCATGGCGTAAATATCCTTTCTATTCGCACAGTCGGATGTCGAGCAGGGCAATGATCGCGAGAGGGTACGCGATGCATGGCAGAACACGGCGTGGCATGGCGTAGAAACGCACGGCAAACCATAACATGCCACAGCATGGCGTGGCAAAGCATGGCAACCCAATTCGGCGCGGAACACAACACCGCACAACACGTCATGGCATGGCGCCAGGCTCCTTGGAGGGTAAATTGATCGTCTTCGAGAGGTCTGGGCCGGTCTGGAGTCGTGGCTCCATGTCTAGCTCCTTAAGGGCTCCCCGAAAGTTCCACACAAGGCGGGGCTGATGGAGAGCACCCACTGGCCCTGCTTTCAACATCGCCCTCTCGAATCAGAACCGGGGCTCCCGCTTGATACTTCCAGAAAGCGACGATGCCCCAAAGTGGCCCAAAAATCAAACAATCGACGAATCGATACCGAATGTGGAATCATTTCCCATGGTTTTTCGGCGGAGCATTTTTTAGATTTTGGGGCCTATTAGGAAGGACCGAACACGCCCGCGCTGCAGCGGGAGCACGATTTGGAGCAACCAGAGGCGCAGAAATGGGGCCAACGCTTCAGCGGGAGCAGCATTTGAAACAAAACCAAACGAAAACACAACTCCCGGAATCTTGTGCGTAGCAAACAGAGCGCGCAGGGGGCCCGGACATCTCCTGGACGCCATCAGGAGAGAGAGGAGAGTGGCATTCATATTTTGAAATTGTGGAGGAGGAGGAGGAGGAGGAGGAGGGGGAGGAGGGGGAGGAGAAAGGGGAGGAGAGAAGAGTAGTATTCATATTGTGTAAGTCTCCGATGTGTAGATCTCACCGCCCGTCTCTCTGAATCGTCGTCGCCGCCGTTCCTCATCGTAGCCGCCGCCACCGCGCCGCCGTCGTCGTCGTCGTCGTCGTCGTCGACGCCGTCGTCGTCGTCATCGTCGCCGCATTTGTCGTCCACTCGGATTCGCTCTCACACCGAGACGCTCACGACCAGAAACTCATGGCGGGACGTGTCAAGGAATCACGCGCACGTATGGATATCACCGCGTCGAATGCTTCGTTCAAAATCAACCGACTTTGTTCGGGAGCGCGGGTGATCTGGGCGAGAAATCGCCCGCGAGGAAAAGCGGCAAGAGCAACGGCCACCTGCAAATTGCCGAAATTTTCGAACACGCCGAAAATGACCTGCACCGCGAGGGCGTTGACCAACTGCGGCCGCCAGCCGGCCGACGGAGCGGCGGGGCGGCGGGAATGCGGGACGCTGGCACGAAGGTCAGAGCCGAATGTCATAATGCGAGTGGCTCATAATGCGTTCCAGCAATTCCGAATTGTCTAGCGGCCCTCGTCTATGAAGTCCGCGCGACACCAAAAACCTGGACATGTTGGAACACATCACTTGCCAGACTTCTTGCTCCTCCGAGACACGTCTCTCAGTCAGGGTCGTGCGAGCAGCAAGGATGCTTGAATAAGAAAAAGACCCCTCGTCTCAGGTCCGCGGGAGTTCACCACCACCACCGCCACCAGGGGAGTACGAGGACTGCTGCTTCGTGGGGTGCATGTGCGCAAGGTGCTCCTCGAAAGCGCCCAAACACATGCCAACCGCCGCCCTGGACCTCACCAACGCACCCCCCTCCGGCGGCGGGACGGCCAAACGGCAACATCGAGGCATCAACCGATGAAGGGAAGGCACCAGCAGCTGAAGCCAGGGCGGGGAGAAGAACGGCGGAGGAGCAACGGGAAGCAGAGCCTGGCGGGGCGACCGAATCCGCGAACACCAAAGCTGTACGGTCCCTTCTTGACGGGAGGCCGACAGCTACGGCCGAAATATCGCCACAAGAACGTGGGTCATTACTCCGACGGTAGGACCCCACATGAGAATGTATTTGACTTGCCTGGGGATCTCCTCCTGCCCCCTCCCTTCTCCCACCTACTCCTTCTCCTCCTGCCTGCTCCTCCTCTTGCCTCAACCCCTGCCTCCTCCTCTTGCCTCCTCCACCGCCTCCTCCTCCTTTTTCCTCTCCCCTTAGCGCCGCGCACGCTCGTTTGAAACACTTGGAAAAAAACTTCACGGATTGAGGGCGGGTCGCTTTCAAAATGTGGCTGTCGCCTAAGCGTCGCGCACATTCGTTTTAAACATTTGCACCGGTCTCACGAATTGAGGACAGGTCGTTTTCAACATGTGGCTCTCGCCTTAGCGCCGCACACTTGGGTCGTTTTCAAAATGTGGCTCTCGCCTAAGCGCCGCGCGCGCGCTCGTTTGAAAAATGTGCAAGGGGCTCACGGATTGAGGGCGGGCCGTTCTCAAAATGTGGCTCTCGCCTTAGCGCCGCACACATTCGTTTGAACAGATGTGCAACAATTTCACGGACTGAAGACGGGTCGTTTTCAACATGTGGCTCTCGCCTTAGCGCCGCACGTATTCGTTTTAACAGTTCGCTAGAGTTTCACGAATTGAGGACGGGTCGTTTTCAAAAAGTGGCTCTCGCCTCAGCGCCGCGCGCACTCATTTTGAACATTTGGAAGAACTTTACGGATTCGATCAAGTCCCAGCGGTTACGCGCCGGAGGACGACCCCGAGGAAACGCGCGCCGGAGGACGACCCCGATAAAGCACGTGAGGTTCGGGCCCTATAGGGAAGGGTCTCCCGCCTGAGATTTCCTCGCAATTCACTCACAGACGAGACTCCTTTGTCCATATTCAGGCCTCAGGAGCCCATGCGTGATGACGGTTGCAGAAGTCCGATGACCCGCCTCGAATTCGAACATGATGTGCGAGCCCCATAGGGAGGCGGCTCCCGCCCGAGAGTTCTTCGAATTTCACTCACACACGAGGCTCCCGCCTGATACTTGCTCCAAATTCAAGCCTCAGGTGCCCAAAAGTGACGACGGTTACAGAAGGCCGATGACCCGCTTCGGATTCGAACATGAAACGCGGGCCCCATAGGGAGGGGGGCTCCCGCCCGAGACTTCCTCGCAATTCACTCACACACGAGGCACCCGCCTGATACGTCACCCATATTCAGACCTCAGGAGGCCAAGGATGACGACAGTTACACGAGGCCGATGACCCGCCTCGGATTCGAACATGAGACGCGGGCCCCATAGGGAGGTGGGCTCCCGCCCGAGACTTCCTCGCAATTCACTCACAGACGAGGCACCCGCCTGATACTTCCTGCACATTCGGGCCTCAGGTGCCCAAAAGTGACGACAGTCACAGGAGACCGATGACCCGCCTCGGATTTGAACATGAAACGCGGGCCCCACAGGGAGGGGGCTCCCGCCCGAGACCTCCTCGCAATTCGCTCACACACGAGGCTCCCGCCCGAGACGACACACAGGCGAGTGATGATCATGATGATGTGAGTGATGATGATGACGATGATGATGGTGATGATGATTGCGACGATGATGAGGTCAGTGGTGATGATGGTGTGTGAGTGATTGACTGCGTGAAAGTGCGATCGTGTGTGGTGAGTGTGTGACTGACTATGATGGGGTAAATGATTGAGTGTCAGAGGTTTATTGCGTAATAGAGTGGTCGTGTGTGGTGCGTGTGTGGCTGATGATGATGGTGCGGCTGATTGAGTGAATGAGTGTGCGAAGGGAGAAGAAGCTGAAGGTGTTATGATGATGGTGCATGAGTGATTGAACGAGTGAACGCGCGAAGGCAGAAACAGAGAGGGAGTGTTCCTTCCATCCTGTTCCTGCGCGGGGTGTCCAAAGAAAACAAGTACCCCACTGTGGATGTGGGGGAAACACCGACTAACCTTAGGTCGGGCATGTCCTCCACCAGGCGGAAATTCAAAGAACACCACAAACTAGTCAAATCATATTTCTTGCGCGACAAAATGAGCACGACAAATCGTCACCAGACTATTGTTTGACTGTTCTTGGATATTCCTCCTGTACAGGGGAATGCCCTATTAAGACGAACCACAATTAGAGGAGCTGTGTCCCCTCCCCCCCCACGGGGTGGGAACGCATCGTGTCGACGACCTCTCAAGAGGGATGTCGAAACCGATGGGCCCCCCCCAGGGTGCTCAAGAACCACAGCTCCCCCCAACTGTGGCTGGCCTGGAGTGCGACCCCGTCCGCCTAAGGCCCAACGCCCCACGGATATCCCGTCGGACTATTTTGGGCAGGGCACCCGAGGAGGACACAGGACTCTTCCCACGGCCTCGTGGTCCCAGAACACCACAAAAAGACATGCGGTTTGCACAGAGTGGGATCGACATGACACGCGGGTACCCTCGATTTGGCCTGGTCGGCCTACTAGTCAGGGCCGACTGTACCATACCTATACGACCACCCTTCGGGTGATAAGGAGGTTCGCGGGGGGGAACCAACGTCTGACTCGATCGGTCTGACTATCGATTTCACGATCGATCTCACTATCGGTCTCGCTCGATCGGTCTCACCCGATCGATCTCACAATCGATCTCACCCGATCTACTTCATTCGATCTATCTCACAATCGATCTGGCTATCGATCTCACAACCGATCTCACTATCGACCTCACTATCGATGTCACAATCGATCTCATATTCGGTCCCAATATCGGTATCACTATCGATATCACAATCGATCTCACAATCAACGTCATCATCATCACCAACATCATCGACATCAACTTCACCAACATCATCATGATCATGATCATCGGGACACCATCATCATCAGCATCACCTCATCACCATCATCATCAACACCATCATCATCATCATCATCGGGACACCATCATCGTCACCATCATCATCATCAATCTCATCATCACCGGGACACCACCATCATCTCATCATCACCACCATCATGAACAGCATCATCAACATCAGCATCATCGGGACACCATCATCACCATCGGCCACATCAACATCATCAACATCATCATCATCATCGGGACACCATCATCATCATCAGCAACAATATCATCACCATCATCATCATCGGGACACCATCATCACCAACATCAGCATCATCATCACCGGGCCACCATCATCAACATCATCATCATCACCTCATCATCATCCTCATCATGCACATCATCATCATCGGGACACCATCATCATCATCATCATCACCATCAACATCCTCATCATCGAGACACCATCATCATCATCACCATCATCATCATCAACAACATCATCATCAAACTTATCATCATCATCATCCGGACACCATCATCATCACCATCAATTTCATCAGCATCATCTCATCATTATCAACATCATCAGGACCAACAGCAGCATCATCATCGGGACACCATCATCATCAGCAACAGCAAAAACATCAATATCATCATCATCGGGACACCGTCATCATCACCACCGTGGTCATCATCATCATCAACCTCGTCAACATCTTCATCATCATCATCATCATCATCATTGTCGGGACACCATCATCATCAACACCACCACCATCACCATCATCATCATCATCATCGTCATCATCAACATCATCGACATCATCGACATCATCATCATCATCATCATCATCATCAACATCATCATCATCATCATGATCATGATCATGATCATGATCATGATCATGATCATGATCATCATCATCATCATCATCATCATCATCATCATCATCATCATCATCATCATCATCATCATCATCGGGACACCGACGGGACACCGGCGGGACACCGGCGGGACACCGGCGGGACACCGCGGGCCACCGGCTCCCGGAAAAGAATCATTTGGTCCGGCCTCGCCTCAGCCGGAGGCGGGATACCAGCGGGACACCGCGGGCCACCGGCCCCCGGAAAGGAATCATTTGGTCCGGCCGCGCCTCAGCCGGAGGAGACTTTCTTCTCGCCCGCCCATGCAGCTTCGCCTCGCCCGCACGCACGGCACGCACGAACACGGAACCGAAACCGAATTCCCGGTAGGGGGGCTCTCCGTTCCACTTCGATCTCCACCTCCGATACTCGAAATAATTTCGATCACCCGGCAAAATGCCCAAACAGTGTCTGCCCGACCCGATGGCGAAGTGTCGAACGAGTACCGCCTCCAAGGGCCCGACACGTGCAAACCCTCCAGTTTCGGTACTTTCTTGGTGCTCGAACTTCTCTCTGGTGATCAGGGCTAGAGTATGTTGGAACATCATGGCCCTATACCCCCAAACGAACAGCATTCCTGGGCGGAGGGCCCAAACACGAAGAACATGGAGAGGTACCCATCCACAACAGGGGTTGGTCTTGACCCGTGTGCCAGCTGTACAGTCGGACCCAGGTCAGGAGAACATCCCTCAAGAACATGAGACCCTTCCGTCGGCCAAAACAAGCAGAACATCGAATGGTACCCTCCCCAGGATGCACTGGTACCCTCCCCAGGATGCAATGCACAAGAACATCCAAGAAACACAAAACACATCCCCAAACGACCTCGATGTCATACCTCGGTCTGGCTGTGTCCGAGACCGTCCATCTCGCCTCCCGTTTCTCCATGCTGGGAGTGGAGCGGCAAGGCAGGAGCGGTAGGATGTAGAGGGACAAGTGCACAATGCGGCTGGTCGGCAAGAAACAAGTGGAGCTGATGAAGCCGGGGTGGCCTGCCCGTCAACTTTCCCCACGACATCCGTCAGATCCTTAACGACCAAGCCCATCAGAATACCAATCAGCCCTGCCCGTCAAAGCGGGGGATTGTCACAATGGCAACAGCGAGTCGCAGTGAGATCGGTTCTGGGACAATTGAGAACGCAAACGGCCCAGGAGGGACACACAGCGACGGTGACGACACCAATGCCAACCATCTTACAGACGTGTGACCTAACGATCTGCTTTTAGATTCGTGTGTTTCTCCCCCTCCCTTGTACCCGCCGCTAGCTATGCGAACGCTCCCCTGCTGGGAACAATTTTTCACACCAGCGCCTCAGAACCCACCAAGATGGTAGAATACGCAAAAAGGATCAGACTGCGTAGAGCGGGCCCTGAAGAGGGACGGGGGAGGAGCGAGGGCGGAGGCGGGAGGTCTGGCGGCAGGAGGAAGGAATGAACAGAACGATGCGGGAAGAAGAAAGAAAGGCGGTGAATTGAAGAATTGGACGGGGTGTGGGGCCGAGGCCACGCCCGGTGCATCAAGGACGCTCCGCGGAGTGAGCACCGTGAGTGGGGCTGGGGCGGGCGCACGGCGGAGGGACGCGAGGGTCGGTGGGGCACGGTGGGCTCCTCGCTTCCATGCTGAGCCCAGACGGCGGCCTGACGATGCTCCGCGATGTGAATTGTACGTTTCAATGGTTTGAGGAGCGCAGGCGCGCAGCACTCTTTGGAATGGCAACACCCAGGCAAGTGGCGCCGAGGCGAAAGCGCGATTAATGAATACGGCGCGAAGAAGTTCATGCCGATGTCGCGATTCCTGAGAGGCGGGAGCGCACTCTCAAAAAATGTGCGACCCCCCCCCAGGGATAGCTCGGCTCATGAATCAACTATGAGGCAATCAAAAGCTCGGCGCGAGTCTTCAGTGAGTCGTGCGGCAGTCTTGGGCGAGAGCACAACTCCCGAATTGCGTGAGCGCGAGTGCTGAGTATATTGCAACAACATCCTTGGCGACAACAGGGATCTCGACTAATTGTAAGGAGATCTCACGTGTTGGTTCACAACAGATCATTCAATACTCTCCACACAAGGGTGTGGCCATTTCTGCGCCTGGTTGCTCCAGGACGTGAGGGATGGCTTAGTCCTCCAAATGCATTCATCGTTCTCCACTGCGTGCAAGTGCGTACGCGAGAACGGTCTTTGAAGTTGGCTCGTTGCATTCCCGCCAAGCCCACCGCTCGGTTGCTACCTCGAAGGCGAGCGTGAAAGAACAAGTTCTCATTTTGAGCTCCAGCTGGCCACACGGAGCCGATGCAAACCCAGACCCCCATCGCTCCCACGAGTTTGCTTGACACCCGGCGCTTTTAATGTGACTGGTCATGGTGTTGCCTCGAAGTCTACATGAAATGCTTGTATCCACTGTCAAGTCCGAAGGACACCAGCCTCTGAACAACTCCACACACTCGTGCACAGCATTCTCGAAGCTTCAGAAGAAATATGGGCCCAAAACGCGGAAGAAAGGTCTCCCAATACCTGGCGCACGTGCACAACTGGGATGCAGCTGACCAACGAAGGCGGCGAGCTACGGCGCACAGCGCGGCGCTCTCAGGGAGCACGGATGCGCCCTGTGAGGGAGCGAGGAGGCGTGGAACCATCGCCGAGCGTACTCTTCACAGCCGTGCCGTCCAGCAGGGAAGGGAAGGGAAGGAGCCCAAATGTCCCTGTAGGTCACCAGGGCTGGAAGTCTCGGAAATCCCCAGGGGCCCGCTGATGCCTGCGGAGGCTCCAAAACTGGTCAGAAACTCTCCCAAACCCTCGATCCTCGATGTCCCTCCCCGAACACGTCCACGGTGACACCAAAATTGAAACCCGACCGAACCGATATCGAAACTGGACCAACAACACTGAAACGCCGATCGTATCCTGAAGGGACGTAGCGGCGCAACATCCGACCGAAGCGAATCGACCGAATGCAGCTGACCGCGAGGCAACCGAACGGACCGTGGCCTCTTCTCCCCCGCGCCCCCCCCTCGCAGGTCCGAGCAGCACTATCGTCCCGGCCAGGCTCGCCTTTGCCCACGCCTTGCGGCCCAGCAGAATAGGAGGGGCGGGGCCGGGGGAGGGGTGGGGCGGGGGGAAGAAGAGAGCTCAGAGGAGTGGGGCAAGATGAAAAGGGGAGGAGGAGTGCGAAGAGGGGAAGAGGGCGTTGATGGCGCTGGGAGGGGTGGGGGCCGGAGGGCGTGGGTTGTCGGGGAGGGGGGAGGATGAAGCGGACCAATCACCGCTGACCGGTGCGCTGGTCCCGGGGTTGGGGGGTTGCGCCCGCTCCCAGGTGATAAGGAGGTTCGGGGCGGGGGAAGGAGGAACCAACGTCTCATTCAATCGATGTCGCTATCCATCTCACTATCAATCTCACTAGCGATATCACGATCGATCGCACGATCGATCTCGCTATCGATCGCACGATTGATCTCACTATCCCTCGCCCTATCGATCTCACTATCGACCGTGCAACCGACCTCACTATTGATGTCACGATCGATCGCGCGATCGATCTCACGATCGATCGCACAAGCGATGTCTCTATCGATCTCACTATCGACCTCACTATCGACCTCACGAGACACCACGGGACACCACGGGACACCACGGGACACCGCGAGATGCCGCTGGACATCACTGGTCACCACGGGACACCATCAGGACACCACAGCGGGACACCGCGGGACACCACGGGACACCACGGGATAGCATCACTGGACACCCAGCACCACGGGACACAGCACCGCTGGACACCGCGGGATACCACGGGACACGACGGGACACCATCGAGACAGCCCGCCAACCGGGGGTCGGACTGCTGTCCACAACGCGCCCTGGCCAGAGGAGAGTTCATTCCTCTCTCGCCCGCCCACGCGGCTTCGCCTCGCCTGCACGCGCGACACGAACCCGAAACCGAACCCGATGTCTCAGTGGGGGCATCTCCGTTCTACTGCGATCTCACCCCCCAGCCTCCGATATAGGTCCCCTGCTCTGAACGCATTGTGGAATGTAAAATCAAAGTATTGACGCAAAAGTGATCCCAGCAACACGGGGATCATGCACCGACGTTCGCACTCAAAGTCCTCATGCTCTAAGATGAGGCGTTGCCAGGAAAGAGTCACCACCGCCCACCTGCTAGCAGGCTAACGGCACAATTGCTTGTCAAGTGTGATGTCTGATGAACGAACGCCAGACCGATTCCTCCAACCTTGCATCTGCTGCCTGTACGTCTGTGGATCACTGCACCGTCTCCTCCTCGTCGTCTCACTTGATCCTCTTGTTCTGCTTCCTCATCCCTGGATGCTTCTTATCGCAATGCGTCAGTGCTGAGTGCGGGCAAGGCAAGAGCGGCTTCCTGCGAGGAGGCTCTGCGACGGACAACAATTATTCGACGCGGCTAGCGTTTCCCTTGATGGGCGGCGAGGGGCAGAGAAGGCAAGTAGTTCGAGGATGGGCGATGCGAAAACACGCGCTTCTCTGCTTGAGTCCGCTTCGCCGGCGACCGCGGACCGCTTCGCCAGCGGACCGATCCGTTACTGGTCGCTCCCGCTTCCCCCCGAAACGGCCATTCTGCCCCAGAGGTCCAAATACGAGGTTGGCCAGCGAAAGTCGCTGAAGATGGGCCGACGGGACAAGGATGCAAGGGCAACCTTGGAATATTGCTCATCCTCAATATGCGGGTTGACTGTAACGGAAGAGGCCCGTGGAACATCCCTGTGCGACACCCCTTTTGGAAGCCCAAGAGAATCGCCATTTTCATTGCGATGATCATGGGGCTCTGACAATAGACTTAGGTCGGGCGTGTCCCCCGACAGGCGGATTTTGGAACGAAAAATAAAAAAATGTCAAAACATACCACCACAATGTTCAAAAATAGTCAAAACATCGTCCCCATACTTTTTGTTTTGACTATTGTCGAATACTCCTTCTGTAGAGGGACAGGCCCGCCTTAACAATAGACACGTGGGCCGGACGGCCGCCGTGCCTGAGAGTTCCCGAGAATCGGTGGGCGAGGGGGCCCACGGACCACCTCTGGCCGACACCCCCCTGGGGAGGCTCTGAGTGCGACGCCTGCTGCATCGCGGCGATCATGGAGCTCCCGCAAGGAGACACGTCTGCCTCCACCCCATCGCCATCTTCCCTGAGAGGTCCCGACAACCCGGGCACGGACGGGCAGGTGGATTACCGCTGGTCGACACCCCCTTCGGATGTCCAGGTGCGATGTCTGCAACATCACGATGACCATGGAGCTCTGAAAAAGAGACACGTTCACCCCCCACCGAAACGGCCCTTCTGCCTGGAAGATCCCAAACATCTGGGCGCGCACGTGCCTGTGGACCTCCTTGGTAGACCCCCCCTTGGGAAACCGAGGTGCGATGACTGCTGCACCGCGATGATCATACGGCTCTGAAAAAGAGACAGGCCCACCTCCCCCGCAGGGCCACCCCACCCGAGAGGGCTTGACATTCTGGGCGCTGGGCTTGTGGAGCGCCCACTGTCGACACCCTCTTCGGGGGCCCAGGTGCATCGCACGCTTCATCGCGATGATGACTGGGCCCTGAAGCGAACGCACGTCCGCCTCCCCAAACGGCCATTCTGCCTGAGGGGAGCCCGACAATCTGATCGTGGCGCGGAGGGTCCCGTGGGTTACCCTTGGTCGACACCCACTTGGCAGGGCCAAGTGCGACGCCTGCTACAGTTAACGCGTGTAATGAGGACGCACGAGAAGGATGCGGGCCTTGGACGGCCACGTCGACACTTTGCGGGGGGGGCGCGGCCAGCGAAAGCGGCCAAGGATGAGCCGAAGGGGAAGAATGCATGGGCGGCCTTGGAAAGTTCCTCATCCTTATTATGCGGGATGACTGTACATCGCGATGATCATGTGGGAGAAGGTTCAGCGACAGGCAAAACAAACGGGGGGGAAGCCCGTACCTGAGCAAAGGGAGGCACCACAACAAACGCGACGCGCGGAGAAGGCTCCTCCTCCTCCTCCTCCTCCTCCTCCTCCTCCTTCCTTCTCCCTGTTGGACCTCCTCCTCTTCCTCCTTTCCTCCTCCTCCTCCCGATCCTCGTCCTCACCGTGGTGGTACGCATCACTCGGCTGCTCGAGTCCCATGGTCAAGGACTGACCGACAGCGGCTCGCCACGAAGAGTCTGAGGCAATGTTGGATCGAATGACGAGATGGGGAGAAGACAAACAGTAAACGTCTCCTTGATATTCGCCCTGATGACGCTATCCTCGTTGGGCGCGACCTCACGACGAAACCAGAAAAAAACCCGCATCCCCTCGCTTCTGCCTCTTCGCTCCTCCCTCATCCTTCTTGTCAGGCTCCTTTCTGCAATCCCAAGGCAACAGATCTCGGCGATCGGGTTCCCCGAAATGAGGGTTCTAATTGGGGCGCGCGCTCGAGGAGGGTAATAATCATGGGTGGGCGGACTACAGGCGGGTGCTCACGGAGTGGGAATGTCACGAGCGCTGGCACAACATTTTGTCTCGCTTCGGATCTGTGCTGGGACTGGTGCTGTTGGACGAGCAGTGTGGCTCTCACTTGGACTCGCGCACTAAAGGTGTACGCATGCAGGAGGTGCGACTCATGCAGCGTGCTGGCAGGAGGAGGATTGCATGATTGCCTGGGGAAACCAAAGTCCTACGCAGGATAGTTGTATGGGGAACACAAAACTGATGATAGGTGGCGGCGCTCCCGCGCGGCCATGCTGGAGGTGAGGCTCGTCGAATGGAAAGGAAGATCGAGCTCGTGGACTGGGGAGAGCGCGGTCCCTGCGAAAGAAAAACAGGGTGAGTGGGCAGGTGTCGTGGTCCCACGTGGCCTCCCTGAAGGTGAAACTAGTGGATCGCGAAGAGCGCGATCAATGTAAAACATCAGGGTGTGAGGGCAGGCGTCGGGTTCGAGGCGGCAGAACACGTGGAGTGGGAAGGGCACGATCCCAATGAACAATTACCCTGGCGAAGGACCCAACCATACGCAAGTGTGAATACCACCTGGCAGGTGGGACGGAGGAGGGGAATCTCCATATGGCAAGTTCCGGAAACTCTGAACCCTAAAACATTGCCATCTCTTGGCGGCGCCCTTTTTGCTTCCGCAAACTCCCGCCAGCCTTCCGCCTTCGGAGGCGGCCTCGTCTTACTTCCGCGGCCTTCTGCCGCCCTTCCGCCGCATTGCGCCGAGGAAGCGATGGCAGCTCCTTCGGTCCTCGAAGGCGAGGCCCTTTCTGGAGGGCCGCAAATGGGGCCGCGAAATGTGTGCGGGGTGTGCCGAAATTGGCGGTGACGCCGCCGTGTGGAGAATGCCTATGGGGCCTTCGGTGGAGCTCCCCATGGGGCCGCGAAGCGTGTGAGGGGTGTGCCGAGACGGTTGTGACGCCCGCATGTGGACGGTGCCTCTGGGGCCTTCGGTGGAGCTCCCCATGGGGCCGCGAGCCGTGCGAGAGCTGTGCCGAAACGGGCGTGACGTCCAGATGTGGACGGTGCCTCTGAATCCTTGGGTGGAGCTCCATGTGGGGCAACGAATCGTGTGACCGGTGTGCCGAAACGGGCGCGACGCCCACGTGTGAACGGTGCCTGTGGGGCCTTCGGTGGAGCGTCCTGTGGGGCGACGAAATGTGTGAGGGGTGTGCCGAAACAGGCGTGGCGCCCACGTGTGGACGCTGCCTCTGGGGAATGCGGTGGAGCTCCTTATGAGAGGCGAAACGTGTACGGGATGTGCCAAAACGGGCGCGACGACCACATGCGGACGTGTTTCCCTGGGGCCTTCGGTGGAGTTCCATGTAAAGGGTGCGCCGAAACGGGCGTGACGCCCACGTGTGAACGGTGCCTGTGGGGCCTTCGGTGGAGCTCCCTGTGGGGCCACGAACCGTGTGAGGGGTGTGCCGAAACAAGCGAGACGCCCACGTGTGGAGAATGCCACTGGGGCATTCGTTGGAGCCCCCTGTGGGGCTGCAAGAAACGTAAAGGGTGTGCGCCGCAATGGGCGTGACGCCCACATGTGGACGTTGCATCTGGGGCTTTCGGTGGAGCTCCCTGTGCCCACGAAGCATGTGAAGGGTGTGCCGAAACAAGCGTGACGCCCACACGTAGACGGTGCCTCTGGGGCCTTCGGTGGAGCTCCCTATGGCGCCACTAAGCGTGTGAATGGGGTGCCCAAACGGGCGCGACGGCCACATGTAAACGATACATGTGGGGCTTTCGGTGGAGCTCCCTGTGGGGCTACGAACCGTGTGAGGGGTGTGCCGAAACGGGTGTCACGCCCACATGTGGGTGGTGCCTCTGGGGCCTGAGGTAGAGCCCCCTACGGGGCCACGAAGCGTGCGACGGGTTTGCCGAAATTGGAGGCACGGATGGGAGGAGGGAAGGGCGGAACGAGGACAGAGGAGTGACGCGGGGCGCTACGCGGCCTCCTTGGAGGAGGAAGTCGTGGAGTGGGAAGAGCGCCTATGGACATCCAGGGCGTGAGGGTAGGGCATCGCGCTCCCATGCGGCCTCCCAAGAGGTGGAGCGTGTGGGAACGTGAAGGGCACTATGCTATGTGAACAATTTTCATGGCGATGAGCCCAATCATATGCAAGTGTGAGTTCCGCAAGGCAGGTGGGACGACGAAAAGTGGGTGAAACCCCGTGTGATGCCACGCAACGTGTGAACGGTGTGCCGACATGGACGGGGGGGACGCATGCGAACCCTGACAGCAGAACCGTTGCTGGACCCCCCAGCGAGGCCACGAAAAGTGTGAGGGGTGCGCCGACATGGTTTTGGGGATGCATGCGAACCCCGCCACAAGAGCCTTCGGTGGAGCTGTCTGTGGGGCCACGGACACTGTGAGGGGTGCGCCGAAATGGCCGGGGGGGGGGGCGCATGCGAACACTGCCACAGGAGTCTTCGGTGGAGATCCCTGTGGGGCCACGAGAAGTGTGAGGGGTGTGCCTAAATGAGCGGGGTGACGCATGCGAGTCCTGCCGCTAGAGCCTTCGGTGGAGTTGTGGGGCCACGAAGCGTGTGAGGGGTGTGCCGGAATTTGCGGGGGAGCGCATGCGAGCCTTGCCACAAGGGCATTCGGTGGAGCCCCCTTTATGGAGCTACGAAACATGTGATTGGTGTACCGAAGTGGGCGAGGGGACGCGTGCGAACCTTGCCAAATTTGCCTTCGGCGGAGCTCCAGTTGGGGCCCCGAAGCGTATGAGGGTCGTGCCGAAATTGGCGCGGGGGACGCATGCGAATCCTGCCACAGGAGCCCTCGGTGGAGCTCCTTGTGTGCCCACGAAAACTATAAGGGGTGCGCCGAAATGGGCGGGGGGAGTCAGTCATGCATACCCTGCCACAAGAGACTTCGGTGATGCTCCCCTGCGGGGCTACGAAACGTGCGAGAGCGGTGCCGACATGGGTGGAGGGGACGCATGCGAATCCTGCCACAAGAGCCTTTGGTGGAGCCCCCCGTGGGGCCACGGAATGCGTGAGGAGTGCGTCGGAACTCGAGCGGGAGGAAGAAAGGGAGAATCGGGCGCGGGGCACTGTCTCGTCAAAGCGAGGACCCAACGCAACAAGATGGCTGGGGGAACTGAGGATGCGAGGATGTAGGTGTAGCGCTTCCGCGCGGCCTCCCTGGAGGTGGAACTCGTGCAGGCGCGGCCCCCATGAAGGTTCGGGTCCTGGAGGTTGGAAGAGCATGCAGGCAGGAGGTGGGATTCGCGCAGCGTGCTTGAAAGAACAGCTGGAGGATGGAAGGAGGAGAGGGAGGAGGAGAGGGATGAGGAGGAGTGCGCGGCCCCAGAGGGCGACCGACGACGGCGGACGACACGTCACCTCCTCAGGGCGGCAACGGTGGCAGGCGGGGCCCGCCTGCGGAGCTGGATGAGGCGGGCTTTAGCCAGCTTCTCCAGACGCTCTCTCTCGCGGGGCGCTGACACACGGGGCCGCCATTTAGCTTCATGGTAGCACGTGTAGCACGAATCAATAAACAAGGCGACACTGATGAGTTGAGAAAGACCAAGGGGAAGAAGCAGGAAGAGAGAGGCGCGAGCGGAGGCAGAGGCGGAAGCAAAAGAGGACGGAAGCGAGGGGAGAATGCAACAAACGGGAGAGAAGCAGTGACAAACAAGAATGTGAAGCATGCGGTCGGCAGAGGCCATGTCACAAAACCTACAATTAAGAGTAACACCACGGAAGCGGCGCGAGGTGCACCATGAGTTTCAAAACGTGCGTATTACATTCGCTGCAATACAGGCAGGGGCATGCTTACACAGACGCTGGAGTGCAATGTACATAAGATCAAGCTGGGCAGGGGGCAGGGGACGGAGGCGAGCCGAACTTCTTAAGCCTTACCTCAAGAATCGACCGCAGCGAAATCGGAGACAGAGCGAGAAGGGCGGACTCAGTCACGGCTTGAATCTTGGGAGTGCCGGAGGGCGGGACGGACGGGATGGACGTGAGCTTACGAAAGTTGGTAATCATGGCGTACACGACGGACGACCTCCACACCTTAGACCATTTCCATACCACGAGCATGTTGTCAGCATCGCTATCATATTCGAAGAGGGCCCTGGCGTCGTCGAAAGCGGGCGACATGATCGCAGCTCTGTACATGGCCGCGCGACTTGCCGCTTCTAGAGAACGAGCCTGTGTCGGGAATCCCCATTCACGGAGCTGCTGCAAGAGGTTCTGGGGGAGGCCATTGTTCGGGGCGTTGGTCACACCAAGAGAGGACCATTGTTCAGGACCGAGAAAGCCAAGAGGTTCACCATGAGAAGGGATTTACATAGCCCAGCCCCGACATGTTTGATTTCATGAGCCCGCGAGATACATTTCATAGACGGAGGACCCCAACTAGCATTTCGGCCATCTTCCCCAAGGTACACTCCGAGATACTTGCCCGCGCGCTGGAAGGTGAGGCCCTTGGCAGTCCTCCCACCAGAGGCGACCATCCTCTCACAGCACTGTTCCTGCGAGAGGTCGCCAAGCGGTACAATGACCGACTTCTTAAGGTGGATGTGAAGACACGCAGCTGTACCCGCGATCTTTCACGCAGGCAAGAGATCGCGGAAGGCGGAGAAGATATCAGCAGCGGCAACGCCGATGTCGTCTGCGAAAGCTGCCAAGCACGAGAGACGCCTGGGAATACGGGTGAGCATGTAACGGATGAGCGGGTCAAGGGCGAGGCAGAAGATGGTACCTGAGAGAGGGTATCCTTGCTTGATCCCACGGGAGGCTAAGAAGGAGGCCTTGCGGATCCCATTGAATTTGATGTTGATTTTAACGTCATTGTACAGCGAGTGCACGACATTGATGACGAAGGAAGGAATACCCATGGCCCGAAGAACCCAGAAGATGAAACTGTGCAATCAACTTGGGAAAGCAGCCCGAACATCGTAGTAGATGGTCCCCGCGTTTTGGTGGCCGTATTGGGCAAACCAAGACACCGCCTTACTCTCGAGGTTGATAATCCCACCAGCCCTCTGGGCGTAGGTGGTCTAGAGCAGATCCTCTTCCACCCCTCCCTCTTCCCCCTTGGGGAGGGGTTTACCCCTCCCCCTACCCCCTCCCCTGGACCTGGACGGGGGGGGCCGCGGGTAGTTAGAGCGTCCAAGATGGCCCAAGACGGCTCCAAGAGCGCCTCAGAGAACCCAAGATGAGCTCCAAGATGGCTCAAGATAGCGCAAGATCGCTCACGATGGCTCCTAAGATGGTTCCAAGAAGCCCAAAGACGGCCCCAAGATAACTCCAAGTGGCCAAACAGCTCCCCAAGGAGGCCCCGAAGAGGCCAAAATCGTCCCAAAACCTAAGGAAAATCAATGATTTTTGCTTTCTCGCCTTTTCGCTTCCGATGGCCATCCGAGGCCTGGAGATGGCTCCAAGATGGCCCAAGAGGGCCCCAAGAGAGCCCCAAAAGAGCCCCAAGACGGCCCCAAGAGCGCCCAAGAGCACTCCAAGAGCGTTCCAAGAGGGGTCCAAGAGGCGATTTTAGGGGCTTCCGAGGGGGGGCGCTAATTAAACCCCCCCTCTTGTTTGATCGACTCCCTCCAAGATGGCCCCAAAAGCGCCCCGAAGGCTCCCCAGAGCGCCTCAAGAGGGTCCCAAGAGGCGCCCAAGATGCCCCAAGGCGCCCAAAAAGCCCTCCAAGAGGCCCTCAAAAGACCCCCAAGAAGCTCCTTCCCCTCCTCCTCCTCCTCCTCCGATTCTTCCTCCTTCTCCGTCCTCCTCCTCCTCCTCCTCCTCCTCCTCTTCCCCCTCCTCCTCCTCCTCCTCCTCCGACGACGACGACGACGACGACGACTCCTCTTCCATCCTCCCCCTCTCGGGGTCTGTGACAGCTTCCCCCGCCCTTTGTTATTCTGCATGCTCCCCGACTTCCCTGATCACCTCAACTCCCCTGAGCATCGTTTCTGGATGGGCTGGTGGGGATACGCGAAGCGTCAACAATATTCTCGTTCATGAAACGGCCAGCGATAAAACCTCGCTGGTTGCCAAGCACAGTTTGGGCAACGACTCTCGAAAAGGACCTGTTGAGGGCGACGGAAACCAACTTGTTATCAGAATTCCCAAGAGTAATGGGGCGAGTAGAGGGATGATGAGGAGGAGGAGAAGGAGGAGGAAGAACGCAGGACGGTCTGAGAAAGCAAGAGCCCTATTCAGGATGTTGGGAACCTTTGCTACACAATGAAGGTGTCTGGTCGGCCCTAGAATCTCCAGATATCTCTAAGGACTTTCGCACAGGTCCCTGGAGGTTGCCAACCTAATCTTTCGTATAGATCTCGCGCTGTGGGTTGCTGTCTGTCGGCCCGGATCCCGAGACTCGAGACGGCCCCTGAAGGCGTTTTGCCTTGAACGCCCGCGTCGAGGCGGCACGAATCTGCCATACCGCAACTGCCCTGCCTTGCTTCCCCATATCTGGCCATCGCACCTCGGACGTCCATTCCCCGTGCATGTTCGGTTTCGTGTGCTGATGTTCAAGGTGATCCACGATGCTCCTCGCCGAGAAGAAATGCACACGTCCGGGCGACACCAAAATATAGTTAGGCAACGTTTCCGCTGGAACCTCACAGACGGCGAGACCCCGCTACGGTTTGTTTCCAAGGATACCAGCAGCCGAGCTCCGATGAGCAGCCCGACGAGAACCAGAGGCACCACCCCGTACATCGTCTTGATGAGCATGTCTCGCGAAGCCTTGGGCGAACAGGTGTCGGAGACTCCCCCGTATCCTCCTGCCCCCTCTCCCCTCTCACGCTGCTACTGGCTCTCTCCTCCTCCCTTCTGCTTCATCTTCTCGTTCCCTTCTTCCTTCCTCCCTGCTCCTTCCTGCCTCCTATCTCCTCCTGCTCCCTCCTCTCCTCCTCCACCAATCTTGTCCTCCTCGTCCACCTGTTCGTTGTCGTCATCCTCCTTCCACAGTCTCCTCCGTCCATCTTCCTCCACAGACTCCTCCCTCCTCGCCGACTCCCTCCCCTCCCCACCTCCCTCCACCTCCTCCTCCTCCTCCCTCCTCCTCCTCCTCCTCCTCCTCCTCCTCCTCCTCCTCCTCCTCCCCCTCCTCCTCCTCCTCCTCCTCCCCCTCCTCCCCCTCCTCCTCCTCCTCCTCCTCCTCCTCCTCCTCCTCCTCCTCCTCCTCCTTGTCGTCCCCGTCCCCCTCGACCCTCCACCCACCCTTATCCTTCTCCGCATGCCCCTCTTCCCGCCTCCCGCTCCTCCTCCGCTCCTCCTCCTCCTCCTCCTCCTCCTCCTCCTCCTCCTCCTCCTCCTCCTCCTCCTCCGTGCGTTTCGATTTCACCGCCGAAGGCAACAATCCACTCAGTCTCGCCGCCGTGCACCCATGCCTCTTCTTCTCCCGAGCGATGGGGCTGCCCGAGGGATCCCGCCCGCGACCATGCTGCCCCTTGCGCGGGCCGCCCCGTCGCGCCCTTCGGCCCATCTCTTCGGCCCATCCCCACTCGAGAACGGCAGCATGGCTTTCCGAGGCCACTGGGCACACTCACCGCGCATCCCTGGGATGCGGTTGGCCCGTGCTCCCCCGGGGCGCCGCGCGGGCCAGGGCCTCTCCGGCGCCCGGCCCTGCCCGCCGCGGCGCCCGCGCCTCGGCCAGGCCTCGGCCCGCCCGCCGTGGCCCTGCAGTCACGCCGCGCGTCGTCTTGCGCGATCGCCGCCCCTCTCGGGGGCCGTCCCCCGGGGGCCATCGAGGCACGGCCCGCGGCAGCACCCCCCCCCCCAGGGACGGGGTCGGGAGCTCCCGGGTGCCCACGCCTGGAACCAGATCATGGCGTCGGAGGTCTGGGTCCCGGGCTGCCCCGACCAGCACACGCCGCGAGAGGGGAGCCCGAGCGACTTGCCTCGGGCTTGCTCGGGCGTTCAGCTCTGGTCGCCAGAATGCGGGCTCGCAGAGATCTCAAACAGAAAGCTGCATGCGCAATATTCTTTTGCTGAGTGCCATCTGCCAGGCCTTGGGATCCTAGACAGGCAGTTGGCACCCCTCTTGACTCAGATTGCTGCGTCGGAGGTCTGGTTGCCCCGACCAGCACACGTCATGAGAGGAGCGCGAACAGCGTGCCTCGGGCTTGCTCAGCCGTTCCGTTCTGGTCGCACGGGGGTGGGTCGGCGGCGAGCCCAGGGGGGGAAGTGAGAAGGGGTGGGCCTTCTCAGAAGGCTCGGAAGTCCCCCAGCCTTCTGAGAAGTCTTCTAAGCCTTCCCCGAAGCCACCGGGAACTTCTCAGAAGGCGCGAGGGCTTCTGAGAAGTCCCGCCGCCTTCTGAGAGGGAGGGCCTTCTCGTTCTCGCTTCTCCCCCCCTCGCTCGCCGCCGAGTGGGGGGGGGTGGCGCTCTCCCCCGGCGGAGGGGGCAGAGCTGAGGAGGACGAGAAGGGCCCTGGGCAAGCGAGGGCAGAGCAGAGGAACGACCCAACGGGCCTCCGCGGCTTCAGACTCGTAGGAATGAAAAGGTCCGCGTGTCGCGTGTCGCGGGGCGCGCAGGCGGCTACCCTGCCTGCGCCCCGCGACCCGCGCCGTGATTCGCGCCCGCCAAGACCCGCCGCGCAACCCGCCTGCGCGGCGGGCCATCATCAACCGCGGGCCGGCCTGCGGCGCGTCGCAGGCGAGTCGCGCGGCGGGTCGCGGGGGCGGGTCGCGGCGGACGCGGCAGGTCGCGGCGGGCGGGGATCGCGGGCGGGACGGGGGTTAGTTGCGGGCGTGTCGCTGGACGACGACGGCGGCGGCGTTGTCGACGTCGACGACCGCGATTTTTTCCGACGCGGAGATCCCCATGCATGCATCTCTATCTCCATCGCTTTCGTTGGTGAGTGTCTGGGCGCAAACGCGTCTGAGTGTGAACAAGTCTGGATATGAGCTACTTAATACGAATCTGAATTTGAGTGAATCTAAATCTGAACGGGTGAGGATGCGTGGGCCTGGCTAAGAATCGTTCCAATGTTGCGTGGGACTGAGCGCGGTGAGAGTGAGTCTGGGCCTGAGAAATTCTGAGGGTGAGCGTGTCTGACTATGTGTGGTTGGGTATGGGCGAGTCTGTGCGGGACTCAAGCTGAATGTGAATGATGGGTGAGTCAGGGTGCGAGTGAGTGGAGAGAGGGGCTGGGTATGAGCAAGCCTGAAGGTGAGCTAATTATGGTGTAAGTTGGCCTGGGCATAATTTGTGGAGTATGGTTGGATCTGGGTGTATGAGTGGGTATGAGTGTGAGCGTGAACGTGTCTGATCCTAAGCGTCTGAATGCTAGTAGGACTGGGTGGGAGTGTGTCGAAGCATTATTGGAGACGCGTATGAGTGCTCCATCGTATACGTGGACATGATATATGACTGGGTCTGGACATCAGCGCGGGGCTCCTGAGACCTCCCTGGGAGCACGACCTGGACCATTCACAGTCAAGGGGCCGACGGGCGCGACCCACAGGAGCAAGCTGAAGAGCACAACATCGAGGCACATGACAACCATAAGTCGTAGCTACGAGTTTCCCGATCCAACGTGGCCGACACTGCAGGACGAAGTGGGCTTTTGCCAATCTCGTAAACAGACACTTGACGGTGACCATTCCAGTGCTGGGGCCGACTGGCGAGAGCACATGAAGTGGGTTAGACGGTCATGCAACTGTCATGCACAACGGCGGAGCAACTTCGTGGTCAAGATCACAACACTCTGCACCGTGAAGGCTAATGCGGATGAGAAAGGGTGCACCTGATCACCAGCAAGAGACCAGCGACATGATGACTGACGAGATCGGTGCGTACGAGTGGTGCGACAGACACAAACGACGGGTTGACAAGAATTTCGAGGACAAAGACACGACATAAACTGGTTTGCACACCTGACGTCCGAGACGCAGCCGTGGAGGATATATATATACACAAGACTGCAGTGGCGCTTCGCGCCATGCACCTTGGTCCTTGAAGTTTGGTACGCAGGCGGAAATGGCAGGAAGGTCAAGCCGACAATTTAGCGATAACTTCTTGCTGCCTTTTCTGGCATCGCCGTTATGATAATGTTGTTCGTTATCCTTCCTCCATGTTTATTTTTCCTCATTCTCGCCATACCCTGGGCATTCTCCCCATCCTCCTCGGCTCTTTTTGCAGAGGCTCCTCCTTGGAGAGCCTCTGGGGGCCTCACCAAAGTTCTCAAGCTTTCTTAAAGCCTTCTGGAGGCCTCCTGGGCGTGTTCTGGGGGCCTCTGGGGCTTCCTAAGGCCAACCTGCCTCTAACCGCGGTCTCCCTGAACGCCCTGGTCACGATTTGGAATGCTTCGGAGGAGGGTGTCTTAGGGGCCATCCTGGGCCGCCATGGGACTCTCTTAGGGCCATCTTGGACCCCTGTTGTGCCTTTTGGGGCTCTCTTGGGCTGCCTGGAAGCCCTTTTGGATGGTTGTGGGGCGATTTGGGAGCCTCCCAGGCGGCTTCGGACGCCCAGAAGACCGCCGTCTTGGAGCGTCGGGAAGCCGAAAAGAGGAGAACCCCAAATTTACCAAAAACCTACCTAAAATCAATGACTTTTCCCTCTTGGGGCCTTCTTGGGGTGCTCTTGGAGGCCTCTTGGTACGTTTTGGAGCGATCTTTCGGGGTATGACGGCTTCTTGGAGCGCTCTTGTGCTGTCTTGGGGGTCTCTGGGACGTCTCCGGTGACCCCCCTGATCGCCCTAGGTGTGCTGCGAATGCTTGGCAAAACACCCTGCGAAGCCCCGGGGGCCGCTTCAGGGCCCGTCCGGAGGGTCCCGGAGCCCCAGATCCCGGGAGTCCGGTTTTCCAGGGCTTGTAGAAATATAGGAAGAGGAATGTATGTATATCTCTCTCTCTCTCTATATATATATATCTATACATACATATATATATATATATATATACTAGCGGTCTCGATGTGTAGCCGAAAGCGCACATGGAGAAGAGGAGTAAGGAATCGACCCACACGCACAGGTGCGGCCAATGCATGTGGATCTGGGTACCGCACTGTGTTCGTTGCCGTCGCTACTGCTGTACGTATCATCTTGGAGAGGGTGATGAAAGCGGCGCAGGGGCGGCGGCAGGCACTGCATGGCGTGCAGCAGGCAGAACAATCTGCCCGACAAGCACGAAGGACACTCATCAATGCGCGCATCAACTTTTGCATCAATCGAAATGTCTCGGAAGCGGACATGTGTGACAGGACAGTGATCTGGCCATCAACTGGCTTTAGCCAAGGGCCCTGGACAAGTCAGGTGATGTAGCATATAGTTTCCGAGGGCTATAGCAACTACAGCGAGAGCGACTGTAGCGAGGGCATCATGTAGCTTTCGATCTGGTCTGGCTGTGTCTCATAGGTGGTCAGAGTTTAGAACATCGGCGCATGTAATAGCGTATGTCTTCATATCCAAAGGGGCACCCAGCATAGTTTCTGTTCGCATAGAATCAGTATGTGAAGCACGCCGGCCGAGAACATTTCGCAAGTAGGTAGCGTGGCAGACGAGACAATCAACACCCGTCCTGCCGCCCACCGGGGGCGGCGCGGGAGGCGCCGCCAATGGGGGCCCAACGCCGATCCAAGAAACCCGCACGGACCTCCCAGGCATCTTGTTTATGCAGTTCTTTTTTGTGGCTCGGACTGCTCAGGGGCCCGTGGCTTGCTGCCAGCAGATTCGGGCACACGCGTTCGCTATCACATCACGGGCCGCTGAAGTACAAGCTTCGATCGCTCGATCGCCAGGGGCTCGTCCTGGGGCTCTCCTGGGCACCTCTTGGGCCGTCTTGTTTTCTCCGGCAGCTGGTCCAGAACGTCAATGTCTCTAAACATATACTTTGGATTTCGAGTGATTTTCACATCTGCGCCTTTTCAGTCTTAAGGGCGTCCAGGACAGGAAGGCCAGACAGGCAGCCCAAATCGCTCCAAAGGCACTCCTGGAGTCCCCACGAGGAGTCCGAGAGGGTCGCAAGAGAGGCCCGACGAGGTGCAATTCGAAGGGGCTCCGGGAGCCCTCGCCACCAAGATGGACTTCGAGACTGCCCGCCTCCCAAAGGCCCCAAGACGCTCAAAGGCGACCTCACGGAGGCCTCAAGAGGCCCCCAAGCGGCCTGCAATAGCCCCCCCCGAATTACCCCCACTAGTTAGTCTCCAAAAGGCCGTGTGCCCACAACACAGGCACGGTGGCGGTACGGACCGAAGTTAAGTGGATCTGCCGCCCCCTGTGGCTTACAAGATCTTGCAAGAGGGGTTGTTTGCGGGCCAAATGTTGACCGTTTCAACCCCTGCAAACGGTTTTCAGTGGGATCTCCGCGCATCCCTGCAGGTGCATTTCCCGTGGGCTGTTCCGCCCAATTGTGCTCCAAGATGGTCTCCAATATGGTCCCAAAGCGCTTCTAAAACGGCTCCAATAGAGAGTCCAACCTGGCCCCAATATGCCACCAAGACGGCCCAGTCTGGACCCAAGAATGCCTAAGATGGCCTCTACCAAAGATGCCGCTGATCTGCTCAAAGTTGCTCCAAGAGATCCTCCAGTAGGCCCTCATTGACTTTCATTGTTGGTTCCATCTCTCGCCATTTCGGGCTTCCGACAGCCGAAGACGGCCCCAGAGGCCACCACGATAGCCCCAAGCCAGCCCAGTAGGCCCCCAATACGGCTCCAAAACGGTTCCAGAGACCCCCAAAACGGCCCTCAAGGGCACCAAGAGGGCACCACGACTGCCTAATAAGGCTCTCACAACGCCTACCTCAGGCCAAGAGGCCCCTCACAGGCCCCGCAGAGTCGCCGCAGAGGCACTCGGAGGTATCCAAGAGGCCTCCAGGAAGCCCCGACAAAGCCCCACGATGCCTCCAAGAGGCCTCCTCTTCCTCCTCCTCCTCAGCTTCCTCCTCCTTCTCCTCCTCCTCCGCCTTCTCCTCCTCTCTATCTTCCTCCCCCACGGCTTCCTCCAGGGACACAGCGGCTCGGTGAACTCATAGTTCAATAGCTTGGCCAGATTTTGGACCAACGATCGTCCACACAAGCGCTTCCAGAAGAGCAGGGGGCGCTGGTGGTTCGCCGTGGGCGTCTTCGACTCAGCAAAATATTCGGAAGTCCTCATCAACAACAGAGCAAAAGGCCAAATACGAGTAAGAGCAGTAAGGTACGGATGGGGGAGGTGCCGGCTTGACTAGCTCATGAAGCACATGTCCTGATGGCGAGACCCCCCACCTCTGGCCTTCTGAGTGAATAGCTCCACGTCGTTTGCAAGGGCCTTGTCGAAGTTCTCGTTCGCCTCGGACGCGCATGCTGTTGTCCGAGCGCAAATCCCGCATATTGGAACATGATAGCTCGGGTGAGATGGCAAACAATGCTGCCGCATGAATGCAAATGGCGGGGGGTGCCAGTGAAGCCTTTAGGGAAGCAAGAAAGCGCGGGTAACCTCTTTGGCCGCCTGGACGGCTGGGGACTGCGTCCGCGACGAAGTTGTCGGATGGGTGAACTGCGCCGCGGCAAGGGGCATACACGTAGTGCAACGCACAAGACAGAACCAAAGAGATGAACCATTAACTCCCAAACACTCTCTGGGACGCGATGACACAACTATTTGCCAACGAATCCTTGGCTACTGCTGTTGCTGCTGCTGGCGAGAGCTTCTGGCCGCGTCCGGCTTCCAGCCCGACTCTCGAATTACTTTCGAATATGTTTTCTATCTGCGGAAGCGTCAAACACGTGGTGACAGAGGCCGCAAGAAAGCGACGTCGGAGGCATTGAGTTGTCCACACGATCTTTACTCGCTTGTTTATCCTCGCGCCGCGTCCATTGCCCTCCCCTGCCCGATCCTTCCATTGCACTCCCCTGCCCTCCTAATCTCATCTTCCTGCTCCTCTTTCCCAAGGGTCTCGATGTGGGTCTCCTGCGGCCGAGACTAAGTGCTCCCCTCCAGTGCCCATCCATTTTACGATCCGCTCGCTACAAATGCCCACCAACTTGCGACTGGTTGAGATGTTCTCCCGACCGGAGAAAAAACTAAGAACATGCGACCCTACCCGCTTTCTTTTGTTTTCGCTATTTCTGCCGGGGACGGCGCCGCATAGTCCATCTCTGTGGTCAGTGTCTCTTTAGCGCGTTGTGTCCTAGGGAGATCGTGCAATTGGTCATGAACGGGCCGAGGCCCACAATGCGCCTCACGCGCACGGTGGAGCTTTGCGATGCCCGATGACCAGTCAGCCGCACACAGTTCATGGACTTGAGACTCAACCTCCGTGGCTTGTTAATTCAATCTAGACAGAGGCAGGGGACGTGCAACATGTTCAATCAACAATCATCTCCTCGGGAAGAGATGAAAACACGGACATATTCAGGTGCATTCAGAACATAGTAATGCCTGCCATTGTGTCATCATGATTCGCTGTACTTGTAGAGCTGGACGGCAATCTGGGGAAAAATGAAATCCTGTGCTATACCGTCTTGTCTGCCATTGTGGCATCATGATTCGCTGTACATGTAGAGCTGGACGGCAATCTAGGAAAACATGAAACCCTGTGCTATACCGTCTTGCGCGAGCTCCACGGTGCACTTGGGTGCTTCCGTCGCTTGTTGAAGCCATGGGGAACTCAAATTGTACCCTTCTGTCCGTACAATGTCGCCAGATCCCGCCACGTTATGATTTCAGTGTTGGACCATGGGTAACGCCACAAGAAGGGCAGCACGAAGCCGTAGAAAATTCACCGCACATTCTTCACGAATGGCTCCGGCTGGCCACGTACTCGCACCAAACTTGTCACAAATGTCAAACGCAAATCGGCACGTACCCACGTGCTTAAACCAGCACGAAAACAACCCGCGGGCCATTGGAACCCGCTAGCGCCTAACATTGGTGACGGCCTGTCCTGCTGGTGCTCATGACTTGGCAAGTCCAATTTCGCTGAAACAGCCAATTGTCCGCGTGCACTTTCACTACTCGCGAAGTTGGCAAACGCAAGCGTGAATGCACCCACCGAGCCCACACTGGTTCAGCGGGCACGGCTTTCGTGTCACCGGTCAGGTCGCGTGGCACCGCAAACTCCCTGGTAGGCTGCTGGGCAACAGACGTCCCAAACCGAATTTCATCCTTTAAGCGCGGAGTGTATTTTCGAAGCCTGCGTATGCGCTTGAGCTCGACCTCGCTGTGCAACTTGCTGATTCATTCCGCACCGCTAAACAAAGAATGCAGTTTGCGGTCGCGATCCCAGAGCAAACCACGGGCGTCAGCCATTCACGGCTCAATGATGCTGGTGTAAGGCCTGACAAGGTCTCTACGAAACTGAGCCAGACATGCATAACGCACGCGGTCACTTGGTTCTCGAGCGGCTGCCGCACGAACAGAAGACGTCCACGGCGACGCCACAACCGAAAAACAGACTGAGCCGACAGAAACCGAGGTCGGTCGAAACTGACAGGCCGAAAGCAACCGACAACGACGCAGCGACACGACAGTCGCCCGAACCGATCCGAATGCAACCGACCGCGACGCCACCAACCGAACCGACTCGCGGGCACCCCCGTGAACCTCTGCCTGGGCACTTACTGTCGGACAGCGCGGGGTCGCGAAGCGCCATCTGGCCGCGAAGGCGGCCGGGGCACGGCCGGCCTTCGCTGATGAGAGCCTTCCGATTTGACTCGTGGATTGATCCTCGCGCCGTTGGGGTCCCATCAGGCAGGTCAGGATCTGATGGGGTCGGGCGGGGAGCGAGTTGTCCCCGAGTGTGCGAGGAAGAAGCACAAGAGGC
The DNA here is from genome assembly GCA_963575745.1 of Prorocentrum cordatum. Classification (NCBI taxonomy): domain Eukaryota; class Dinophyceae; order Prorocentrales; family Prorocentraceae; genus Prorocentrum; species Prorocentrum cordatum. Next base: position 591,615 of record CAUYUJ010021126.1, on the reverse strand, counting down.
GCGGTGGCAGGGCTAGGGCCCTGACTCTTCACGCGCGAGCTGTCAAACGGAGTCCAGCATTTTGTTGCGCGCGCCTTTTTTTTTTGCTCTCTCTCTCTCTCTCTCTTTCTCTTTCTTTCTGTCTGGGCCCGTGCGTGCACCGCCCGAAGACAACTCGCTCACTCCTCTCTCAAAATCTCTTTCTTTTACTCTTACTCTTTTGTTTTGTCTCTCTCTCTCTCTCTCTCCCTCCCTCCCTCTCCGAGCCAAAACCTTTGTAAGATCGGTATGCGGACCCCTTCTTGACACCAACCTGGCCAGCGTCTCGAACCGCGATCGGCCGTGTTGACGAGGGGTGGCCATGGGCAAAACGCACGTCTCGCGCCATGGTTGGGGAGAGGGGTGGGGAGGCGAAGGACAAGGAAGGCAGCAGGGAGAAGAGGAAGATGAACAGGAGGATAGATGGATGGAGTACCTGTGAGGAAGGCGTGGGCAACGCCAATAGCGACTCACCACGTCGACTTCCTTCCAAGGAAGGGTGTGTTTGTGTGAATTGGAGGCGAATCGGGGGCAGCAGCCGCAAGCTCTTCATGGTGATCAGACACCCAACTTCGTCGTTCGCCGGGCATCAGCACGTGCTTACGTTGACGGCGGTGGCCACCCGCCAAACGACTTGCGCCAAACGACGTGTCATTGAACTAATGCACTTGGTTGTGCGGCTGAATGCCCTGGGCGCGCTCTGCGGTCTTCAATCGTGGCTGCCCGAATCTGCCCTCCAAGATTTGAGACGAGGTAGGGGGATGAGGTGACGAGGCGAGTTAAGATGGCATGGGGTTCGCTCTGCGGTCCCGCCGAGCTCATAACAAGCCTGCGAGCAGAGCGGCAGACACGAGCTCCGCTCCGATATGGCCCGAAGAAAACACAACGGTAGCGGTCATGGTGACGAGGGAGATGAGGGGGAGGGATGAGGTGAAGGCGGGGTGGGTGGGTCGAGGAGTACCGCGGACCATTGGGGGATAGGTTTGTAGGCATTGACGGTATCACCCCCTTCCCCTTCTCCGTTTCCTTTCCTCCCTCCCTCTCTCCTCCCCCGTCTCTGGATCTCCCTCGCACACCCATCTTCCTCCTCCTCTCTCCCTCGTTCTCTCATCCTCCTCCTCCTCCTCATCTTGCTCCTCGCCTCTCCTCCCCGTTTCTAACTACGTTTTCTCCCCCGCGGAGAGGAAGACGAGACGGGGAGGGGGGACGCGGAGGGGGGAGAAGGCAAGCTAGGTGCGCTCGCGTCAACATCTGACATCCTACCCCTCCCTCCCATCCCTTCCCATTGAGCTACTTCATTGTCCTCTCACCGAATCGGGCTTCGCATCTGACCCTGTTACCTAAGAGGGAAAGGAGGAGGACGACGGCGCGATGAAAACGAAGACGACGGGACCAACGCTGCAGCGGGAGCACCATTGTTGAAGAGCCGAAGAACGCCACTGGAGCGGAGCATATCATAGCATGGGGCCGGGGACCGTTGCACTGCAGCGGCAGCACGATTTGGAACGACCAGCGGCGCGGAAAATAGGACGAACGCTGCAGCGGGAGCAACATTCTGAAGGACCGGAAAGACTCGGATTTTCAAAAACATAAATGAAAACCAAACTCCCGGGAATCCTGTGCGGAAAAGGACGCCGCCCAAAAGGGGGGGGGGGCTTTCTGCGGCCCCAAAAATCAACGAATCGACACCGGATGTGTAATCACCTCCAATGTTTTTGCCGGGGATCATTTTCTAGATTTGGGGCTTCTTAAAAAGGATCGAAAACGTCGGCGCTGCAGCGGGAGCACGTTTTGGAACAACGAGAGGCGCAGAAATTGGGCCAGCGCTGCAGCGGGAGCACGATTCGGAACGAGCGGGAGCGCGGAAATGAGGCCAGCGCTGCAGCGGGAACACGATTCGGAAGGAGCGGGAGCCCGAAAATTAGGCCAGCGCCTCAGCGAGAGCAGCATTTTAGAAAAAAACACAAGCGAAAACCCAACTCCGGGGAATCCTGTGTGTAAAAAAACAGTACGCGGGGGGGTGCCGAATATCTTCCGGACGCCATCAGGGGAAGTGGGAGAGTAGTATTCATATTGTGTAATTGTAGAGGGGGGGGAAAATCAGTTGGACTTTACAATGCAGAGGGGGAGGGCAGGGGAAGAGGCGCTGGGGGAGCAGGGAGAGAGAAGTGCTCGTCTCCCCGTCGGGAGAGCAAGGGAAGGGAAGGAGCGGGCTCCTCATCGGCCCCTGCGAGCCTTGTCCCGACCCTCTCCCACTGCTGCCCTGGCTCCTCTTGCCGCTATCGCTGCTGCTGCACTTCCATGCCCTCCCACGTGCCCCGCGACGGTCGACGCGCGAATGGCTGCCGCCTGCGTGGTCGTCACATCGCCGGCTTCGTTCCTCGGGCGGCGGTGCCAGGGCGCAGATCGTCAGCGCGCACGGGGGCGCACGACACGTTCAATGTATCCTGAACTGGGTGCCCGCATCGCGCCGCGCAGAGTTCGAAACTTGGTTACATTCGCGACACTGCGCAGCTGCCCGAGAAGAGCAACTCTCTGGCCCAGATCGCGAAGCGCGAAATGCCTTTGCCCTCGCGCACCTGCGGGTGACACAAAACCTCGCGAGTTTTCACAAAACGAATGGCGCAATGGCTGCTTAGAATATGTCGCTTGAGTGAGCCTCCGTCGGAGATCTGCTGACCCAGGTCAATGCAAACCCAGGTCGGTCGGGCTTTGAAGATCCTGAAAGATCCTGCAGCATCCTGCGCGCTAGCCTGGGTCTGACTTTGCAGGATCCTGCAAGATCTGGCGCTCTGGATGACCACCGTTCGCTTCGGGGGGGTCGAAAGGGTAGGATAGCAAAGGGCAGAGCAAGGAATCAGCTCAAGTAGCTGGTTTTCCTGGCGCCTCCTGGCGCCAGGATGCGCCCATACATTGAGGAATGGGCCCGGCGGCGGGGCCGAAACCAGCTGCATGCAGCATGTTTCGTAACCCTAGGTTGCACGCAAGAGTGACCCTGGGCAAGAATGCCCTTCGGTGCGCGGCTTTTGGGGGTCCGCGGGGTGACCAAACACGGGCGCGCAAGACGCTACTATCGCATCGCGCTCGGCGATCGGGGGGCCCCGATGTGCTCGCACCAAAGGTCACTCTGGTGAAGGGTCACTCTTACGTCTAATGGAACCCCGTCCTTTCCCTAACTTATCCTGCCCTTTCGTCTGGCCCGATCGGCCCCCGGCTCCCTCGGGGATCTACTAGCCCGGGTCAATCCGAACCCAGGCCTGTCAGGCTCTGCAGGGTCCTGCAAGATCCTGCAGGACCCTGCACCCAAGCCCGGGTCACTGCAACCCTGGCTCTGCAGGATCCTGCAGGATCCAGCGCTCTGACTGACCTCCGTTTCCATTGACCCCCGTCTCCAGGCTTCCGACTCCCAGGGCGCCCAGCTTCGCGCCCTCGCGCTGCGCGAAGCGCGAGCAACTTCGCCCTCTCGCGCCGTCCCCCCCGGGGGGAGCTCGGCTCGGCTCTGCGCTCGGGGATGCATACGGTCAGGCACATGCTGCGCACACCGCACCCCTGCGTGGAACTCCTGGCGCGTCCCTCAACAGACCGACGAGCATCAGGGGCACATGCTCAGGGCGGCCCTCGGCCAGTAGGCGAGAGGGTGCCCCGTTGAGCGGGAAGGCGCCCGCGTATGATGGGCGGGACAGTGCCGCGAAGTGCGAAGCGCGAATAACTTTGTGCCCTTGAGGGCGGCCCCTGCGACTCCGAGCCCAATCTTTCGGCCTTCGGCTCCTGCTGCCCGCTCCGCCTCCGCCCCCAACCCCGCCGACGAAGCGGAAGTCCCTCCAGGAGGAGCCCCTCTGGAGGTCCCAAGGCGCCTCTGAAGGCTTCTGGAGGCGAAAGACTGAGGGGGCCCAGGGGCTTTAAAATCAAGAAGCACAATTCCCAGAATTGCCCCATATTTTCTTGAACTTAGTCTTTCCATCCATGTCCCATATTCCCCCCTTATCTTTTCACGGGAATCGATGATTATTTGTGTCTGTGTGCTCTTCCCTCCTGAAACACATCGACCAAGCATCTCGATTCTCGATCATGACAACAACTCTACCTCCGAGCTTCAAATTCGCCTCTCCTTCCCTTCTGAGAGCCGCGGCTTCCGCAGCTTCGCCCTTCAAGCATTAAAGGGCGGAAGCTGACGCTCTTTCCCCCGCATCGAAGAACGAAAACCATGCCAATATCGGTGCTCGATGTATATCACAAGTCCCACCGCGCTCGCAACTCCGCCGCGGAGGCCCTCCATCGAGGCTGGGCGGCCGCTGCTGAGACGGCCCGCTCGCTGTGGAGAGTGCTGGGTGCGCATGGCTCTGATGCGACTTTCTGTTTTTGTTCTCTCTCTCTCTCACTCTTTCTCTCTATCTATGTTCTCTCTACGTGTATGTATGTATGCATGCATGCATACATTCATGCAGGTATGTATGTGTGTGCGTGCTTGTATAACTCTATATATATATGTATGTGTGGGTATGTATGTATGCATGCATGTCATAATGTATGTTTGTATATATGTATGCATGCATGCAGGTGTAAGTGTATGTGTATGTGTAGGTGTACGTGTATGTATATGTATATGTATAGTTATGTAAGTATGTATGGATGTATGTATGTGCACATGTAGATATACATGTATGCATGGAAAAGGTACTATACGTGTCGATGGCGAGAGCGGGGAACACGAGGGCCTGGGATCCTTCTGGGGCCCAAGGTCTGGCGCACGTCGGCGCGGTTGCCCCAGAAAGCGCCGACCACGGAATTTCGTGCGGTGAGGGCAACAGATATGAGGAACCCGTAGGGCAGGAACCCAGGGTCTGGATACTGGTGGAATACCACTTTGAGGCTTGGCCATGGACATCACCGCCACCCTCGTCAGATAGGGAATCCTCCAGGGCCCAAAGCCTCCTGGGCACATTCTTGAACGAACGCCCCCGCCGTATTTGATGCTATTCGGTCGACATTTCGGCTACCGCATACATGCAAGCGCGAGTCGTGCGATGAGCTCTTTGCGAGCCTGACGCACGCTGACCGCCTCGAGGCATGGTGGAACGATACCGTTCCGACCGCGAAGCGCGACTGTCTTTGAGACCACGGGGGCGACCTAGGGACGATAGATCAAGAAAATTGAAACAAGCGTGATCTGAAGTGGCCGTTTCTGGAAACCTTGGAACCAACAATGTTGCCACCTCTTGGGGGCGTATGTTTTACTTACGCCGCCTTCCGCAGGCGGGAGCGGCGACGTTTTACTTCCGCCGGCTTCCGCCGAGGAAGAGATGCCAACTCCTTCGATCCTCGAAGGCGAGGCCCTGCCTGGAACGCCTCAAGTCTCGCCAGACCGAACCTCCACAAACCTTCTCACGGGGACACCTCCCTCAAGCCCTCGAGCCGGCACCCACAGAACGCAGAACCTTCGCCGACATTCAGAACTTGTAGACTATCCAAACCCTGGCGAGGCGAAAGAGGAGGAGAGGGGAGATCCTGCCGTCGAATTCTAGCTCTGCCCCGACGCCGCTGGCGGTGCCGCCACTGGTGCTGTCGGCGGGGGAGGCGTCGATCTTGACCGAGGCCCTGCCGTGCCAGTGGGGGGTAACAAAAACAAAGCAATGCCCCCGGACTTCCAGCGTCGTGGACTCCAACAGTAACAAGGCGGGCCACTTCTTCTGAGCCTGGACCTCTGTGACATCGTCCAGTGCTGCGGAGCCAGCAAACGATAAAACCCGCGAGGCGAAATCCATGCGAATGACGAGGTCGAGAGCTCGGCGGCCCCACGCATTCACAGAAGGAGGGCGTCGGATGTCTGGGCCTTCGGATCATTTCGATGACACCCCCATTCTTATGAGGAAAATCCTTGAGGCCTCGCGCAGCAACTTGAGACCGAATTTACGTCGGTCCACGTCAGATTTACGTCGGCATCGAGGACACACCCTGGGGGATGTCTTGCACATGCCAAACACTGTGGGAACAGAAACCAATTTCGTACTGGCTGTGGTCGATGTGGCGTCCCGGGACGGCCAAATCGACCACAAGCACAACCAAAGTGCTCATGCCGAGGTCGGTGGGTTCTCCCTCATGGGGTCCTCCCGAGAAATCCATTTAGTTGTTGTTGTGGTTCTTTGTTGTGCCCAGATCTCCTCGTTCACAATGAAAGGAGCGTGAGGCACTCTGCTCTGCCTGACTTCCTTCTCCGTGCCACATGGAGGAACTACGAATTGCTGCGACTGGCATCGATCGCAGTGACATTATTGACGTAAAGGTGGAACGGAGGGACCGAGCTGAGGATAACGGCGACGATGGCAATCAGAGGTAGCAGCGCGTACCACAAAAATGGGCCTGGCGAACCTGAACTGGCGTGCACGCGCACGCGAAACGTTTGTGGCAATAACTTTCCGGGTGTCTTCCACAATAGGAGGCCTTCCGAACAAACGGTGGCCCCATGGAAAACTCTCCAAGAATGGGCCCTGGAGCCTGAGCAGCCGGTGACCTGCACTGCTGGAGCCCACAGCAGAAGGCGTAGCCACGAAGTCAGCAACGGCCTCATGTCGATGACGATGTACTGACGGCGCAAGGACGTGCACTCGTCACGGTGACGACGGTAAGTATGATCCTTGCGGCGATGATGAAATATGTTGATGGGCGAGTCTGCGAATGATTGTGGCGATGGTCAAGATGAGATGAGCCCAGTGATATGATGGTGAAGTCGACGGCTACGAGGAATCTGACCGAGGACGTGGCCGACGTCACGACAACAATGCTGATACAGACAGGCTGAGCACCCTTTACCTTGGAGTAATCTTTGGGAGTACGCAGTGCTCCAGGCCCGCGCAGACCTCCACGGGACTCCAGATCTTCGAGGCCGCCTCCTCTACGAACTTCTGCAGCATCAGCACCGCAACGTCCCTGTCGCGATTGCCCTTGATCAGAGACCCGATGTACTTGATCGACTTCTGGATCGGTTCGGCCAATTTCGAAGACGTCGGACAGGTGACTGTCCGCTCTGGACTGCAAAACAGCGCTCGCGACTCGTTGGTAGCGCGGAAGCTGCGCCGCAGCAGCTGCTCGGAGACAAACTGGTGCGCCACGGACTTCTTGGAGCAGGAGGCCCTCAGGACTGCCAGCAGCTGTGCGAGCGCCTCCCCGGGCGACGTAGGCGCTGGGATGCTGGCACGAAACAGCTGGTCGTCGCTGTTCGGGGAGACGTAAGACTCGGGTTGCGGGGACTCCGGCTGGCCCCGCGGGCCGCCATGAAACTGACGCGACCCAGTCTCAAATTTGACGCGAGCTCCCGCTGCAGACATCCCACAGAAACTGGACAGTCAAAATCCAGGGCGGGCTCGTCAAACAGCATCATTCGGCGAACCCGAGTTCTGGCCTACTCGAGTGGTACGTCTCCCTGAGCTGTGGTCGGAGAAGAAGCTATACGTCGCGGAAGGCGACGAACTCTCCGGCACGTGGATAAAATGAACCCAAAACGGGGGGACGCCAAAGGGGCTTCAAGCAGAATCAGGCCCCGACCTCCGACGCCATGCCACAACACACGACAGGGGGCTGTCGTGAGCGTCGGCACGAGGGCCCCTTGCAGCCCTTGGGTCCATCAATGCTTGAACCGGTGAGGTGTTCATGTTCGCGTCCTCGAGGCCGTGCACCCGAGTAAATTACGCAATATCTGCGTCATCGAGACCACGATCCCCCGTGCATTACACGTGCCCGAGGCTACGGCCTCTTCGTAAATTTAACAATAGTCGCGTCTCCGAGGCGACGATCCCTCGTAAATTACGCAGTGTTCGCATCCCCGAGCCCACGATCCTTTGTGAATTACGCCGTTTTCGCAAGAAGTCACTGTAATGATACGTCATACCCCAGTTGGTTCCAATGACTGTCTCCGCGTCCGCAGGTTGATGTCTGCGCATGTCTTGCATAACTAGGCATGGCGCACATGGCCCATAGAACCGCTTAGGCCCACAAGACCCGTAATTCGAACAGCGTCTATGTGTCGGCGGAGGCTCAGAAGTCTCACGAAACCCATCGATTCAACAACGGCGATCACAAGACGAAGACCGAAAAATCAATGACGGCAACATACCAGCCCTGTGTTCGAGAATTGAGCCCGTACCAAGCCACTCGAACCGAACCGGCCTGCGACCCGGATCCGCCCGCACCGAATCCGTCCGAAGCTTCGCTGCCCCGAGACGCAGCACGCAACCCGCAGGCGTGTTGTCACGAAGCTCAGCACGTAGACCGAACCCGTAGCTCTGGCGCGACACGTTCGCCCAAACGCGGGCCACTGGGTGCCGAACCAACGCGCAGCGTGTCAGCACAGACGTCTTGCACACGGCACACGCGTTGCGTTACGCCACGGGCGTGCCGAGGCAGCAAAGGGGACCTCGAGCGGCCGCGGCTTCCTGTGGTAGCGCAACTCCTTCGGCATCGACCGGCTCCTGGCCACCCGGCGGCGCTCAACATTGGACGCCCGCGCTGCGGCCGTCGCCGCGCCGACACGACACGACCCTGCCGAGGAGAAAGCCAGCTCGAGATGGACCCGGGGTGCCCAGGTCAACGACGAAGTGGTTTTTACACCAGGGAGACGTAGGACTCGGGTTCGGGGGACTCGGGTTGGCCTGACGGGGCCGAAATCGGCATGTCGATCCGAAAGCACCGAACAGCCCAAACCGAACAAGCCCAAAGAGAGTAGGTCAGCGGGGGCGCCGCCAGGAGGCACGCGTGCCCCGCCGCCCCCAGCCCTTCTCCGAGAGGTGGGAGGGATCTGGGAAGGGCGTCGTCTGGGAGGGATGAGCCCGGCAAGACGAAGCCAGGACGAAGATAGCATCGGGTGAGGTTAAATCGAAAATTTCTGAAACCTGGCGGCTCTGGAGGATGTCTCGGGCGCCGCGGCCTTCTTAGAGTGTTCCGGAACGGATTATCCTCGTCCTAGCCCCGTCCGGCTCAGGCAGTTGGTTTTGAGAAAGGGGCGGCGGAGGGATGGAGAAGGGGAAGACTCCTACCTCGCTGGTGGGGAAAAGTCGCTGCAGGTCGTAACAAACTCTGCCAGGTCCCACGTGGCGACTTGCCCTGGGCTCTCGGGAGCGCCGTTGGCCGCTACTGGGCCCGACTGGTCCCACCAGCAGAATGGGGGTGTGCGCTTTTTGAAGCGCTGGCTCTTTCCAAACAGCATCTTGTGACAATTCTGAGAGATCCCCCCCTCCCCTTCACCTTCCCAGAGAGTATGCCCTCCTCCAACGACGAAAGGGTGATGGTGCGTCCAATCTGGATTCGTATGGCTGTATACACGTTGTGTGGTATGCGCCTCAGCGTGCGGCATGCATAGCACATGCACCAGGTGCAGGTGGAACTCTGCACTCTTCTCTGATACGCGCACAACCAGACAACTGCAATTACCCAGGCAATATTCATCTGAAGTCACGAGTTTTGATATTTTCAAAAAACCATCCTGTGGTGTTGGGTCCTCGTTTTGAAACCGCAACGCCCCGCGTTCACTCCTCCATCCTTCCCCTCTCCTTCCGCCTCCCATTCTTGCCTCGGCCATCCGCATGTCCTCTCAGTCACCATCATCATCACCATCCTCGTCGTCATCGTCGTCATCATCATCGTCATCAGCATCAGCAGCATCATCACCATCACCATCACCAGCACCAACACCATCCTCATCCTTATCCTCATTAACATCCTTACGTATCCGCATCGTCGTCAGACTCAGCATCAGCATCAGCAGCATCATCACCAATATTATCATTAAGCACAGCATCATCATCAGCATCATACTTAACGTACGTATCATCGTCACCATTATCAACATCACCATCCTCATCCTTATCCTCATCCGCATTCTTATCATCATCGTCATGAGACTCAGCATCAGCATCAGCAGCGTCACCACCACCATCAGCATCAACAACAGCATCATCAGCAGCATCATCACAGTCATGATCATGATCATGATCATGATCATCACCATCATCATCAGTATCATCATCATCAGCATTATCATCATGAGCATCATCATCCTCATCATCGTCCTTCTCATCCTCATCCTCCTCCTCCTCCTCCTCCTCCTCATCATCACCATCATCATCATCGTCACCACCACCAGCATCATTTCACCATCATCACCAGCATCGTCATCACCATCATCACTATGATCATCATTAGGATCATCATTAGGCAAGCGCGTTCAACTACTCGCAAAGTCACTACTCGCAATTGGCCTGGATCAGCCGCGGAGGATTTACGACAAATTACATCGAGGCGAACGTTTTTTTTTGTTTTTTGTTCTGACGTTTGCGAGTAGGCACTTTGCGAGTAGTGGAACGCGCTCGGTGAATCATCACCATCACCATCATCATCATCATCACCATCATCATCATCACCATCGTCATCGTCATCGTGATCTTCAGCACCATCCACATCATCATCAGCACCGTTATCATCATCATCAGCAGCAGCAGCAGTATCATCATCATTATCATCATCCTCATCATCCTCATCCTCATCCTCATCGTTATCCTCATCCTCATCATCATCCTTATCTCCATCCTCCTCCTCCTTCTCCTTCTCCTCCTCCTCGTCCTCCTTCTCCTCCTCCTCCTCGTCCTCCTTCTCCTCCTCCTCCTCATCATCATCATCATCGCCACCGCTATCGTCACCACCGTTGTCATCATCACCACCGTCGTCATCATCATACCTCAGTCTGCTCTCCGAAGGTCCCAGTGGAAGGTTTCACATGCGTCCCCAGGCCCATTTCGGCACACACACACACACCTCGCACGATTCGAGGCCCCATGGGGAACTCCACCGTAGGCCGCGGTGGCTGGAATTGCATGCGCCCCCCTCGCCCATGTCGGCACACCCCTCGCACGTTTGGTGGCCCCATAGAGAACTCCACCGAAGGCTGCAATGGCAAGAGTCACATGCTCTCATTATGGCAGGCCCCTCGTACGTTTCGTGGCCCCATAGGGAGCTACACCGAAGGCCGCAGTGGCAAGAATGACATGCGCCCTCCAGCCCATTTCGGCAAACCCCTCATACGTTTCGTGGTCCCGTAGGAAGCTTTACTAAAGGCTCCGGCACACCCCTCACACGTCTAGCGGTCCCATAGGAACTCCACCGAAGGCCGCAATGGCAGGAGTCACATGCCCCCACCCCGGCACATTTCGGCAGACCCCTCACACGTTTCGTGGCCCCAGAGGAGCTCACCGGAGACCCCAGCGTCAGGAATCACATGCGCCCCCCCCCGCCCATGTCGGCACACCCCTCACACGCTTCGCAGCCCCACCAGGAGCTCCACCGAAGGTTGCAGTGGCAAGTACCACAGGACCCCCTAGGTCCATGTTGACACACGGCATGCCCCTCACACGTTTCGTGGCCCCAGAGGGAGCTCCACCGAAGGCCCCAGCGTCAAGAATCACATGCGCTCCCCCGCTCATTTCGGCACACCTCTCACACGTTTCGCGGCCCCATAAGGAAATCCACCGAAGGCCGCAGTGGCAGGAATCACATGCGCCCCCCAGCCCGTGTCAGCACACCCCTCACACGGTTCGAGGCCCTACGGGGAACTCCGCCGAAGGCGTCAATTTCAGGAATCACATGCGCCCTCTGCCCACTTCGGCACACCCCTCACACGTTTCGTGGCACCCATCGGGAGTTCCACCGAAGGCCGCAGTGGCAGTAGTCACATGCTCCCCAAGGCCCATTTCGGCACCCCCTTCGCAAGCTTCTTGGCCTCACAAGGAGCTTCGCCGAAGGCCCCAGTGGCAGGGTTCGCATACGTCCCCAGGCCCCCTCGCACACTTCGTGGCATCATTGGGGTCTCCACCAAAGAGACCAGCGACAACGCTCACATGCGTCCTCAGGCCCGTGTCGGTACAAATCTGATACGCTTTGTGGCCTCAGAAGAAGCTGTTTCGCTGCACCCTGGCTGTTTCGGTGCACCCGCGCACATTTCGTGGCCCCATGGGGAGCTTCACCGAAGGCCACTGGAATGCGCCCCCCGCCTTTCGTTGCCCACTCCCGCTGCCCGCCGCCCCCTGCCCGCGCCGCCCTGTGCTTCGTCCTTCCTGTGGCGAGCTGCCTATGAGGGCAAAGGCTACGTCCCACGCTACTCACAGTTTGTTCGCCCACCTTCATCGCTCCATCTCCCTTGCGGCACGCGCAGCTGCAAGAGTTGGGTCCTTCGCCAGGCTCACGTCTTCTGTTTACTCCCCCTCTCTCTCTCTGTCTCTCCGTCTCTCCGTTTTTCCCTCTCCTCCATGGCTCCGACCACTGGGGACTGGATTCGGAGCCTCCCGCACGGGTGACTTCGGCCCCGGGGGGTGCCAAAACGCATGCGCCTCTCGCGTGCAACTGGGCCGTGAGCCTTCCGGCCCTTCTTGCCATTGGGGCCTTTCTGTGCACCCCTTGGCGGAGGCCCTCAAGAACACGCCCCCCAGGGCTCGACCCTCCGTCCTTCAGACTGCTCTCGGGAGCGGCCAAGAGGGGGGTGTCCAAGAGGGGGGGCTGCAAATCATGACCAGCGGCATGTGCGCGGCCCAGCGGGGGGGCCAGGGACGTAATGAAATAAGAAGAGGCGCCAGAAAATCTGGGGAAATATCATGGCCCCCGCCATGATATCCACCCCCCCTAGTCATCACCCCCCTCTTTTCCGCCCCCGATGCTTGGAGCCCCCTGGGATGAGCAGCACGTCTCCGGGGCTCAGCTGCGCCCGCAGGAAGCTGGCGTTCGCCACGGCGGGGCACTCGGCCAGCAGCTCCGCCCGCGGCCGCCGCAGGTCGAGGGGGCTGCTGCGCAGCCCCGGGTGCGCCCGGGGGTAGAAGGCCAGGTTCCAGCAGTCCCGCGGCGGCGCCAGCAGCACGCTCTTTGGGGGGGCCGCTCGCTACGTCCTGTCCTCCCCGGCCCCTCTCTCCCCCCTCCGGCTCCTCCCTCGGGGGGGGGGACGAACCCAGATCCCCTCGAGTCATGAAGACTCATCACCGAAATTGTTCGACATTTTCGGGCCCTGGCTCTGGGCCTCGGGATCGGCATTTTCGGGCCCTGGGGGCCCTTACTGGAAACTGGTCCTGCGGAATAGATCGAAACCTCTGGGGGTCGACGTCGGGGGTCTGGGTAGAAGAAAGGGGGATCAAATGGACTGGTGCGTGTAACGATGGTCCCGTGCCTTGTCCCCAGCCGCGTGGACGAGGTAGTTCCAGTGACTATCGAAATGCGCGTTGTTGGCGATGCCGGGCGACGAGAGCCAGATGTGCACGGCCAAGGTGTCCAGCAGCTGACCGGTCACCCCCTTGCTGACGGATGACGCGTAATGTGCCATGAAGCTTCCCACCGTTAGGGGCGCCTGTCCCAAGCCAGCGGGGATCTTTACGCCACCATGGCGAAAACGTAGGCGTGCGAAGATTTTCAGTCGTCCTGGGCTAGGCGTCCCCCACGGTGGCACACTTCGTTCTCACAAAGGGGTCGGACGCCGTGAACCAACCACAACGTCGTTACGAAAGGCAGAAGCGGAACTCTCGAGCCACTCATTGGGCCGCACTTTTCCAGCCGGGCCGAGTCGTGAGGATACCAGGGACTGAAGCAACAATAAAAGACACCAGCATTGTCTCTACTCGTGACAATCATGTTGTTGTAGTTGTTGATGTGGTTGTTGTTGTGGTGTGTGTTGTTCTTGTTGTTGTTGTTGCTGCTGCTACTTGTGTTGTCGTTGTTAGTGTTGTTGTTGTTGTTGCTGTTGGTGTTGTTGTTGTTGTGGCTGCTGCTGCTGCTGTTGTTGCTGTTCTTGTTGCCGTCTTCTCTAACCGTCCCCCCCCCTGCGCAGGAGTACGGAGCAATGAGACCATCCACACACTCTCGACCCTCCTCACCCTCATCCTCGCTCTCCATCACTCGCCCTCCCCCTTCGTTTCATCGTCATCGCTCTCGTCCTGACCCTGACCGCACTCTTTCGTCCCTTGGCCCACGAAGGAATCCCACTTAGAAATTAGAATCTGAACGGCAACTGGTAAACCCTGCGAAAGCACAGTGAAGTGGACACCCCGTCTTCTGTGGACCTCCAGCTTGCTCAAGAGGGCACCCTGACTTCGTGCTCCCGCCTAAGAGGTGGAAGCCGAACGGCAATGGGCACACCCCGCGAAACACACCAGAGGAAAGACCTCCCCTCCTAATAGTCAGTCCGTCCGCATAGTAAGGACGAGCGACGCTCCAGGGTTACCCTTGCATCCGTCCCCTTTGGCTCATCCTTTGCCGCCTTCGCTCGCCGCGCCCCGCCCGCAAAGTGTCAGCATGGCCGTCCAAGGCCCTTGCATCCTCATCGCGCGTCCTGGTTATACGGGTTGACTGTATGATCCGTCAGTCAGGGGCTCCCCCATGGATGTATCAGATCCGAGCGGAAATCCTCCCCTCCTCCACCTCCACCTCCTGGAACCTACTCAGCGCCCCTCATCTGGAGTCAACCTTGGGGGGATCCCCTCCTGCTTCAGCACCACCCACACCTCGTCCTGCGTTCCCTGTCCCTGCGTCGATGGCCATTGCTTGTTACTATGTACTCCCACCCTGGGCCTCTGCCGGTCGATGGCAACCCAATCTGGCAGGTCCCACCCCACACGTACACACGAAACAAACTTGAAGGGGCCCTGGGACACACAAATAAACAGACACAAATAAAAGGATCCCCCATATTTTTTCATATTTTCTGGGTTTTTGTCTTCCCCCCCAATTCCCATATTTTCCCATATTTTCCTGGGAGTCGACGATTAATTGTGTCTGTGTGTTTTTTCCCTTCTGAAAACTATCTGTTTCGTCTCAACATGGACACTCTGTCATCCATGTTGCAAAGTGGTGGCGCACGTGTGGCGGAGCGCACATCCCGCGCGAGAGGCCGAACCCGTAGCTCTTGTCTCGGCGCCGCGCATGTTTGTCACTCGCCAATTTGGGGGTGCTCGCGCGGGTGGGCGACTAGTTGTCCCCGCCCAAATTCCGTGCGCATATGGGTCGGAAGGTGGCGTTCCAGCGCGGGCGCGGCGCATGTTTCGTTAGCCGAAGGGCGCGGAAGCGAGAGCGGCAGCGGGGCCGCGCGATAGCGGGCGAAATGCCGAGATCGCCCAAACGCAGCGCAGTTTGTAAATGAAAGTGGCAATGCTGCGGCAGCGCGGCGCATGACTTGTAGTCGCCGCGCCCATCGAAGTTTTGCCGCTCCCGCCCCAGCGCGGCCCGCGTAGTTTTCTCCCCGCCAACTCGTCGGACGCGGGACCTCGCGCGGAATGCTTTCCGTTTGCGAGGTGGAAGCGCCTTCTAATCCCAATATCAAATTGTGCCACAATTGTCTCCCATGTCGTGGGAGAAAAGATGGGAGTAGGCGGGGCCCTCTGACTCGCGCGACCAGATTGACTGGATTCCTACGCCTACTCCTAATACTACTCGTCGGCACATGCACCACGCGGGAGAATTTGTCAACCGCCAGATCCACGCGCCACCCCGATTGGAACCGATCCTGTCTGGCCCTCCTCGATCTCTTCCTCGTCCTCCTGATTCTGCTGTTGCTTCTCCCAGCCCTCCCCGTCCTACTTATGCTATGCTACTTTTGCTCGGCATCCTATGCCGACTCCTCCTCCTCCTACTCATGAGCGGGGTCCAAGCTCCGACCCCTAAATCAATTTCCCTAACTCTATGCGTACTCCCATTCTGCCACCTAGTTGGCCGATAGCCCATCCATTCGGGTGACTCCACCCAGTCCGTCAACAACGACTCAAAGCCTACGTTTCCCCTTCCAGCGTGGACCTTTTGTCGTCGACGTTGCAAACATGTGGCCGGAGTGGCAGGCGGCGCGCATCGCGCGCGAAAACGCAAAATGTCGAAATCGTCTCAGTGCCTCACATGTGCGTTTGAAAGTTTCGCCGAGAGCGATCGGGCGAAAGGCAGCTCTCGCCCAATCGCCGCGCGCATCCCGTCTGAAAATTGCGCTCCAGCTTGAGCCTAGGGCTCCCAACTTCGCGCTTCGCGCTGCGCGAAGCGCGAATAACTTCGCGCTCTCGCGCCGCCCTCCCAAAGGGAGAATAGGAGGACGAGGAGGAGGGGGAGAAGGAACGAGGACCGCGAAGCGCGAAGCGCGAATAACTTCGCGCCCTCGGGGGAGCCCTTGTTGAGCTCGGCGCATCTTTGTATCGCTCGCCATGCCGTTGGACGGCCACGCGCGAGCGGGCGTTGCGGCTCTCACTGAAACGCCAGGCAGATTTCGCTTCAAAAAATGGCGCTCCCGCCACGGCGCAGCACAATGACGACCGACGTTTCGATGCGGCGGGCCAGCGGCGCGAACACATCTGGCACGGGCAAGCGACACATCTCGACTCGCCCCGCGCCCGTGGAGCCATATGGGGCGGAGATGCCGATCGTTTGCAACATAGTTGCGACCGGCATGCTCGAACAAAACAAGTCCTTTCGAACCAAGCAGCACTATTGACAATCGAAGGCGACGGAACGGATCGAAACCGTTCTAGCGGAAATGCAACTCGTCTTTCTCCCCTTCGGTCCCAATGCTCCTTCTTCCCTACCTCAATGCAACTCGTCTTTCTCCCCTTCGGTCCCAATGCTCCTTCTTCCCTACCTCATCCTCCTCCTCTTTTCTCTCGCCCCTTTTCCTCCACCTCCTCCTCCTCCTCTTCCCCCTCCTGTTCTCCTTCATCTTGCGTCCTCCTCGCCACCGTCTTTTCTCTTCTTCATCACCCTCGTGTCTTTCTTCTCCTCTTTCTCATTCCTCCTTCTCCCCCTCCCTCTTACGTACACTCCTCCTCTTTCTAACCCCTTCCTCGCAGAAGTGCTGGCGCGCTGGCGTCTGCCCACGCTTGTGCAACCCGCGCCAAATCTTTCCAATGGCTCCTAAGTTCGCGCTTCGCGCTGCGCGAATCGCTTCACGCTCTTGCGCCCCCCCCCAGGGGGAGAAGAGGAGGCTGAGGAGGAATCGGAGCCGAACCGCGAAGCGCGAATCACCTCGCGCCCTCGAGGGCGCCCTTGCTTTCGGGGCCTGTGGCTCGCCACAGGCAGCCTACTCATTTCCTCCTCCCCTTTTTGAGACGCAGCCAGGACGAGGATAAATTCGGGTGAAGATAAACTCTGAGCTCTGGCGGCTCTGGAGGAGGTCTCGGGCGCTAGGGCCTTCACAGAGCTTTCCAGAACGCTCTGGAACGGAATTATCCTCGTCCTAGCCCCTCCCGACTTTTCCTCCACCTCTTTCTCCTGTTGCCCCAAATATTCCGTCCTCCTCATCACCCCGCCTCCTCTCTCATCCTCCTCACGCCTCCTCGTCCTCCTCACCCCTCCTCTCTCATCCCGCCTCCTCGCTCATCCAACTCACAACTCCCAGCATGATCTCGTCCGTGGTTGGACCGTTGCAGTAGTTTCACGTCGCCCCGAGGTCTGGGCTTCTTGATTCTCTTAATCAGTGTCGAAGGGGGGTGTACTCTCTCTCTAGCTGGGGCCAGTCTCGCCACGCCGGCGCACCGCGCTGAAGGTTGGAGCGCCAGGGGGCCGATCTGGAGCTGTCGGCGGGGGCGGCGAACCCCAGCGTGTTCTTCCGCAGAAGCGCCGAATGTACGTCCGGGTTCGTCCGCCGGCCTTCGAGCCCAGCTCGGGGCTGCCGAACAGGTCCGCCGCCGGCGGCACCGCCTCTGGGCTGCACGCAGGAGCGGCCCGAGGCAAGAGTGACCTCTGGTGCGCGGCTTGCGATGCGACAGTGGCGACAGTGCCGGCCTGCGTGCTTCCAGAGCTCCGAGTTGTCAGGGCACGGGGTGGTCAGGAATGACTCCTGATTCGAGCTCCCCGCTTTCGCGCCGGAGTTGCCCTGGATTGCACTCACCTTGAGCATTCCTCGATCAATTTCTGCCCCATGTAGACTTCGTGCAGTGTTCTCAAGGAGCACGAATGATTCCAGATGAAGTGTTTCCAAGGCTTTCCCCTATCACGTGTGGGACCCCGAACGGGGCCCTACCCAGACCAGGTCAATCCCTGAGATCCGCTGACGCTCAGCTATTAAAACATCGTGAAAATCACCACCGAAGCCCCAGGCCCCATCCTTCTGCGCAATTTCTCGGCGATCTGTGAGGGCTCTGGGGCCCGGAATCATGCGAACACGTTCGGCCCGAACAAATTGCGACGCCAGGATCTCAGGGATCCGCCCATCCTGGAACAGATCTATACACTGCCATTGTCCAATTTGGACCATTTCCGTTGACGAGCCCCCCCCCCCCCGTAGAATCCTGTAACATGTCATCCGCCTGCGGCGGAGTAGGTCTCGGCTCCCGCCCACCCCGTTCTCCTTAGTTGTATGAGTGCTTCACCGTATAAGAGCTTACCCCGTACGTTGATTCGCGTGTATTAACTTAATCCGCGTTCTGGTTAAACTTACTCCGCGTCGTCATTCAACAAAAGAAGAATATCTCCTCCGCGTCCCCTGGAACTTACCCCTCCCGTCTTTTACGACCTCAGATCTTGAGGGGTACTTGCCATCTGTGTAGCCTTGCACGAGGGAGTGCGGGCCGCGGGTCCGCGCGGGCCATTTGGAAGTCAACTTGGATAACGGCACATGAAATCGTTAGAGCTCCCAAACTATATATTACCTTTTTAAAATATATTCCTCTTCCCATATTTTCATAAGCCCGGGTGGGGGGAAAACCCTCCCCCCCCCCCCCTAAAACTGGACGCCCGGGATCTGCAGCTTTGGGACCCTCCGGACGGGCCTCGAAGCGGCCCCCTGGGCCTCGCAGGGCGTTTTGCCAAGCCTTCGCAGCACACCCAGGGCGATCAGGGGGGTCACCGGAGACGTCCCAGAGACCCCCAAGACAGCACAAGAGCGCTCCAAGAAGCCGTCATACCCCGAAAGATCGTCCCAAAACTTACCAAGAGGCCTCCAAGAGCACCCCCAAGAAGGCCCCAAGAGGGACAAATCATTGATTCTATATAGGTTTTTGGTGCATTTGGGGTTCTCCTCTTTTCGGCTTCCCGACGCTCCAAGACGGCGGTCTCCTGGGCGTCCGAAGCCGCCTGGGAAGCTCCAAAATCGCCCCACAACCATCCGACAGGGCTTTCAGGCAGTCCAAGAGAGACCCAAAACGGCACAACAGGGGTCCAAAATGGCCCTAAGAGAGCACCATGGCGGCCCAAGATGGCCCCAAGACGCCCTCCGAAGCATTCCAAGTCGTGACTGGGGCGTTCAGGGAGACCGCGGTTAGAGGCAGGTTGGCCTTAGGAAGCCCCAGAGGCCCCCAGAACACACCCAGGAGGCCTCCAGAAGGCTTTAAGAAAGCCTGAGAACTTTGGTGAGGCCCCCAGAGGCTCTCCAAGGAGGAGCCTCCGCAAAAAGAGCTGAGGAGGATGGGGAGAATGCCCAGGTATGGCGAGAATGAGGAAAAATATGCGTGGAGGAAGGACAACGAACAACATTCTTATAACGGCGATGCCGGAAAATGCAGCAAGGAGTTATCGCTAAAGTGTCGGCTTGACCTTCCTGCCAGTTCCGCCTGCATACCAAACTCCAAGGACCAAAGGTGCATGGCGCGAAGCGCCACTGCAGTCTTGTACATATATATATATATACACACAATCTGGGCGGAACGCGAAAGGGGACCCCCCAAAAAACTGGACTCCCGAGATCTGGGGCTTTGGGACCCTCTGGACGGGCCTCGAAGCGGCCCCCCGGGCCTCGCAGGACGTTTTGCCAAGCCTTCCCAGCACACCTAAGGCGATCAGGGGGGCCATCGGAGACGTCCCAGAGACCCCCAAGACAGCACAAGAGCGCTCCAAGAGTGACCGATGTGACCTCCAGATGGCCCAAGAGGCCTCCAGGACGGTCCCAAAGAGGCCTCCAAGAGCACTCCCACGACGGCCCCAAGAGGCACAAATCATGGATTTCCTGTTGGTTTTTGGTGAATTTGGGGGTTCTCCCCTTTTCGGCTTCCCGACGCTCCAAGACGGCGGTCTTCTGGGCGTCCGAAGCCGCCTGGGAGGCTCCAAAATCGCCCCACAACCATCCGAAAGGGCTTCCGAGCAGCCCAAGATGAGCCCCAAAACGGCACAACACGGGTCCAAGATGGCCCTCAGAGAGCCCCATGGCGGCCCAAGATGGCCCCAAGACACCCTCCGAAAAACAACTTTTGTGAGGCCCCCAGAGGCTCTCCAAGGAGGAGCCTCAGCAACAAGAAGCTGCGGAGGATGGGGAGAATGCCCAGGGTATGGCGAACATGAAAAAAAGAAGCATGGAGGAAGGATAACGAATTACATTATAATAACGGCGATGCCGGAAAAGGCAACAAGGAGTTATCGCTAAATTGTCAGCTTGACCTTCCTGCTATTCCGCCTGCACACCAAACTTCAATCAAGGACAAAGGTGCATGGCGCGAAGCGCCAATGCAGTCTTGTATACATATATATACACAAGACTGCAGTGGCGCTTCGCGCCATGCACCTTGGTCCTTGAAGTTTGGTTTGCTCAAGCCGACAATTTAGCGATAACTCCTTGTTGCCTTTTCCGGCATCGCCGCTATGATAATGATATTCGTTATCCTTCCTCCATGCTTCTTTTTCCTCGGAGGCTCCTCCTGGGAGAGCCTCTGGGGGCCTAAAACAAAAATGTCTCAGGCTTTCGTAAGGCCTTCTGGAGGCCTCCTGGGCGTATTCTGGGGGCCTCTGGGGGCTTCCTCGGGCCACACTGCCTCCAACCACAGTCTCCCTGAACGACCGGGTCACGATTTGGAATGCTTCGGAGGGTGTCTTGGGGCCATCTTGGGCCGCCATGGGGCTCTCTGAGGGCCATCTTGGACCCGTGTTGTGCCGTTTTGGGGCTCTCTTGGACTGCCTGGAAGCCCTTTCGGATGGTTGTGGGGCGATTTTGGAGCCTCCCAGGCGGCTTCGGACGCCCAGAAGACCGCCGTCTTGGAGCGTCGGGAAGCCGAAAAGGGGAGAACCCCCAAATTCACCAAAAACCAACAGGAAATCCATGATTTTTGCCTCTTGGGAGTGCTCTTGGTCGGTCACTCTTGGAGCGCTCTTGCGCTGTCATGGGGGTCTCTGAGACGTCTCCGATGAGCCCCCTGATCGCCCTAGGTGAGCTGGGAAGGCTTGGTAAAACGCCCTGCGAGGGCCGGGGGGCCGCTTCGAGGCCCGTCCGGAGGGTCCCAAAGCCCCAGATCCTGGGAGTCCGGTTTTGAGGGGGGGGGGTGACGGGTTTTCCCCCCGCCCGGGCTTATAAAAATATAAGAAGAGGAATACACATATATATATATATATATATATATATATAGTCGGCGACCTTATTGACGGACTGGGCTCTCACCAATACATGGTAAATAGCTACTTCTCCGCGGCACCCGCCGCGCAACAACAACGACGACGACGACGACGACGACTACGACGACGATTACGACGACGACTACGACCACGACCCGATCATTACGGAGGGGGAGCAGCAGGAGGACGAGGAGGAGGACGAGGAGGAGGAGGAGGAGGAGGATGAGGGGGAGGAGAAGGGCCGGAGTTGATTCCCCGCCGAGAGAAACAGGAGGAGGGGGGGGTCCCACAACGAAAGACCTCCTCGGGTGACTTCGGGTGCCCACTGTTGGGGCCTTGCCTCCCCGCGCCCCCCTGGAGGCCGCGCACCAGCGGCCACTCTGGCGGAGGGCCACCCTCGCGTGCGGTGGGAGCCTCCCGCAGCGCCCGGTGCACGCCCGGCAGCTTCTTCGCCTCCAGGGTCCAACGGGACCGGGGCCCCGAGGCCCAGCTGCCCGCGCTCCCTGCGCCGCCTCCCCTGGGATCCTGGCCTCGCAATTTGTTCGGGCTGGGCGTTTTCACAGGATTTCGGGCAAGGGGTCCCTCACAGATCGATCCGGCTCCAGAAATGAAGCAGCAAATAGGGGTCTAGGGCTCCGGCCGTTACTTTTCACGATTTTTCAGTCTTTTCGCGTCGTCGTCGGATCTTAGGGTTTGATTAGCAATACGAGTGCCCTTAACCCTGTGGGAGGTTGCCAGAGTTTGGAGGGTCAACGCACATAAGGGATAAGGGGGTCTGTCCTGCAAATGTGTCAAATCAAACCGCCCAACACTGCTATCCCGAATGCAAAGACGGGGAACTCAGTGAGGCTACGTCTTCATCGTGTTATCAGGATTGGGGCTTTCTTTATTCTGGATGAGCCTCTGCCCCACCCCCCTCTCCTGGTAACTGGCCACTCAGCGAGGGTCTTTGGGTTTCCCATATTTCGAGTGGTGCATAACACGAAAACCCATGCTGAATGCTTATTTTCCGAAGGCCTACGGGTTTCCCGTCACTCGGGGGGGCGAATTTCGGGAAACCGTGGCCTCGACCCGCGGGGTGTACGGATCATGGGAAACCCTGGGGAGCCCACAAACGACGTACGCGCCCAACCGCATTCATGAACACAGCCCCTCGGTCCGCGAAACCAGCCGCGTGATACGAACGTTCGCGCAGCGCGTACTCTTGAAACCGACGCCGATTCATGTACGTCTTTGAGCAGGGACCGACCGTCCCTGCATTCCTAAAGGCCTACCACGACATGTTCTTAGAACCCAAAACTGTTCCAACAACAGTAACAATGCTCTTAGAACATAAGCCCGATTTGTTAACATTAAAGAGTCTGAGCCAGACATGTTCTAAGAACATTTCGTGCAGACCAGAAACGGTTCTTAGGACATTCTTTGGTGGGCCTATAGGCGAGCCAGGACGCTTCGCCACTGCTTGACGTGTACGTCCTTCTTTCGCTCCTGAGACCCATCGACCTTCGAAAAATAGGTTTGGCGTCCAGAAGCGAGAGGGGGGCGTTGTCGTCGTCGTCGTCGTCGTCGTCGTCGTCGTCGTCGTCGTCGTTCATTGTCGGCGGCACCGGCCGTAAGGCTTCTCCGATAGGTCTGGCGTCCAGGAGCGGGGTGGGGGGGAGGCGCCGCGCTGCTGTGCGCGGCGAGGCGTGGCCCATGCCATCGCCAGGAGCTGCCAGGGGCTCCCGAGGGAAAAGAGCCCCACGGGGCCCTCGGGGTCTCTCCCCAGTGGGGCCCTTGGAACTGCCCCCCCCCCCGTCACGTTACGTGAGGGTCCGATCGAACAGAGTTCGGCCGCCATGTGGGTCACGGACTGGAGCTGAAAAGGGGGAGGGAGAAGGAGGAGGAGGAGGAGGAGGAGGAGGAGGAGGGATAATAATGTGAGCATAGAAGAGCGCCGGGCGAATGTTGACATATGTGCCCCCATCCTGAAGTGCCCTCGGTATTTCCAAAAAGGCCCCCACGGCCTCCAGAACACCCCTCAAGAAACCCAGATGGGGCCCCATGGGGGCTCCAAAACATAACGAAATGCTGGGGGCACCATGGGGCGGACACCTTCAGCAACACCCGACTGGGGCCCTTTGGGGCTTTCCCTGGTGCCTTCCGGGGGGGCCCCCGGGCCCCGTTCCCACAGAACACACTCTGGCTGGTGCCAGCGTCAGAGCGCAACGGAGAGAGGGGAGGGAGAGCCCCTCGGTAGTCACTCATTTACGGTTGTTGGCGTCGCCTGCGATGGCAGGAAAGGGCGGTCGGAAGGAGATGTGGGGAAGGAGAGGATTGATAAAGGATTCGATAGAGGATCCCTTTTCCTCCTCCTCCTCCTCCTCCTCCTCCTCCTCCCTCCTTCTCTTCTTCCTCCCCTCCCCCTTCAATGCACCTCCCATTCCTCCAGCCGCTTCCCCTCATCCACCCTTTCCCTCCTTTCTTCGTCCTGCTCCTCCTCCTCCTCCTCCTCCTCCTCCTCCTCCTCCTCCTCCTCCTTCTCCTCTCTTCCGCATCGCGATCTCGCGTCTCCCTCGGAGCCACGCCCCTCGCCCGCCGCGGGCGCCCGAGGCCGGGGCCGGGGAAGGCCCACCCTTTTTCTGGAGAGGGGAAACGGGTCAGGAGGCCGTCCGAACTAACATCGTACACCTCCTGAAGTCATCGGTGCGAGGGGGGGGGGACGAGCGGCGTAGCCACTCAGTCAGGGAATTCGTAAATCTCGCAGACGGCGTACCTTGCTAGTAACGTTGTACATGGAATGCGTTGATTTCACGCTGATGACGTAGTACTAGCGTCTGTTTCCTGCGATACTGATACACCTGGCATCGGACTGTACCCGGCTGGCTTCAGGCAGGCCGGTCTCGCCGTTGTGGTCACGTTCGTGTTATGCTCTACGCCATCTTGGCGAACATCGCATCGAACAGCGTTTCGTGCTGGAACACGTCGAGGAATCATTCGGTTGCCTCAGGCTGGCCCTCCGCGGATCCGACGTCGTACAACGCTCGAGCACGTAATCGTTTTGCAGCAAGTTGTAATACCCGGAAGCTGGGGCCCGACCTTTGTGCATCTTGCCGAGCCTTCTCTGGGAGCCCTTGCCCTAGATATCCAGGCTACCTGTCCTGACTCAAACCTGGCCTGTTCCACATCGATATACCCATGGCTCGGCATGTACATCAAACGGTTCTAAGACTCCCTCTTAGCCGTTCGGCCTTGCCTGGAGCCCCACGAAGCGCACGCGGCATGGACCTCGTGGTTTAGCTGGTCGTCCTCGTAGCCCTGCTTGTGGCCCTCGAAGCTCATATCGCGGTCGTCTTGTCTCTTCATGTGGCTCTCGTAGCTAGCTCTGCGTGTGGTCATCGTAGCTCAGCTCGTGGTCCTCGGAGGTCCGCTGGTGGACCTTGTAGCTCAGCGTGTGGTCATCGTTGTTCATCTGGTGTCCCTCGTAGATCTGCCAGAGGTTATCGTAGGTCCGCCTGTTGCCCTGGTAGCTCAGCTGGTGGCGCTCGCAGCTCAGCAGGTGGCTCTAGCAGCTCAGCCTGCGACCTTCGCAACACTGCAGGTAGCGCTCGTACCTCAGCTGGTGGCCTTCGGGGCTGTGCTTGCGGCAGTCGTAGCTGAGCTTGCTGCCCTCGTGGTTCAGCAGGTGGTTCACGTAGTTGTGCTGGGAGCTCTCGAGGCTCTCTTCGGAGCTCTTGTCATTCAGCTGGTGGCACTCGTAGCTCTGCTGGCGGATCTCGTAGCTTGACTTGTGTTCCGCGCATCTCTTCTCGAGGCTCTCGCTGCTCAGCTGGTGGCTCTCGCAGCTCAGCCGAAGGTCCGCGTGGCCCTGCGTGTGGCCCTTGCACCCCGGCTTGTGGCCCCCGGTGTTCAGGTGGTAGCCCTCGTAGCTGAGGTGGAGGTTCTCGGAGGTGAGCCTGTGGCTCTGGTACCTCCGCTGGGGGCTCTCGTAGCTGAGTGTGGCCCTGGTAGCTCCTTAGGTGGCTCTCGCAACTCAGCTGGTGCCTCCGGTCGCTGAGCTGGTGTTCTCGCAGCTCTTTTCGGAGTTCTCGTAGCTCAGCTGGTGGCACTCTCGGTGAAGCTGGTGGTCCTCGTTGCTCTGCCTGTTGCCCTTTTTGGCTGGTCTTGCGGCCCTCGCAGCTCAGCTGATGGTCCTCGTGGGCGTGCTTGTGGCCCTCGCCGTTGAGCTTGCGATCCTCGTAGCTCTAAAAGTTGCTGTCGTAGCTGTGCCTGTGATCCTCGTCATTCATCCTGAGGTCCTGCTAGCTCAAACGGTCGTCCTACTAGCCTTGCTGGTGGCTGTCCTTCTTCTGCTTGTGGGCATCGTAGCCCTGCTTGCGGCTCTCGTAGCTCAGCTCATGGATCTCGTACTTCTGCCTGTGGCTCTCGAAGCTGCGCGGCTATTGTTTTATACCAGTTGGGGGTCGTGCTTCGTGGCGTTTTGGCTGCGTGGCCTTGGAGTTCTTCTGGAAGTTCTCGTACTTCTGCTGGTCGTTGGGGCGCCGCTGGTCCTCGCTGCGGAGCTTGGATGCCTTCCTCGCATTCGCACGCCTGGCCCAAAAAGTAATCGAAGAGTGCGCCCACCTGCACGTCATTCTGGACGTCGCAATCCACGAGGTCATGGTCGGAACCCTCGGCTGCCAAGTCGTGGTGTTCCACGTTCTGGGTGCCAGCACCATGCAAGAGATCGTGCTGGTCACGCGCAGGTCGCCCAGTAGGTGGCCCTGGTGCCACAACTGGTGGTCCTCGACGCTCGGCTGGTGGTGCTCGAAGCTTTGCTGGTGGGCCACGGAGCGCAGCTGGTGGTTCTCGCAGCGCTGCTGGTGGCCATCATAGCACAGACAATGGTTTTGAGGGCTCTGCTTCTTGCCCTCGTGCCTCTGCTGGTGGTCACGTCGCGTAGCAAGTTGCTCTGGTAGCTCTGCTTGTGAAGCTCGTAACTCTGCTTGTAGCCCGTGCAGCTCAGGTGGCAGGATGACGAAACCGTATGCTGTGCCTTCGTCTTCGTAGCAGTCGTACTCGCCGTGCCCGTTATTTGCGTCGCAATCGTACTCTTCGTAAGCGGCGCGGCCGTTGTCCACCGGTACATCCACGACGACGTACTTGGTAACCCCTTTGGGCGGCTCGGTTGTGTCCTTCCTGGTGTCGGTATTGCTGGTGTACTTGGTGTCGTCATAATGATGGTTCTCGTCCTCGGGCTGCCACTTACGCAGCTCAGTCTCGTAATTGGGCTGCCTGTTGCGCAGCTCGTTCTCGTACTTGGGCTGCCTGTTGCGCAGCTCGTGCCTGGACGCCCTCTCGAAGGCGGTCGTAGCAATGATACCGAAAACGTCGGACCGAGGCTGTATCCCATGTCGAGCGTTGTGGCCCACTCGTTTTTGGGCCGCGTCCGTTCGCATCCGTGTTCCTCTGTGCGTGTGTGGTCTCGGCGTGCTTGGCGATGGGTTTCCACAAAGGTGCCAATGTGGGTAGGTATCGTAATTGTCAGCTATGTTGAAGGTATCCGCCTTGTGAATCAGCAACAAGTTGTTGATCACCTTCGTGCCATGGCGGCGCCCCCTGACCACGGCCGCGATTAGAGGACTGAGGCCGAACCGCCAGGCGCGCGGCGCGCGCGCGGGCGAGTGTGGGGACGGATCCCGCATATGGCCTTCCTCCCCCTCCTCCTCCTCCTCCTCCTCCTCCTCCTCCTCCTCCCCGTCCTGCTCCCTCCATCATGGAATTGGAGCCCTCATCGGACCCACATGGAGGAGGAACATGCGGCGGCTAGCAGCTAGCGGCTAGGGGCTTGCCTCGATGGCAAAATCCCTGACCAAGCCTCAGTAGCCCTACCCCACCAAAGGGTGGACAAAAGGGATACAACAGGAGGATGCGCCAGGCAGGAGGACGGACGGATGAGACGGATGAGGGAGAGAAGGAAGGAAGGGTGGAACAGGCAGAGAAGGGGAAGGACAAATGATGAAACTCGCTCCCCTCTCCTCTCCCCTCCTCGTCCTCGTCCTCGTCCTCGTTCTGATTCTCGTCCTCGTCTGATGTTTGACGTCTGCCGTCTGTCGTCTGTCGGCGTCGTCGTCGTCGTCCTCCTCCTCCTCCTCTTCCCTCTTTCCTCTCCCGGATTCCTTGTCGTCCTCCTCCTCCACCTCCTCCTCCCTCTTCCCTCTCCCTGATTTCTTGTCGTCGTCCTCCTCCTCTTCCTCCTCCTCCTCCGCCTCCTCCTCCTCTTCCTCCTCCTCCTCTTCCTCGCTCCTTCCTCCTCCTCCACCTCCTCCTCCTCCTCCTCCGCGCTCCTTCCTCCATTGTCCCTCGTCCTTCCCCTGTTCTTTCCCACCCTCTCCCTCTTCTCCTCGTCCACCTCTTCATCCTCCTCTTCTTCTTCCTCCTCCTCCTCCTCCTCCACCCTCCCTTCGAGGAGGGCCAGGGCCCAATGCGGCGGAGCTTCGGGGCGCCCCGGGATAGCCGTACTCGTGGGGGGCGGGCGCGACCGCGACCACGCCGGCGGCGCCTGGCAAGCGAGAGGCGAAAAGGGATGCGGGATGGGTGGGGAGGGGGAGGGGGGAGAGTAAAAGGCGGGAGGGAGAGGAGAGGCAAGGAGGAGGGAGGAGAGGGGAGGGAAGAAGAAGACTCGGCACTGCGCGTGGTCTCAGCGTTGGCCTGCTGATCGCAAAGTGTCGGGCGTGGGCAGAAACTTACATCGCACGATAGTGTGCAGAATACACGACGTGACGGGCATCGCGCACCGTGAGAAGGGAGAGAAGGCGGAGGAGGAGAAGGAGAGACGGATAACAACAAGAACTAGGGGGAATCTCGGAGCGGCGAGGCGCTCCTCTTCCTATTCCACTTCCTCCTCCTCCTCCTGTTACCCACCCTCTTCTCCCTTCTTCGGTTTGCCCTTCCTTCCTTCCTTCCGTCCGTCCTCCCTCTTACTTTCTTTATTGCTTCCTTGCTTCCTTCCTTCCTTCCCTCCTCCCGCACTGTGACCCATTCTCCTTCAACCTCCTCCTTCTCCCCTCTTCCCCTCGTCCTCTTCGTCGTCCTCCTCCTCCTTCTTCTACTCCTCTTCCTCCTCCTCTTCCTCCTCCTTCTCCTCATCCTCCTCCTCCTTCCCCTCCCCCACCTCCCCCATCTCCTCGTCCTTCCCATCCTCCTTTTCCTGTTCCTGTCGCTGTAGCTGAGGCTGTCGACTTCGGAATTCGGATCGAACGCAGCCATCTCCTTCTTTTATTCTTCCTTCCTCCTCCCTCTCCTCCCTCCCGCTCCCTCTCCTTCTCCTCCTTCTCCTCCTCCTCCTCCTCCTGGTCCTCCTCCTCCTCTTCCTCCATCCGTCCGTCCCTCCTTCCCTCCTCCCATCTCTTCCTCGTGCTCCACTTCCCCTAATCCTCCTACCTTCTCCTTCTCCTCCTCCCCTCCTCTCCCCCCCTGCCTTCCCCCCCCGTCCTTCCTCCCCCTCCTCCCTCCTCCTCCCCCTCCCCTCCCCTTCCACCTCCTCCTCTTCTTCCAACGTCCCAGCGTCCCTCAATCCCTCCTTCCCTCCTCTCATCTCTTTGTCTTGCTCCTGTTCCTCCTAAACCTCCTACCTTCTCCTCCTGCTCCCATCTCGTCGTCGTTGTCCCTCCTCCCCCTGAATTTCTTGCTTTCTGTCCTTCCTCCCTCGCCTCGCCCCATCCGGCTTCCTTATACATGACTCCTGATTGTCGCACCACTCCAGGCTGGTCGAAAGGGCGGGCAGGGCTTTTCGCCTGAGACCTCCTCACCAAATACGGTCCTGATGCAACAAATTCAAAGACGGGGGGGCGGGCAGCTTTCAAAATGTGTCCCTCGCCTTTGGGCCGCGCACATTCGTCTTAAAAGTTCACGAGATCTTCATGGATGGAGGGCGGTCCGCTTTCAACATGTGACCCTCGCCTTGGCGAGGCGCATATTCCTCTTCAGAGGTGGCAGCAGTTTCAAATATTATTGAACGTGCCAGAGATGTTGTGTTGGCACGGTGCCACAATGCCAGGACGCAACAGTCACGTTGATTCGCGGTGTTGAAGTCCCAAGGCTGGCGCTCTGGTGCGATTCAGGACCATCAAAACGCATCAATGACAGAGTTTCGCGCACAATTGTTGTGGTACAGTTCCGATGTTCTCAAACGGTTGTCTTTCACAACGGGGCACTGCCTTGAGTGAATATGAAGCTTCGAGGGGCCTCTGACGAGGGAGCTTGGGAAGAAGATATATTCCAATACCGATAGGACCACCCTGCGGGTGATAAGGAGGTTGGGGGGGGGGGGAAGGGGGAGGCGGTCGATGAGCGATGGCTCTGGGTTCTTTGGTGGTTTCTTGGACTTGTTCCTTGTCGCGCACATCTGCCCATCTATCCATCGACCTACCTATCTTAGGACAACCAGCCATCTCTCGCTGTATCGATCTATCAGTCGATCAGCCTATCAATCAATAAAGACATATCTCCATGTATCTACCTATACGACCACCCTTCGGGTGATAAGGAGGTTGTGGGGACCAACGTCTGACTCAATCGATCTCACTATCGATCTCACTCAACGGGACACCACGGGACACCGTAGGACACCGCGGGACACCTCTCGATCTCACTGTCGGTCTCACTATCGATCTCACTCAACAGGACACCATAGGACACCACGGGACACTTCGAGACACCTGTCGATCTCACTATCGATCTCACTATCGATCTCACTTTTGGGACACCACCGGACACTACGGAACACCTCGGGGCACCACATCGATCTCAGAATCGATCTCAGTATCGATCTCAGCATCGATCTCACTCAACGGGACACCACGGGACACCACGGGACACCGCGGGACACCGCCGGACGGACGGACGGATGGGCGGGCGGGGGAGAATCATTTGTCTTGACTTCGCCCTAGCATCAGCGGACACCACGGGACACCACGGGACATATACACACATATATATATATATACATATATGCATATTCCATATGTTTATATATGTATCGATGTATATATATATATATATATATATACATATATGCATATCCCATATATATGTACATATATGTCTACCTATCTACCAACCATCGGGACAACCATCGGGACAGCCATCGAGATAACATCTAACAAGATTTATCAATCTACATATCTATCTATCTATCAACCATCGGGACAACCATCGGGACAACCCTCGGGACAACCATCGAGGCAACCAACGGGACAACCATCTGGACAACCGTCGGGACAACCACAACCATCGCGACAACCGCCGGGACAACAGGGGGCCACGCCTGGCGCTCGGGGGGCGGCCCGTTTGGCAATCTATGGCCTCTACTATGGATGGAACTCGCGCAACTTCGCCTCGCCCGCACGCACGGCACGAACCGAAACCGAAACTGATTTCCCGGTTGGGTCACTTCCGTTCCAACCCCCCCAACCTCCGATCGTTGATGAGTCTTGGGTTTACAGTGGTCCTCCTCCTCCTCCTCCTCCTCCTCCTCCTCCTCCTCCTCCTCCCCCTTCCCCTTCTTCCATTCTCTCCGACGCTCCTCCTCCGCCTTCGTCCTCCTGCTCTCTCTTCCTGCACTTTCTTCACCCGTAGCCTTCTCCTCCCATGCAATATGCCTCTCAACCATGTGGCTTGTATCTGAGCATCGGGGCACGGCGAGAGC
This sequence comes from Prorocentrum cordatum, assembly GCA_963575745.1. Taxonomy (NCBI): domain Eukaryota; class Dinophyceae; order Prorocentrales; family Prorocentraceae; genus Prorocentrum; species Prorocentrum cordatum. Next base: position 560,630 of record CAUYUJ010021126.1, on the reverse strand, counting down.
TCGAGCAACGGATAACCCAGTCGTCGCTCTCGACTTGACTCGTCCTACACTTGATCGAAGCCTCCCACCCTCCTGCCCTCCTCTGCCCTTTCTCCTTCTCCCCCATCATCCTGCCTGAGCGGGTCCTCCCTCTCTGTCCTCTTTCCAACTTTCCTCCCTCCATTCCTCCCCGTAGAGGCATCCTACACGATGAAAAGGTGTCGGGCTATTGTACCACCCTCATTCCCGGCAAATCTGAGTTCTAAAGAACGCCTGCGTCGCCCGAACACTGTTTGCGAAAAACAAATTGTTTCACTTTCATTCTGGGCCACAAGACGAGGCCAATTATTCCGAATCAGTACGTGCCCTGCAGGAAGTAAGCGCCACGTAAAGCCTGGCGACGACGACGACGACAACGACGACGACGACGGCGACCCACAGACGAACGAAACTGCGGATGCCCGATAGGGGGGGTGGGGTGGTGGTGGGCGGGTGGGTGGTCGCGGAAATGAAATGAAATGTTCAGCGCAAATCGCATTCCGCATTTTCGTTGGCACGCGGAGGGAGGGTGGGTGTCGAAGACAAGGCCGCAGACAATGCCAACACCGCATTCTGTAACTTTTTGATTCCGCGGAGGGAGGGTGGATGATT
>CAUYUJ010021126.1:515000-557500 GCA_963575745.1 Prorocentrum cordatum | reverse complement strand
GACGGAATCCTGACCACATCCACCTCCTCCTGCCCTTCCTGCGTCTCCTCCTCCTCCTTCTCCACCTCCTCGCTCCTCCTTCTCCTCCTCATCCTCATTTCCCGCCTCGTCCCCTCGTCCTCCTCCTCCTCCTCCTCCTCTTCCTCCGCCTCCTCCTCCTCCTCCTCCCTAATCGAATGGGACCTCTGTAAACCTCTGGGGACCTCTTCCGTGCCTCTCCTCCTCGCGTCTTTCTCCTTTCAACTTTCCGTCCTCACGTGAATTTCTCCTCCCGGGTCCCATCCTCCTCCTCCTCCTCCTCCTCCTCCTCCTTCTCCTGCTCCTCTCCTCCTCCTCCTCCTCCTCCTCCTCCTCCTCCTCCTCCTCCTCCTCCTCCTCCTCCTCCTCCTCCTCCTCCTCCGCCTCCTCCTCCTCCTCCTCCTCCTGCGCCTCCTCCTCCTCCTCCTCCTCCTCCTCCTCCTCCTCCTCCTCCTGGCACCCGTGCCACTGGGTGCGCCCTTCCCAAGAAAACAAGCGGGTTTCAGCCCGGCCGTCACGCCTGTTTGTCCGTAGGGGCCAGAGGGAGAGAACATTACGCCTCGTCGCCAGGTGTTACCACCCCTTGCGGTGGCCCGGCACTTACACCGCGTGCGCCTGGGCAGGTGGGTAAATCCCCTGCGGGGGTCTCATGGTGGATCCGCACCCATCCTTCCCACGGCGTGCTTGGGGGTGTGCGGTCGCCCAAGGGAGAGGCGCCCCCCGGGTTACTTATCGGGGCGGCACGCCGAAGGGCGTGTCGCTATCTGAAGGCAGTGTGCCCGCCGCCTCGGAAATGTCAGAACGCGCGGCGCGCCAATGCGCGTGCTGCGCGCGGCACGCCAAGGTGTACGTTGCCTGATCCGCTCTTGGTGATTTGGCTAGAAAAGAATGAACATCTTAATGATGGAGGGACTCATTTGGCGGTATCACGTTTTTTCGTGGTCCACAAGTTTCTTGGCTGGCTTCATGGTTGGGCCTCCTGTCCCTCGTAGCCGTGCTGTTCATCAGGGGGTGGCATCATGTGTACCACTTCGTGATGGCGGAATCCCTGGAATCCTCTTCCTCCTCCTCCTCCTCCTCTTCCTCCTCCTCCTCCTCCTCCATTCTTTTCCCTTATGAATACCTCCCCCATGTCGCACCCCGAGGCCAATATGAATGGTGGGCCGGGTGTTTCGCCTGAGAGGCCCTTACCATTTACGAGCCTGGAACTTAGAAGCTGGCAGCAGTTTTATAGATGGAGGGAGGGTCGCTTCCAAGATGTGGCTCTCGTCTTAGCGCCGCACACGCGTATCTTAAAACATTGCACGAGCTTCACGGATTGAGGGCGGCTTGTTTTCAACATGCACTCTAGCCTTAGCGTCGCGCACACTCGTTGAAACTTTACAGGAGTCGCACGGATTCAGGGAGGCCCTTTTTCGAAATGTGGCTCTCGCCTTAGCGTCAAGCACTTCCGTTTCAACAAACGGCACAAGTTTCGGTCAACCTTGCAGGACTTGTGTATTCGAGCGATTCAGGGTTGTCAGGGCGCAACAGTTACGTTGATTCGCGGTGTTCAAGTCCCAGGAACGGTGTTCAGGCGCGATTCACGACCGTCAAGACGCAACAGTCAAGTTGACTCGCGGTTTTGATGTCCAGAGAAATTGAGTTTTGGTGTCCTTCAAGATTTTTCGCACGGTTGAGTCCCAACGGGGCAACGTCCTCAGTGGGTTTGAATCCTTGCGTGGGGCCTATAGGGAGCTTGGAGGGGAGTGTATCCCAACATCGTTGGTGAGCCTTGGGCGTACGCTGGTCCTCCTCCTCCTCCTCCTCCTCCTCCTCCTCCTTCTCATGTTATAACACGCCAGCGCAGCCTAAATCTATCGTGATGCTTCAACGCCCTGACAACCATAATGCTCAAGGCACTGTAACACAATGTTTGTCCTCTCTCTCTGGTGCTCGGCGCGGTGGAGCCGCGTTGGCATCAACAGCGCCCCTGCAACCCCCCAACTTCCCACCCCGCCACCCCCCCCAACCCCCAGCCCCCAACCCTCCAACGCCCCAGCACTCTAAACCCCCAACCAACCAATTCTCGAACCCCCCAACTCCGTAACCCGTGAACGCCGCACACTACGAACCCCACAAACCCCGTCAACCTCGCAAACCCTACTAACCCCCCCCCCATCCTCCCAACACTTGACCGCCCCAACCCCCCAGACCCCAAATCAAACAGGTCCCCAGCCCTCCGACCCCGCCAATCCCACTAACCCCGCAAACGCTCCAACTTTCCAACCCCCAACACCCCAAACCCTCAACCCACCAACCACCAACAACCCAACTCCCCAACCCCCGTGGCCCCCAGACGACCCCATGACCCCGAGACGACATCGAGACTGCCCCAAATGACCCGGTTAACCCTAGTTGGCCCCAAGATTGCCCCAAGATGGCTCCAACGTGACTCCGACACGTTTCTCCCTTCTGCCCTTGCTTTTGGCTTGGGCCGATGAGACGGATGGAGATGCTGGCCCTCCGCCCCTTCGTCGTCGTCGTCCTCTTCCTCCCCCGCCCATTGTCCTCGTCGCCCTCGTCGCCCTCTTCCTCGTTGTCGTCGTCGTCGTCGTCGCTGTCCGCCTGGCCTCCACCGGCCCCACACATAGCAGAAAACCGAGGTACCCGACACAAGCCGAATCCATAGTTTCTCGGAATAAGAGCCCGACGCGAAGCCACGTCGAAAGACCTGGCATGCTCGAGCGTCTCTCCCGCTTGCTTCGAAACCTCATCCCAGACAGGGGGGCGGGGACAGGGGCCCACGGTAGCCGATCTAGGGAGGCAGGGAGGGGGCTTGCGAAAATGAAGCACCTTGATACATTATAAGTTTTCATGGCACATCATCGTGACAGGGAAGTGAAGGGTGATGGGGGCAGGGGCACGAACGTCGACATCAATTATCCTCTCGACAGCCTGCTCGACACGACAAAGTATTCGCAATTCTTACGGCCAGGCGAACCAGTCGAGGTGCATGTCCCACATCCCGCGGAGATGACATGACCCTGCAGTTGCTCGGTAAATTTATACGCTCTGATTGTGGCGGGCTCCATAATGAAGCCCTCCCTGGTACAAGATGAACATAGTTTGATTCTTTAAGTCCTGGCAGTCGTGTAATTAGCAACTCGCGTCCAGGAACGGATCCTGATCAGGGAGATTTACCTGGGCCGCCATCGCCCTGTGCGGCACCAGACTGGTGCACGTAGAGGGAGAAATAAGAATTAGAGAAGAGCGAAAGAGAACCGCCAAACCAACCACCTGACGCCCGCTGCTGGACATTAATGATCCGATCGGCGACCAAGCGGTGCTCCTGAAGAAAGACAGTATGGGCCTCGCACGCAAACCACCTATCTTGGACCAAGTTCCACCCCGCGCAATTGAACGTGCACGCAGACACGCACGCACGCACACACTTAAAGCCAATTGGTCCCCACCTGGGTACACAGCCGGTAGGAAAGCATCAAAACTTTCAGCAGGAGCTGCCGCCTGAGCCGACAAGCGGTGGCAGGCGACAGGAGGGGCCGACAGGCCAAGCGATACACCACGCAAAGAAACCCTTGGGACATTGCATCGCCCATGACATACACCAAACAGTTCACAAATGTAATAGGGCAACTTGGACCACATTGACTTCTCAAGCCGACCTGAAATCTGAAGCCTCAATGCGTTGAGCTGGGAGACTCCCCCCGGGCAGCCTTGCCTGAATATTCAAGGAGTGGCGGCAGGGGGGGCTGCTTGGCTCGACGCTGCCAAGGCTGTGTCAGCCAACTCCCTGACATCACCAGCGTCTCTCTCTCGCTCAACTTTGTCGTCTCCTACCGCACGCACTGGATCTCTGCCCGCTGCTGCAGATGCGCCGCCCGATCCACTGGCACTTCCCTGGAGCCCGCTTCGCACCGGCATCTGGGGGGGCTGCCTCCTCCAGGGGACCTTCATCACCTTTGCGACGCTTGGTGGCCAGCCTGCGCACGTGGTCGGCATGAGCAGTTTTGAGTTCCCCTGCCTTACCAACTACTCCAGCAAAGAAAAGGGCAACAACCTCGCGCTAATGAGTGTTGAGCGCCCCCTTCCGCGCCGAGAGCTGGCTGACGTCGTCAGGGGGCAACTCGTATGCCAACTCCTCGATGTCGAACGCACGATCCGTCTTGATGAAAGCACTGGCGCCAACTTTACAAGAAACCATGCCCTCAATGTGAATGCGTCTGACTGGTCCTTCACCAGGGACGGGCGTGATGACTTCTCCTTGCCAATTCTTTGATCGTCACTTTGCAACCACTGCCCGCCAAGGTAAGGTCGTCCTTCGCCGCTGTGGTCGCAGCCCTCTGCTGCGCAACCTGTTGAAGCAGCTTATCCAACTTGGCCACCTCTTGCCCAAGCTTGCGCTCGAACTGCGACACCTTGGCATGGGCCGTGCTGGCCCGCTGCTGCAGAAGTACGATTGGAACGGACTTGGGAATGAGATTAGCCAGCGTTGTCTCGCACCTCGCTGCTCCGCATGCGTCACCACACTTCTTGGCTAGATCGGCCACAATACAGCTCTCGTCGGACGACAAGCCTACGAGAACCACAGGCCCGCTGCAAACACAGTGAGCGAGGAAGAAGATACCGAAGCGGCCCAGGGCGGTACGGGAGCTCGGGCCACTCCTTGTCGTTGCCGTACCAACTGCCGATGTCGTACCCCCCCGCCCGGCAGTGCTTGCACGCACGATATCCATCCAAGTTCCTCTTGCACCCATAGGCTTCGCATCTCCAGCCGCGCCCTTGCCACGATCTACTCTCGCCCGACGAGTCCTGCTGCTGCATGAGCTCTTGCCCAGTAGGAGGAGCTGCGCAGAGGCAGGCTTCCACGGCTGGCAGCGCCATGGTAACCTTCCGAAGCCACCCGTACATTTTCCACGCGTAAACGGTCGCGACCTGGCCCAGGGAGTATACTAGTATACTTCGTGCCCAAACGCGCGCGCTTCAAAAGAGGAGAAAATCACAAAGGCTCGCACACGCAGTGCTGTCCTGAAGTTGGCATGTGCAATGCGCGCGTTCAGGACAGCTCTCCCGCCAGGGGGAGGAGGGGGAGGAGGAGGAGGAGGAGGAGGAGGAGGAGGAGGAGGAGGAGGAGAAGCAGGTTGGAGGGCAAAGTATGTTCTGAACCTTCATGGGGCTCTACTGGGCTCTGGGATGAGTGACTTCTTTCTGCCAGGGGGGGCGGGGGGGCGGGGGGAAGCGAACACGTGGCCATCTACACCTCCTGGGGGCTGTCGGAGAGTCCCCTGGTTTCGAAGGATCGAAGTGATACACACCGGGCCCCGAAGGTCCCTCTGGATGGCCGAGCTGAAGTACTGGAAGAAGCTGACGTTGCCCACCTTCGGCAGCAGGTGGCCGCCCTCCTCCCCCGCGATCGCGTCCTCCAGGAGGAGGCCCGGGCTGCTCGACAGCGTCTCCCAGGCGCTCCACTGCTCCAGCGGCGCGCCCCGGATCAGCAGGGGGCCCCCGTCCTGCCTCCACGCCGCCTCCGCGAGGCGGCGGAGGCCCTGCAGCGGCGCGCCAGCCGCCGCGTCGGGCCACGCGAGCTCGGGCACGGGCGGCCACGGCTCCTCGGCCAGGGGCGTCGCGCACCCGGCGGTGGCCGAGGAGCGGGCAGAAGGCCGAGCAGCAACGCCTGGCCGCGCTCGCTCCGGGCGTCTCCTGGGTGTGGTGCTCATCAGCGGCACTGCACGGCCAACTGGACTCGCAGAGTTGGCGCCGTGGCGGCGGTGTTGGGAAGCAGCAGCTCCTTTTTGAGCGCGTGCTTCCGAACATGCCCTCCCGAACCAGCACACGCCCAGTGGCGCGTGTTCCCACCCGATACGTCGAACAACGCTCAGCTCCACTTCCGACTCTCCCTCGACCGGCAGCAAAACCCGCCGCCGTAAATCTGATCAGGGAAACGTGCCTCGCTCGGTCTTGAATCGTCTGGCCGCTTCCTGAAAGCTGCAGATGGCTTACAGTGGGGGCCGACCGCAAGAAACCTTTCACAAGAAGTCCAACCCTGAGACCCCAGGACGTCCATTGATTTTTGGTGTGGGATCGTCACGCCTTCCACAGCAAAACCATGGAAACCCAAGAAACCCAGGGCACACTGGAGGCGAGCAGGGTGTTTCTTGGCATGGGCCTCTACTGTACGACCCCGTGTCCTGGACCACAGGGGCGCCTTCTCCTGGGACCGGCTTCTGGTCCTGGGCCGTCCCTCGACGGCCCTCGGGGCCCAGGAAGGGCCCCTGGAAGGCCAGAAAAAAGCGCCCCCCCAGATCGTCGATCGCCCCCCGATAGCGAAACCGCACGTTCCTGGGCGTGGTGAGCCAGCAGGCCCCTTATCGGCCATGAATGGCCGTTTGGGGGTCGACGCATCCCACCCTGAGCCCGTCCCCGTCCCTGGTGGTTTTCGGACCATATTTCGGGCCTCCGGCGGCCGGTCGGGACGGTCAAGGCACCCCCAAAACAGACTCGGCGAGGCGCACCTGCTGGAGAGCACCTCGAGGATGGAGCCCCCGAGAACCAACGAACACGCCCGAACTGCTCAAAGCTGGGCTGCCATCCCCCCCTATACAGGCTGCCTCGGGTCTCCATGGCAAGGCTTCGGCTCTGACCTTCGGCCCGCTCGATGCGCCGGCGCCCGCGAAGCAGGAGCCCTCCACCCCCTCGTGACCAGCCTCGAACTTGTTCTTATCCCTAACGCTGACACGCTAAAAGGCAATGGCGATCTTGGGGATGCGCCCTCAGAAACTGAGGGGGGAATCCTAAGACTGGTCTCGAGATGAGACGCCAATCATAGGGGTACAGTCGGACCTAGGTGAGAACAACATCCCTCCAGAACATGAGACCCTCCGCCAGACAAAACACAAAACATCCAAGGGTACCTTCCCCAGGGTACACAAGAACACCCAACAGCACACGACGAACAGTAGGGCATCCTCCCCGAACCGACCTCGATCTCATACGTCCGACTGTATTGTTACGGAGCTTAACCCGTAGACTGAAAACGTAGATCTGACGCGATACGCTCGCCAACACGTGGCCTCATGCGTGCAGCCAACACGCAACGTATTGACGCGGACGTCTTGGACACGGGACGCGTTGCGTTCCACAGGGCCGTATCGAGGCACCTCGGTGCATGATGCCTGTGGCCGAGGAGGAGGAGGAGGAGGAGGAGGAGGAGGAGGAGGAGGAGGAGGAGGAGGAGGAGGAGGAGGCCCTGGCCAGGCTGTGGGGATGCGTTCCAGGCTGGTAGCCTCGGCGCCCCCGGCCAGGGCGCGGCAGCAGAGCACCGCCACGGGCAGCACCCCGGCCGCGCGCGGCCGCCGCCCTCCGCGGCCGCCGGTGCCCGCGGGCGGCAGCCGCTGGCCGCGGCGACCGCCGACGGCGGGCATCGCTGCGCCGTGAAGGAAGGGGGGCGCCGAATCGGGGGAAGACGGACCGGCACACTAAGCCTGCAAGGTCTGGAGAACCCCCCCCGCCAATATTGGGATGACCAGTGATTGTTCTCGGCGGCCTTATTGGAGGACTGGGGGTCCCACCAATAGGGGGTAATTGATTATTTCTTCCCGCGGCGCCCGCCGCGCAAGAAAAGGAGGAGGAGGCGGAGGCGGAGGAGGAGGAGGAGGAGGAGGAGGGAGGAGAAGGAGGAGGAGGGGCGAGGAGCAAGAAGGAGGAGGAGGAGGGGAGGAGGAGGAGGAGGAGGAGAAGCGAGGAGGAGGAGGAGGAGGAGGAGGAGGAGGAGGAGGAGGAGCGAGGAGGAGGCGGAGGAGGAGGAGAAGGAGGAGGAGGAGGAGGAGGAGGAGGAGGAGGAGGATGAGGAGGAGCGAGGAGGAGGAGGAGCGAAGAGGAGGAGGAGGCGGAGGAGGAGGAGGAGGTTTTAAGACCAGATTCACCGCCGAGAGAAAAGGGGGGGACCAAGGCTAAAGACCTTCAGCGGCTACATGCCTGGGTTTTTGTTGCGTGTAGTGTGCGCTGCGACCCCCGATGGGGGCCGCAGCGCAACATGGAGGGCCCCGAATCCGAGGAGGGAGGGGTACAGTCAAAACTGAGAGCAAGGATGCGCGATACGGATGCAAGCCCCTTTCGGGGATGGACAGACCTCCCTTTAGTGAAACGTGGTTTAGTGAAAACGACCTGAGGCCCGAACCTGGCGGGCGCAGGCGTGGAACATAACGGCCACGGCGCCCTCTCGAGAACGGAAAACGGACAATTCACGAATCGACGTGTCACTGTTGGGGGTTCTGTCCACCCCCGACCCTTGTATGCCCGCGTTGCAGCTTCTTCGAGCGTGGCGGGCCACTGAACGTAGTCAAAAGATGGACCGAAGCGGCAGGGATGCAAAGGCACCTTCAGGAACAGTTACACATCCTTACCATCGGTTTCGACTGTACCGCTACGGCTGCCTTTGCCTCGTCGCCAGATTGGCTTCGCCTCGGAATCGGGGTCAGAGCGCACCCATGGGGAGGTCTGGCGAGCATCAGTATCGGCATGTTTGCTCTTCCCCCACAGGAGGAACAGTGTTCCTGGTCTATTTCGCCAAGTTCGGCCTCGGCCCATCTTGGGCCCCAGGGCCGTCAGAGAACGGCAAATGATGAAAAGCTGGTCCCATACGCAACACGCAACATGTAGCGTGTTGATACGGAACCCAACACGGAACATGGAAGTAGACGTCTGGCGCGATACGCTCTCCAAAACGATGGCCAACACGCTGAGCCAACACGCAACGTGTCGACACGGATGTTTTGAACACGGTACGTGTTGCGCTTCAAAGCTGGCGCGTCAGTGCCGCTACAGTCTACCCGTAGAATAAGGATGCACGGTGAGGATACAAGGGCCTTGGAGGGCCATGCTGAGGTTTTTCGAACGAGGCTGGCCAGCGAAAGCCGCTAAGGATGGGCCGAAGGGGCAAGGATGCAAGTGTAGAGACTTGGAAAATTGCTCATCCTTACTATGCGGGTTGACTGTAGGCAGATCTGTGGGGTGAGCCCTGGGAGTCCAGGGCCTGTTTCGCTCAGGCCCCCCTTCTTGCTGGGGCGCAACGATGGGGGGGGACTGGCATAGGGCGGGATGCATCGACCTGGAATCGGCGACACATCGCCGATACATCGGCGATAGGCCTCTGATAGTGAGTCCGCACCTTCCAAGGCAGGCTGGGGCAATCGGGCCCCTATCGGCGATCAATGGGCGACTGGGGGTCAATGCATCCCCCCCCATGCCTATCCCCCCTATCGTTGCCCCTGACCTGCGCGGTAGATCGTGGGCAGGCGGTGACCATCTGCAGCCAAAGTCTTCCCACAAGGATCTCGACATGATGATCGAATTCGCACTACGTTAGTGTTGTAAAAGGTGCGTCATGAATTGGAATTTCATCATCTTGCGCTGGCAAAGCAAGATCCCATGGCGATTTCTAAAACCGTGTAATTTTACGTCGGGATGTTGAACCACCCCGTTTAAAATCCATACTATTATATAACTAGAGGCAATACGGGTTTCATACATCCCGGATTTTTGATCTGACCGCTCTTGACCCAGCCCGCTAGGGTTCCAGGGGGAAAGGGGAGCAGCTTGGCGCGGACGGGACAAGGGTCAGCCTTCGCCCGCCCGCTCGCGCGGAAGTAACGGACGAAACCTGCATCACCTTGACGCTCCCATGGAACATGACGAACTTTCGCAACAACGTAGTATTTGGCTCCAAGGAGGTCAAGGTATTCGGGGAACCTGCAGGGAAGCCGACGGAATGACCCAAGGACCCCAAGGACCCCCGAGCCCCTGGCGGCGGATCAAACGCGTGCCTTGCTTCGACGCTCCGACTGTAGTCTGTAGTCTATCCTGGCCTCAAATCTCAGCAAAAGAAACACGGCGGGCGTCGTCCTCGTCCTCCTGCCTTCGATTCCGTTGGGCCCTGTCTCGGGGCCCCAGCCTCACGGATCGACTCCGCTTGTAAACATCCTTCTCGCTCCAGGCTTTCCAGAGTGCTGTTGTCCCCAGACCCGCCTGCTCTCGGGAAGCCCTCGCACGGCTGCAGGAGCCTCGAGGACCCAACCACTTCGATGAGGCGGAGGGCCGCTGCCCAGAGAAGCTCCAAGCCCCACTCAAGAAATATAAGAGGGAGAACCGGCAGAAGACCGGAGAGCGGCTGCCAGTACATGTGTTGGTGACTCAAAGAGGCAGGTGGACCAAGAAGACTGAAGTGGCGGAAACTTCCATGGCTCCTTGATTGGGAGCTCGACAAGCTTGCGATGTGGTACGAGTGTCCGACGCAGGAGGGCGCGGACCAAACACCTGTCAAACATAGTAAATAGAACAGCAACAATGAAAGGACGGAAGACGGAGGATAGTCCCACTGAGGTGGGCGCCCAGTGGAACCACGAGAGGTGGCGAGGGGCCAAGTACTCTTGCTTTGGTTCCCTCCGTGGAGTTCCGCTTCGGCCGATCTTGCCCTGGCGTCGAGCGCCCGCCGTCCACGGGCTGGGAGATCCAGGACGCCATTCGGATGATCGAGTTGGCCGCGAAGCCCGTCACTCTGGAGGTAACCACTCGAGGGGTCGGCCCTGCTCCGCCGAAGATGTCGAAAGCCGGCCGCCGACGACGACGACGACGATCACGACGACGACGACGACCGGCAAGGCCTGCGGTGGGTTGTAAGGTGGCGGTGCCGGCCCAGCGTGCGTGGCCGCCCTCGCCCGCCTCTGCTGGCCGTGATTCCCAGCCAAGGCCCACAGCGGCGGCGCCAATCTTACAGTCGGACCTAGGCCAGAAGAACATCCCTCAAGAACACGAGGCCCTCCGCCAGCCAGAACAAGCAGAACATCCGAGGGTACCCTCCCCAGGGTGCACAAGAACATCCAACAAGCACGAAGAAGATGAGGGTAGCCTCCCCGAACCGACCTCGATCTTATACCTGGGTCCGACTGTATCTGGACCTTTGGGGCCTCCTTGCTGGGCCCATCGGGGTCCAACTTCGCGCTTCCCTCGGCGTAGGTTAGGGCGCCCCAGGCCCGCTTTCCGCGGCTTCAGGGTCCTGTTGCCGCTGAGCTGTCTTTCTGGTGGGGGGCGAAGGGGGAAGTCACCATGGGCTGGCCCCGCCCCGTATCAACAGAGTCCCTCAGAGCCCCTCCTCCTCGTTCTTGTGTGCCTCCTTGGCATCGGGCATCATGACACATGCATGCCCCCCCCGCGCCCTCGGCACTTCTTGCCTCCCGAGGGCGCTATGCAGGAGTGCTCTCCACGTCGTCATCCTCCTTGTCCTCCGTCTTCCTCTCCCTCCCTGTGTTACTGTGTACTGCAATCCTTAGGTGCCCGTGCGATCCTGCATTGTCAGATGCATCGCTAGCCGCAGCGCCACCGTAACTCGACAGGCTAGTTGCCTCAACGAGCAGGCAATCCAAAATCCTTGCCCTTCTCCTGATCCTCCTGATCGTCCATCTGGTCGTCGGTCGGTCCGTCGGTCGATGAGGGCGGAGCCTGGAAGCTCAAACCATGGTGACACGCGCAATTGTTGGCTCCCTCCTCAGATTGCGCCTAAGCACGCGCACGGCAACGAGGACCCACAAGTCACCTGCTCTGCACGAGGGCACCCCAGAAACGGACTCGTGAGCTGAGCTCGACAATGCACACATCATCCTCCCCCTCCTCGCCATAAAAATTCGTGCGTTCCGCTGAAGCTTCCAATCCAGGGTTGCACCGCACACTTTGACAAGACGAGATGCTGCTTAGAACTTCTGTGCCGAGTGGAAATACGGTGACGTTCATACCCTGGGGTTCGCCGAATCTGCATTGCGATGGCCGCATGGCCAACGACATCTCATACTATGAGCTCTTCAGAAGCAGCCCTCCGTAATTGCCCAAATAGGGCCCCAAAGAACGCCATACATGAAGAGCCCCAGAGAGCCTCCACAGGGCCCCAAAGACTTCCAAACATCCCATGATAGCCCCGATAGAGCTCCACCACGCCTCTCAGAGGCCCATTCGTGTTGACCCCACCATCGTTTGGAGTCAAGTGCCTCTCTCTTTGTGTTCACTGACGCCTCACAACTTCCTGTTTCATGGCAAATTGTTGATGCACCCCTGCGGGATCAGTGCCGTAATATCCCTGGCCAATTCGGCTGGGCTACTCAGCTGGCCAATTCGGCTGGCTACTCAGTTCGCGGGTCGCTACCACCTCAAGACCGAGTTGATCAACATGGTTCCAATCTGGCCCAATAGAGCGCGTTTCTTTATTCACGGCGATACCGGGCGTCATTGGGGGGGCGGGGCGGGGAAGGGGGGGGGCATAACGCAACGCCTCCCCCGCCGTGCGGTTCCGGCGCCACCACAGCATCCCCGCGCACGACGACGACGAGGAGGACGACGACCACGACGACGAGCAACCCCGACGACGACGACTACGACAACGACGAGCGACCACGACGACGACAACAACGACGACGACGAGCGACGACGACGACGACAACAACGACGACGACGAGCGACGACGACGACGAGCGACGATGACGACGACGACGACGACGACGACGACGACGACGACGACGACGACGACGACGAGCGACGACGAGCGACGACGACGAGCGACGACGACGACGACGACGACGACGACGGCGACGAGCGACGCCTCTGGAGGTCTCGGGAGGTTTCCCGAGGCCTCTGGAGGCCTCCTGAGGCCTCTGGAAGCATCCAGAGGCCTTCCGCAGGTCATCCGAAGGCCTCCAAAGGCCCTCGAAAGCATTCGAAGGCCCTTAACAACGACGAGCAACCTCGAGCAATGACGACCGACGACAACGACGACGACGACGATTGAAATGACGATAACGACGACGACGAGCGACGAGCGACGACGACGACGACGACGACCGACAACGAAGAGCGACGACGACGACGACGACGACGACGACGACGACGACGACGACGACGACGACGACGACGACCGACAACGAAAAGCGACGAGGGGTTGTGGCGAGCACGTGCCTGCGAAGGCGTCGTTGCCGCCACGTGGCGTATAATAGGTATACTTCTTACCTCCCTCCTCTATCGTCGTCGTCGTCATCGTCGTCGTCCTTCTCCTCCTATTGCTCTCTCTTACGAACACCACAAGCGCCTGAGAGCACCGCAATCTGCCTGCGACCGCCACCACTACGCGGATCTCTATGCGGATCCCTATGAGGACCCCCGGGGATCCCTGTGCGCATCCCTAGTTATGCAGATCCCTATGCGGATGCCTATGCGGATCCCTATTCGGATGCCAATGCGGATGCCAATGCGGATGCCTATGCGAATGGCCATGCGAATCCTTATGCGGATCCCTATGCGGATCCCTATGCGGATCCCTATGCGGATACCTCTGGGGATCCCTATGCGGATCCCCACATGGATCTGTACGTGGATCCCTAGACAGATCCCTATGGGGATCTCTATGAAGTATCACAGGGAATCTCAACGCGGATCCCTGCGGATCCCGATGGATATCTCTATGCGATCCCCATGCGGATTTCTGTGCGGATGCCAATGCGGATGCCTATTCGGGTTCCTATGTGGATCCCTGTGCGCACGGCGGCAATGCCGGGGGCGCACTGGGGGCCGGAGCGCTACGTTACGGGGTGGGGGGGCGGGGGGGGCATAACGCGCGTTATGGCCCAAGCAATGAAGAAACAGGCTCATGCTGCCTCAATCTGGCTCCGAGATGGCCCCAGATGCCCCACGGTAGCCTCCAATGTGGCACAATCCAGCCCAACATGGCTCACCATAGCTTCCAATGTGACTCAATACCGCCCCAAACCGGCTCTAAATGGCCACGGAGCCTCCCAATGAGGCCCCAGGGAGACCAACATCAGTCGAAAACGCAAGGAAACCACATGAATTGTGCCTTCTCGCCTTTTCGCTGCTGACGGGCCTCTGAAGCCTCGATTTGCATCGAAGAAGACGGGGAACCTCAGGACGCCGTTCCCAGACGGCCGTTTCGCTGGAGACTGCCTCACCATTCATTCAGGAATCGGCTGCACGCAAGAGTGACCCCGGGTAAGAGTGACCTCTGGTGCGCGGCTTTTTGGGGGCCGCGGGGAGACCAGACACAGGTGCGCAAGACGCTGCTGTCGCATCGCGCTCGGCGATCGGGGGACCCCAATGGGTCCGCACCAAAGGCCACTCCGGCGAAGGGTCACCCTTACGTGCATTCGAAGGAATCGCACTGCCGCCTCAGTGCCGGCCAGATGTTTGGTCCAGACGGCCACGACCCCGTGTAGAACAACAGAAAAACATTGCTCAAGAACATGAGACCCTCCGCCCGCCAACACACACACAACACATCCGAGGTACCCTCCCCATGATGCACAAGAGCATCCAGCAGCACGAAGAACTTTAGGGTATCTTCCCCGAACCGGCCTCGATCTTATACGTCGGTCCGACTGAATACAGGAATCCTGCTGCCGCCTCAATGCCGGCTACATGTTCGGTCCGGACGGCCACGCTCCCTGTTACGTTACGTTACAATACGTTCGGGTCCGATCGAACAGGATTCGGCCTCCATGCGGGGCACGGACTGAAGCTGGAAACATGTGCGTTCGGGCATCGTTGCATGAGGGAAGAGAAGAGGAAGAGGAGGAGGAGGAGGAGAAGGAGGAGGAGGAGGAGGTTGAGGAGGAGGAGGAGGAGGAGGAGGGAGGAGGAGGAGGAGGAGGGGGCGGGGGAGGAGGGAGGAGGAGGAGGAGGAGGAGGAGGAGAGGAGGAGGAGAGGAGGAGGAGGGGAGGGGTAGGAGGAGGAGGAGGAGGAGGAGGAGGAGGAGGAGGAGAAGAAGGAGGAGGAGGAGAAGAAGGAAGACATAACGCAACAGACCGGGCATTGTGTTCGCCTACCGTAGAACAGGGAAGAATAAAGAGAAAAAGGGAAAGATAGCGAGAAGCGCCGAAACGAGAAAAAAACGCCGAAACGAGAACATGAGCTTGCCATCACGGCGCACACGGCCGCGCCTCTCTCGCCCGTGTCCCCTGGCAGCCGGCGCAGGGTGCCTTGCTGGGATACTTTGCATGGTCTTAGCGACCCCGACGTGCAACACGCAGCACGTAGCGTATTGATTTTACTAAGCACTAAAAATGATGCTGCGCGTCTTCGCACGCATTCCTGGCAGACCGACGGGGCCGGGCAGAAAACGGAAACGGGCCGGGCAAACGGATGGGGCCTGGCAACACGTAGCGTATTGATACGGAGCTCAACACGTAGACTGAACTCGTAGGTCTGACGCTACGATCGCCAACACGTGGTCCAAACAGTGGAGCCAACACGCAACGTGTTGACACGGACGTCTTGAACACGGGACGTGTTGCGTTTCAAAATGGGCGTATCGAGGCAACTGAGTGCATGATGCTTGAGGTCTTGGCCTTCCCCTCAGACTCGCCCCCCTGACTTCTGCTGGGGTGCCAGAACTTCGGAGCGACTCTGGCCGTGGCAGCGAGAACTCCGCAGGATCTCATTCAAACGTGCAGGAAAACTTCAAGTCCTTACCTCGACGAGGAAGAGGAGGAGGAGAAGGATGGGGAGGGCGAGGGGGAGGAGGAGGAGGAGGAGGAGGAGGAAGAGGAGGAGGAGAAGGAGGAGGAGTAGAAGGAGGAGGAGGAGGAGGAGAAGGAGAGGAGGAGGAGGAGGGAGGAGGAGGGAGGAGGAGGAGGAGGAGGAGGAGGAGGAGGAGAGAGGAGGAGGAGGAGGGGAGGAGGAGGGAGGAGGAGGGGAGGAGGAGGAGGAGGAGGAGGAGGAGGAGGAGGAGGAGGAGGAGGAGGAGGAGGGGACCGCCCCGCCCCCGCGTCTGATAGTACGCGTCGGCCACGTTCGTGGGCCTCTCGGGCTCGCGCCTCCGCAGTCCCGCCGCGGCCCTTCGGGGGAGAGCCCCCGAACCTCTCCCCGCGACTTGTTCATTCTGCGGGGAAGGGTGGGAGCGGACAGCATGCTAGCAGAGCTGGCGCCATCACCTCTGCCCACGCCCTGCTGCAGTGCAGCGCTCGTCGACACCGACGTCTCGCCTCCGATGCGATCTTCGGCGGCACGCAGGGAGGGGGGCCGGGCGCGGGGGGTGGCCTTCTGGGACGGCAGGGGGCCTCCGAGGAGGGACCGTTCCCTTCTGAGGAGGCCTCTTGGGAGGCAGGAGGGTCTGCAAGACACTTGGGGGGGGGGTCTCAGAAAAACATCCTTTCGCCCCGCCCCCTCGTGCGCGCCGCCCAGACCAGACTGGCCTCCTTTCCCGACATCGCTGTTCGCCGATCCGCCTGATGGCACTCGCGCCCAATAGCATGACAACCCTCGTCTGGCGAACATTTCTCTGATACGTCTCGTTTTGGATTGTGGTGAGACGCGCTGGGCTTATCGAGCAAGACACGGCTTCCCGGTAACGCCGTACATCCACCGCTCATCAATTCATCATGCTGTCTTGCATACGTGTGTAGTGCTGCTTGTTAACACAAGAAATAAACGCCCATTCCCGACCACAAGACAAGCATCGTTCCAGGCTTACAAGCTTTTCGGTGTGGCGTACTTCTCCAAATGCAGTGACGCCAATGAACATCGAAATCCGTGTCAACCGGGTATCACAACGTGTTCCCAGGCATCCCCAGCACATGTAGTTGTGCCCTTTGTTCTTCACCATTTCCCACAACTGACAGCGCATGCATGATCCTCTGCAGATCCACCCTTCCCTCTCACCGTCTAGCCCCTCTCAATTAAAGCCAGATGTCGGACTATGGCCAGAAGCAGCATCGACCATGCCTGGATCCCAGAGAACTTCTACCAGCACACAAACACGGGTCAGACATCACAGGCAGAGGTGACGCGCACCCGCGCTGAATGCTACACCCTCCCTTCCGCATAGCCGCAGGTGCGTTAGTCTGTGCTGGCGGCAGCTGGCCTTTGCGCTGCCCTCCAGCTCTCAGGACTGCAAGCACGTTGCCAACGGTATACGCGTCTCGTTACTCTGGCAAACTGATATAGACGGCAACGGGAGCTGCAATGACGGGGACGCGCGTGGAAAACTAGTAACATCGAATGCGCGCGAAGGCATGGTAAATGATCGGCAAACGACATGCCACACGTGTGATAGCACGGCGTCCTCACGAGCGAGGCAAGTTCAATTGCACACTGCACGTGAACACAGAGAACCTCTAAGTGGCAAGGACAAGCCGAAGGGCCACTTGGATGGAGCGAAGAAGCAGGCATCCACCGACCCCCGCTTGCTGGGGGTGAGAAGGTGTGTGGGATGATCGGATGTCCCCCTCCCGATTTCCCCCTCCTCTGGGGCCAACAATGCAGATGTCCCCCTCCCGACTTCCCCCCTCGCGACTTCCCTCTCCCCTGGGTCCCCCCATTTTCCCCCCTCCCCCTGGGACCAGCGCGTGTATCTGGAGGGAGGGGGAGGGGCCCGGGGGCGGGGTGGGGGGCGCTGGGGAGGGGCCCGGGGGCGGGGGCGCCCGGGGGCGGGGTGGAGGCACGAGCTCGTCAATGCACCCAAGGGGCTCTCCGGAGTCTCCGAGCCCAGACCCCCCCGTCGACTCATGAGAAACTCACGACGGAAGGCTTTCCGCTATTTTCGGCCTCTGGGGGGGGGGCCCTTTCGGGGTCTCGGGACCGCCAAAAGACGACTCAGGATTAAAAATTATCCTGGGGAATGGGTCGAGACCTGTTGGGGTCGACGTCATGAAACAAATCATGACGTCGGGGGTCTGGGAGGAGCCCCAAAACAGCCCAATGAGCGCCGAGATAACCCAAGAGAGCGTCGAGACGACCCAAGAAAACCCCGCGACGGTCCAAGATGGCTACAAGTCGGTCTACGAGGCCCCGACAACGGCCCAGGAGTGCTCCCAGAGGGCCACCAGGGATGGCCCCAAGAGGCAAACAATGATCCTTTGGTGAAATGTAGATTTTGACATACGCGCCATCTTGGAAGCGTCCACTACGGCCCAAGGAGCCCCCGAGATCGTCCCAAGATGGACCATGAGGCCCCCAAGAGGGCCCAAGACGGCACAATAGAGCCTGAAGAGGGCCCCAGAAGCCCCTCAAGAAGCCCCCTCGATGCCCCCCAAAGGCCCCAAAGCCAATCAGATGCCCCCATAGAGTCCTTCAAGAGGCACCTGAGAGGCATCCCAGGAGACCCTCATGTGCATCCCCGAGGCGCGGGACCCACAGGCCAGGCACGGTGGCACGACTCTTGACGAATTCACTATCATGGGGGTCGGCGAAATTGCGTAAGCCTTTGGGATATGGCGGATTGCCGAAACCGTGAACCCGAACACGTTTTCGTCTCTTGGGGGGCGCATCTTTTTCTTCCGCCGCCTTCCGCCGGCTTCCGCAGGCGGGGGCGGCCTCATTTTGCTTTCGCGGACCTTCCGCCGCCCTTCCGTCGAGGAAGAGATGACAGCTCCTTCTATCCTCGAAGGCAAGGCCATGTTTGGAATGCCCCATATCAGCACATACGCTTTCAGCAAGACTGCTGCGCCTTCGTGAGAATCGCTAGATGTATGCCGACGCTGAGGCAATTCGTCCCGCGCGCACTATCTTTGCTACTTGTTCCCTGCCTCCTCCCTTGTCTCGTGCTCCTGGTGCAGGTAGCGCCTGGGCGGGCTTCCCATCTACTATCGAACCGCTGTCATAAGGAAACCTCAATACGGAACGAGGTTCCTGTTTTCCATACGTTAAACTGCGACTTCCCATACAAATCTTAAGAAACCCCTAAGACAAACTGCACCCTTTGCATGGCGAAGGGCCCAACCATATGCAGTTGTGAGCACCGTCGCTGTATGCACCGCATTCGGTGGGGCTCCCTATGGGGTTACCAAACGTGTGAGAGGTGTGCCGAAATGGGTGCGGTGGTGCCATGCGAACGCAGCCACTTGGGCCTTCGGTGGGGCTCCCTATGGGGCCACGAAACGTGTGGGGGGCGTGCCGAGATGGGTGCGGTGGTGCCATGCGAACGCAGCCACTTCTCGGTCTCGCCTGCTAGAGGCAGAGGAGCCGCGTTCCTTGCACCATGTAGGCGCGGTCCTGTCATCCTCGTGTAGCCCACTCGAAGCGGCTCTTCGGAGAGGGTATCCTCCTATTTCTCCTCCCGTCTCTCTCCGTCCTCCCTCTTCCCTCCTGCCTCCTTTCTCATTATTCCTTTTCCCTTCTTCCTTCATCCTCCTTCTCCTCTCCCATCCATTCGTCAGACACGTCGCTTCAGACCATCAGGCGGGAACGGGAGGAACGGATGGGGCGGTAGGTGGAGCACATGGAAGAGAACGGTGCATTCCAAATAGCAACTGGCCCCCAAACGTACAAACAAACCTCCCTCCAAGTCCTTCTTCCCTTGGGCCTGCAGCAGGGCCGTGCTTCCAACGTCCCCCTGCCTCCTTCCCGCCTCCTTTTCCTCCTTTTCCTCCACGTGGCTCCGCCTGCCTCCATTTGCCCCAACATCCTCCTCGTATTTTTTGACGTTCGGCAAGCATGAGGCGTGGCCGCTGTGAAATGGGAGAGAGCAATGAGAAGCACGTGATCGAGAGCCATCACAGTTCTGCGGCCTCTGAAACGTACTTCAGGCTATGTCTCGATCGCTGGCGCCCGATGCCCACCTGAGGGCTGGTCACCGCGCTGCCACCGACACGCCAAAATGGCTTGACGCGCAGTTGCTTCAATCTCCTCCTCCTCCTCCTCCGCCTCCTTTCGTTAAGGGCTTGACGACTTCTGACGTCCCTCGACTCGCGCTTGACTGGTCGCGATTTGCTCCAACTTTCCCTTGAGATCTCTGGATGTACCTGCATCTACTTCGATATACCTGGGTTTGCCTCGATTGACCTGCATTTACGCCTTGCTTTATATCTGGCTCGATCCCCACGAGTCGATTGGCGAAACGTCGCCAAGCCCTTTGAGGATCCCTTCGACAGTGGCGACGACGACGACGACTCCGACCTCCACGCCGCTGCCCAAGCCGCCGAGCGGCCGCCCGAGGGCCTCCGACGGCCGCCCGAGGGGCCGCCGGGAGAAGCCGGGAGCCGCTGCGGGCCGTGGCCCCGCGGTGCGGCCCTGGCGCTGCGGGCGCACGTTCGATCCGCCGGGTCTCCGCCCCTCCGGGGGGGCAAGGAACGCGGGGGGGCCCGGGGGGGTAGGGGGGGGGGAAGCATCGACCTGGAATACGGGAGGGACTGGCGTAGGGGGGGGGGACTGGCGTATAGGGGAGGGACTGGCGCAGGGGCAACGGTAGGGGGGGACTTGGGGGAACAAGAAATGACATACGTAAACAGAAAAACTCGGAGGTCCGCGCGGATTTCTCCGATCGGCGCTGGACCCCCCTCGCTGGCGCGCGGAGCGCGCCAGGGGCGGCGCTGGAGGCGCCGCCAAGGGGGCCCCAACACCAATCCGAGGAATCCGTGTGGACCACCGAGCTTATATGTTTAAGTCATTGTTTCTTCCCCTAGGACTGGCAAAGGGGGGGAAGTATCGACCTGGAATCGGCGATACATCGCTGATAGATTGGCAATCGGCCCCCGATAGCGAATCCGCACGTGGCTGGGCAGGTGGGGGCTATCGAGCCCCTTTCGGCGATCAATGGGCGATTGGGGGTCGATGCATCCCCCTGTGCCTATCCTCCCCTATCGTTGCCCCTGAACCTTCCTGGCCGCCGACTTGCGTGTCGAAACGCGTGCCAGGCGCATGTTGGATAGCTCACTTTGGCGCCCACAGGCGTAAAAATACGTGCCAATTGCACGCTGGCGCGCATGTTGGATACCTCCCTGAGCGCTTACCCCTCTCGCGCAGGTGTTTTCACGCGTGGGGAATCCGCTGGCCACTCCGACGCACCTTGCCTTACACCCCTCCGGTCTATGACCAAATGCTCTTCCCATTTGCGCCTGCACACGTATACACTCGCCAAATACCTACGCGCAAATGTATCTTCCATGGGTGCGCAAACTTGCGCCCCATGCTTTATACATATCCCCTGGCAGCTACACACGTGAACAGACGTGCCAGATACACACAGCCAGACGCATGTTAATTGCACGTGGGAGCAATCCAGCGCCCTGTATATTGGCTATCCCCCCCTCCATGTTCGTTACCCTAGTTTGCGCATGCACACTTGAAAACACGCGCACAATGCAATCTTCACGCGCCAGACGCGCGTTCGATACTCCCCGCTGCGCCCGTCTTTGGGCGTGCGAATAACCCGGTGCCTCCATGTTGGATATCCTGCTTGGCGCATACACGCGTGAAAATACGTGCCAAATGCGCACGCGCCAGACGCTTGTTCGATACGCTCCCTCCGCAAACGGTCTTTTTCACGCGTGAAGAATCTGGCGCGCCCACGTTCGATACCGCCTTTGGTGCCACCCGCACGTGAGAATACGTACCAATTGCACATGCGCCAGACGCATGATCGATACCGATCTTCCGTACACGAACTTCTGTGTGTGTGAGCAATCTGGCGCCCCCATCTTCGAAACGCCCCTTGGCGACAACTCGCGTGAAACACATCCCAAATAACACGCACCAGACGGATGTCCGATACCTCCCCATCCGAACGCGTAACTCAGCGCGTGAACTCACCCCTCCTCCCCACACACCTTTGTACACATAGAAAAATCTGGCGCCCCCATGGTCGACACACCCCTTGGCGCTTACACGGGTCATGCCAAATGTGCACGCAGCAAACTCATGTTTGCTACCCACTTCCGCACACTTATCTTGTGCGGCTGAAGAATAAATCCGCCGGCCCCTTCAATGCACTCCTCTTGTCTAGGGCCAAGAGCCAGATCACACAAAGAGAACACTGGGCGCACGTCCTTACGATCCTGCTTCCCCGAACTCCGACGTACGGTAATTTCCAGAGCGAGGAGCTCTCGACCCCTCCCGTGGACAGGCACTCCGACCTGGAATTTGTTTTTTTGAGCAGAGACCGACCGTCAATGAATTCCTATAGGCCTACCAGGGAATGTTCTTAGAACGGCACGCTGTTGTAGTAACACAAATGAGCCCGACGCGATCCCAGTTAGGGGAAAGCTTCCTATTGCGTGGGCACAGTGTTCGGCATTGCTTCGCATTGCTTGGAGTTGCTTGGCATTGCTTGGCTTTGCTTGGCATTGCTTCGTGTTGCTTGGCATTTCTTCGCATTGCCTTACATTGCTTGGCATTGCTGAGAATAGTATGCTCCAGGGGGGGGAGGAGAACCCGAGGAACCCGGGGGACCAAGGAACCTCCGAGGAACGGGCAACGTAACACTATGAGGCACCAGGCGCGGGGAACCCGAGGAACCAGGGGAACCCGAGGAACCGCCGGGCAACGGGCAAAGTAACAATAGGAGGCACTGGGGACGAGGAACCCGAGAAACCCGAAGAACCCGAGGAACCTCCGAGCAATGGGCAAAGTAACAATAGGAGGCGCCAACCTTCAACCAAGTAAGAACCCCTTAGGCAAGCCTGGTTGGGGAACAAAGTTCTGAGAACATCAACTCGATGTGTTAAAACACATCCGTCTCAGCAAGACATGTTCTGAGAACACTTCGCGCAAACCACTACAGGTTCTCGTAACACTCTTTGGTGGGGCTACAGGCAAGCCATGGCGCTTCACCACTGCCTTGAGTCTTGGTGGTCGCAAAACCCGAGGGCCGAACATCGAGAAAAGAGCCCCGACCTGGATGCTTCCACAGGCCTCGAGGCCCAGGGGGGGCGTCCAAGGCCGAGGCGCGGGCCGGGTCGGACGAAACGGGGGGTCGGCCAAGAGGGAGTTGGCGAACCAGCACACGTACAGCCGAGCATCTGATCAAGAGCATTTTCGTTTAAGAAAGATGTGCCAGCTTCCAAGAGGTTTCTTAGAACGAACCTGGGTCAACTTCTGCCATTCACGCTGGAGGGCTATAGAGGCCTCCCAGATGGGGGTCGAGTCGAATCGCGCCGCATCGCCGATGCATCGGCGATGCATCGGCGATGCATCGACGGGGGAATTAGCACATCAGCTCATGTAATTAGCTGGTTTCCTCAGCGCCTCCCAGAGGCCAGGCGGCGCCAACGTATCAAGGAAAGAGCCCGTCGGCGGAGCCGAACCCAGTTGCTTGCAGTAGATTTCGTCCCCTCTCGATTCCCAATCCCCCCTCCCCCCCCCCTGGAGCTTCACTTCTTGCATCAGCTCGCCTCGCTTCGCGCCTGTGCGCCCTCCTCGCCGTGATCCCGCAAGGCTGGGCGTCTTGGGCCGGACGCCGAGCGAGCGCTGGGCCTGGGAACTGAGGGCTCTGGCCCTTTTGCAAGTGGCCGCTAGCGCGCCGCGCGACGAACTCCTCTCAGCCTCCGTCCAGCCCGATGGGATGGGGACGTCCCAGGCCGAGGCCCAGGGGGGGCCTAAGACGAAGCCAGGACGAGGATAACATCGGATGAGGACACATCGAGAATCCCTGAGATCTGGCGGCTCTGGAGGACGTATCGGGCGCCGCGGCCTCCTCAGATCGTTCTGGAACGCTCCGAGAGCGTCCCGGAGCGCCCTGAAACGGCTTTGTCCTCGTCCTAGCCCCGTCCGAGGGCCGCCCGGCCAGCCGCCCCCCCGGCCGCCCCCCCGGCCGACCCCTCGCAGCAGCGCACCACCCGGAGCCGCCAGGCCAACCGCCCCCCGCCGCGCCTTCGGAGGGCAGCCGCCCGGATGCGCCCGGCGGGGCGGGGGCCGCGGCCGCCGGGTGCGCGCCGAGAGGCGTGGCCTGCGAGAGCCGTCGGGCAGCACGCCGCCAGCCACCGTCGCCGCCGCCACCGCCGCCGCCGCTGGCGCCGCTGCCGCCGCCGTCGTCGTCCTCCTCCGCCTGACGCTGACGGTGCAGGCATAGACGTCGACAGCTTCGACGTTGCCATCCCCGCCCCCCGTGGGGGGGACGGTCGCCCCCGTGGGGGGTTGACCAAACCAGGTGCGCTGTATGGAGCAAGCAAGAGACCATGCGCACACGGACCCCCCAAGGGGGCGGAGTAGCTAAGTCTCCTCCTCCTCCTCCTCCTCCTCCTCCTCCTCCTCCTCCTCCTCCTCTTCCTCCTCCTCCTGCACCTCTCCCCTGCTCCTGCTCCTGCTCGCGGCTCTGGCCAGGGTCCTGACCCAGGGTCCCGGTCCCGCTGCCGCTCCTCGCGCGGCACCTCTCCGCTCCCGACGCTCGCCCAGCCCAGTGCTCCCGCTGTGGCCCCCGCTCCCTGTGCTCCTGCCGCTCCTGCCCCACCTCTCCTCCCCGTGAGTGGCTCCTCCCCGTCGCACCCCCTAGTCGGGGGGCATGGAGGTGGGGTATGGGGCAGAGGTGGGGTGAGAGTGAAATCGCTGAGAAACGAGCCGTGTGAGAAGGACATGTGCAATCCAGCTGGGTGTGTTCCCAGACCCCTCCTTGGGATAACCCCACCTCTACGACCCCCCGACCCAAGCGTGTTTGATGGGTCGGCCAGGCGCTTCCCCGGGGACTTCCTCGCCGTGTATGACCCCGAGGCTGGACATTGGAAGCACCTTCTTAAGGATGGAGGGCTGGTGGCTTTCAAACGGGGGCTCTCGCCTGAGCGCCGCGCGCATTCGTCTTGAAAGGCTGCGACAGCTGCAATGATGGAGCGCACGTGGCCTTCAGAATTGGGGCTCTCGCATTATCGCCGCGCGCATTCATTTTGAAGTTTGCAAGAGCTTCAAGGATTGCGGGCGATTCCTTTTCAAAGTGGAGCTCTCGCCATAGCGCCGCGACCATGTGTCTTCAACGCTTGCAGCAATCAGATGGGGTTGTAAGACTATGCCTTTTTCAGGATGGGGCGTTCGTTTGGGACTCCTTTGCGTAGAACGAACATGAGCTTGACCATTTGCTGCAGCTGCACGGTTGGAGGTCGCTTCCTTTCCAAAACGGGGATGCCGCTTGAGAGCCCCTCGAAGTTCACGACTAAACATCAAATTTGCAAAGTGGTCAAAACGTTGGACAGGTGTGGGCGGTCCTCGCCGAAACGGAACATTGCCTGAACACCTCGTTGAGGTCATACCCTTTTTGAGTGCTCCGAAGAGTCGCCAGAAGGACGCAACACACAATTCAGTTGTTTGACACGGGGTCTCGCCGGAACGGCAGGCCCGTGGGGTGCTGATCCTCAGGGGGGGCCGCTTCTGAACTGCAGAGCTCGTGGGGACTTGTGGAGAGGGGGCTGAGGACGGGAGGGTGCGTTGCAGCAACTGTGGTGCACCTGGGGCTTACTCTGGTCCACACTCTTCCTCCTCTTCCTCCTCATGACCTCCTGCTCCTCCTGCTCCTTGTCCACACTCTTCCTCCTCGTTTTCCCGCCCCCCTTCGTCGTCGCCCTCCTCTCTCCTTCTGCGCCTTCCCTCCCTGCTGCTTGTCCCTGTCCTGCTCCTCGCCGTCATCCTGGCCGTCGTCACCTTCCGCCTCCTCCCCCAGGCCCCCTCCGGCCGCTGCCTGCGTCCTCCTGCCGCTCCTCGCCCTCCTGCTCTCGATCCGCCGTGGCTGCCTTCGCCCGACATGCCAGCGAGGTGCGTGCGACTGCCGGAAGAGCGCGGCAGTCGCGCTCTTCGAGCTGCCGCCGTTCGCCGAGCGCGGACCGCCGATGAGGTTCCGCCTGCGCCTCCGCCTCGAGCCGGGCCTTGGCTCCCTTTTGCTCCTGGAGCTGACATGCAGCATGCGAAGATTGAAACTTGGCGGGGTCCGACAGCTGGGCAGGGCCGCCAGCCGACACCAGAACATGAGCCCGCGCCCATCTGTGGCGAGCGAGGAGGCGCCGATCAGGCTCCACATCTTGGCGAGAGACGCTGCGAGCGACAGGTCGAGCCCTCGTGGCTCGGGACACGACTGCACGGGCCTGCGCCGCCCACGTCGGGGCTCACGAGCGGCCCGCCCACCAGCTTGACGACGCAGCGCGCGCGGCAGAGCGTCGGCGGCCTCGCGGGCCTCAAAGTTGACTGCAGCGTCATGCTCAGCAGCGGGCTTGGGGAGGGGGGGGGGGGGTCCGGCGCCACGTGGCGAGGAGGGGAGGCAGGGGCGGGGGTTGTCCGCGTCAGCACGCGAGGGGCCTCAAGACTACCGCAGCAAGCGAATGGTCGCCCAGTCCGGACACGAGCGTTTTCTGAGGTTCACAGTGCCTCTCGCTGCGCTGACGACCTTCGCGAAGATCCAAAGGGGCGTGGCAACGAATAGCCTATCAACGCGGGCCTCCGACCTGGCCCCCTGGTGCCAGCATGTCGCAGCATCAATCGCGAGCTCAGTGAGCTGCTTCCAGATTTCCTTCCAGACCAGATTCCCCTCCCAGCTATGGCCGGGACTCAAATTGCCACCCCGCCATTGTGGGGCCCAGACGAATACGAAAGTAAAACGCGATGCAACAGGCAGGCTCCCGGAACCAGTTCCGAGACAGCAAGCTCAACTCCATGTGTCTCCTGAAGACTCACCAGCGCAATGGAACAAATAACGGCACTCGGTATGCGAAGGCGCCACCCCCTCGCAGCAACATCGCAATGACATAGAGCACGGGTGTTCCAGGTTACGACGTTGTGGCCGTCGGCCCCAGGAACGCGTTACCCGCGCCACTCGACCTTCTTTGCTTCGAAGAGGGACTTGCCAAGAGCGACCAGTGCAACGCAGTCCAAGCCCAAGTCGACGATGCACTTCTGGTGCCACTGCACCTGCGCGCAGTCATGAGGGGAGACGACGGCCTTGGAGAAAGCCCACCGCTGGTAAGTGAGCACTCCATCGAGCTTGCAGGAGGTGCGATACCGTACTTCCAGTCCAAACTTTGAAAGCTTGGCGACGTCGCACCGATTGTTGTCACGGCTGACATGCGCAAGGATGTCGCGATTGCCAACCGCGCGAACCGAGGACCTCCACTGCGTCCCGCTCCTCCGCAAAAACGCCTGACATTTACGAACGCGAGCCTGCATCGTCGCCTCAAGCAGCCCCTACATGCGAAGCGCGAAGTTGCGACCGACCTCAGGACCGTTGAGCTTAAGCCCCCCACGCGCTCCTGTTCCCCTTGCTCCGCCTCCATCCACTCCTCCACTTCCTCCTCCGTCTCGCCCCTGGGTCGCTGGGCAACCTGGGGGCCTTGCTGGGCAACCCGGGCGGACTCCCGCGACCTCTCCCGCCCCCTCCCGCTCTCTCGCCCCCACGCGTTCCTGCTCCTCCCGTCGCCTCTCGCTGCTCCCTCTCCTCCCGCTCGTCTTTCCCGCAGTTGGGCTTTCCCCGACGGGGCTCTTACTGGTTCGCGACAGGATCTGGTGGGTGCGGGGCCCTTCGTCGGAGGCGGCCCTCGGCGTTGCCCAGGGTTCCTCGGCAAGGCCTGGCGTTGGCGCCCCCCCCCCTGCGTTGCTCGGGGTTACAAGGCCAAGCAATGGCAAGCAGTGGCATGCAATGGCTACTAATGCCTAGCAACGTCCAAAAACACTTAGCAACGCCAAGCAACTTAATGTAACTCAATGCCAAACAATGCCACGCGATGCCAAATGAACCGCAATGCTAGGCAACGCCAAGCAATATCAAACAACGTCAAACACTGCAACCCAATACGCAGCAATGCCAGGCAGTGCCAAGCAATTCAGAGCACTGCCAGACAACACATCCAAGCATCGCTAAGCAACGCAACGCGATGCCAAACGCTGCCAACCAAAGCTTCACATCGCATTCATCTGCATCTCTCACATCTTCTTTGCACTGCTTTGGGATACGCCATCGTGTCTACACTAAGTGGGCGTGTTAGAATGCTCGTCTGCTGGCTGGAAGGTTCTTTACATGCTTTCTACTACTAGGGCCGCCTCCCCCTCCCCCCTACTCGTGCGCATCGTTAGAACATCGCCTCCCCTGAATTAGTGGAGCTATTTTCGGCCTCTAGACGGCCAAGATGGCCTCCAAGACGGCTTCCAAGACAGCCAAGATGACACCAAGACGGCCCAAGATCATTCAAGAGGCTCCCAAGACGGCCTCAAGACTGCCCAAGAGGCCCCAAAGACGGCCCAAGAGGGCTCCAAGAGGCCCTCCAGGAGAGCCCGAGGAGGCAAGCATCTTTGCGTTTTCCCAGGCGTTTGAAGGACGTTAAGGTTCTCGCCTGGTTGGATTTGCGGCCGCCCAAGTGGGCCCAAGATGTCTCCAATCTATCTCTTAGACAGCCGAAGAGGCCCCCAAGAGGGCCTGAAGTCAGCCCAACAGGCCACCAAGAGGCCCCCAAGAGGCTCCAAGAGGCTCGCAAGAGGCACCAAAGATACTCCAAGAGGCTCTGAAGACCGCCAAGAGGCCCCCAAGACGTTCCACACAACTTCCAAGAGTCCCCCAAGGCGCCCGTGAAGGCCCCCCAGAGCCGCCAGGAGGATTTTGAGACGCCCCAAGAGGCCTCCAAGAGATCCCGAGAGACATCCAGAGAGACCCGGGGACGCATCTCATAAGCCTCTAGCCCACGGAGGCCCCCAGAGCTCTCCAAATGATGCCACGCTCCCCTGATAAGGGCAGCTCCCCTGGGCTTCGTTTCTGGATGTGCTGGTGGGGATATACGAAGCGTTAAGAATTCAACCTCCTTCCCGCTGCGCTGTTGCACAGGCACGGTGGCGGGGTTTGCCGCAGGCATCTGGATAAAGAAGACAACCCCAAATTGGAGACGCGCTGGGTTTATCTTATTGCGGGCACGTGGAGCTCGAACGTAACGATTGCAGGGTGCTTCTGGGCCAGTTCTCGGTTCGAGGGCTTGTGCTGGTGCTACGATAAGAGTCGTCTGCCCCTCTTGTCCTCCTCGTCCTCCTCCTGCTCCTGGCCCCTTGGTTCCTACACCAACTCCCGCCCTCTTACCTCCTCGCGCTTCTGTCCCCATCTTCATCCTGCTTTTCCTGGTCCTTCTCCTCCTCCTCCTCCTCCTCCTCCTCCTCCTCCTCCTCCTCCTCCTCCTCTGCCTCCTCCTCCTCCGCCTCCTCCTCCTCCTCCTCCTCCTCCGCCACCCTGTCCCTCCACTGCTCCTCGCCTCCTCCTGGCTTGCCAAGCCCTCGCTTGCTTGTTCCCTCTGGCCCCTCGTTGCCGCTCGCCTCTCCAGAGAACCTGTGGGGGGGGCCAGGCGCCAGCCAGTGCCCAGATGCAGTCCCCACGCCCTCCTCCCCCCCCAGCAGGAGCATGAGGTCAGGCGGGCTTGCGTCTCGGCGGGCTGCCTGGGAGAGCAGGCCAGATCTAGAGGCCCCCAAGAGTAAATGGGGTCGGAGGATCGCGCCGCATCGCCGAGGCATCGCCGAGGCATCGCCGAGGCATCGCCGACGCATCGCCGATGCATCGCCGATGCATCGCCGATGCATCGACGATGATCGGTGACGTCGGCGATGCGTCGGCGACGCTGGCGCAGAGAAAGTCGGGCTCCAAACCGAGCCGCGTCCCAGATGCATCGGCGATGCGGCGCGATCCTCCGACCCCATCTGCTCCGACACCACCTGGGAGGCCTAGAAGATCGGCACTGCAAGCTTCATCCCTCCTCCTCCTCCTCCTCCTCCTTCTCTGCCTCCTCCTCCTCCTCCTCCTCCTTCTCTGCCTCCATTTCTGCTCTGCCTCCTCCTCTGCCTCCTCCTCTCCTCCTCCTCCTCCTCCTCCTCCTCCTCCTCCTCCTCCTCCTCCTCTCTCCTCCTCACTCCTCCTCCCCCTCCGCCCCCTCATCCGCCAGGCGGGCGGCGGGCCCACGGCTCGGCGGCGCCCCTTGGCGAGACGAGGGCGGCAAAGCTGGCGCCGCGCGGCGGCGCCTCGCTCCCGCTGGGGGGGGGGGCCCGGGGGTTAGGATGGGGCAAGAGGATCAGGGAGGTTCGAGGTCAGACCCTCGAACCTTCCTCCTGGCGAGGTTCGAGGTTCCGGGATCAGGTTCACCGATCGTGGATCAGGATGAGATAGAGCAGGTCCGAGGATCGAGGGTCAAGCACAAAGATCGGGGATCGAGCCCTTTTCCTCCTGCTCCTCTTCGGCCGGCGCTCTGCGGCTCTGAATGTGATCTGAGCGGTTTCGGCCCACATTCCTCTTCCTATATTTTTATAAGCCCGGGCGGGGGGAAAACCCGTCCCCCCCCCCAAAAAAAAACCGAACTCCCGGGATCTTGGGCTTTGGAACCCTCCGGACGGGCCTCGAAGCGGCCCCCCAGGCCTCGCAGGGCGTTTTGACAAGCCTTCGCAGCACACCTGGGGCGATCAGGGGGGTCATCGGAGACGTCCCAGAGACCCCCAAGACAGCACAAGAGCGCTCCAAGAGTGACCGACGTGACCTCAAGATAGCCCAGGAGGCCTCCAGGACGGCCCCAAAGAGGCCTCCAAGAGCACTGCCAAGAAGGCCCCAAGAGGCACAAATCATTAATTTTGGGGTTCTCCTCTTTTCGGCTTCCCGACGCTCCAAGACGGCGGTCTTCTGGGCGTCCGAAGCCGCCTGGGAGGCTCCCAAATCGCCCCACAAACATCCGAAAGGGCTTCCAGGCAGTCCAAGAGAGCCCCAAAACGGCACAACACGGGTCCAGGATGGCCCTGAGAGAGCCCCATGGCGGCCCAAGATGGCCCCAAGACACCCTCCGAAGCATTCCAAATCGTGACCCGGTCGTTCAGGGAGACCGCGGTTGGAGACAGGGTGGCCCGAGGAAGCCCCCAGAGGCCCCCAGAATACACCCAGGAGGCCTCCTGAAAGCATTAAGAAAGCCTGAAACAACTTTTGTGAGGCCCGCATAGGCTCTCCAAGGAGGAGCCTCCGCAATAAAGAGCTGAGGTGGCGCGAAGCGCCACTGCAGTCTTGTGTAAATATATATATATATATATATATATATATATATATCAGTTCAACGTGAGGTCGAATCCACTCATGATGTCGCTTCTGATACTTGCGATCGGACGTCAAAGTAAGCTGTCTTGTGTCGGTCTGACGAAATGCGGAGTACGTGTCTCCTATGAGTGTTCAGCACCCTCTCCCTCTCCCCGACACAGAACGTTTGCATCAACCATGTGCTCCAAAACAACAGCATCAACGACCAACCAGATATTCAATCTGATTCTACGGAGTGACTCATCCGAGTCTGTGACGCGCCGCCACTGGTTCCCATACTTCCAGTAAGCGAATACTGGCACTTCTCCAGTCCAAGCTGGTGGCTTCTTGCGGTCAACTGTACACCGCGGACAGTTTACTGCTCATTGGCCGAACGTGTGGCCTCGCTGTTGACCTTGTGGGGCATGCGTGGATGTACTGCCATTGTTCCAGTCGCGGATTTCGTCGTGGCACTGAAAAGCTGGATCGTTCCAAGGTGGTCCTCCTTCATAGCCAGCGCAATCACCATACTGAGCCGAGTCAGTGACACTCGGTCCGCTACTACATGCATCTGGCATTGCATAATTGTCCCCGCCTGGAAGCTACCTTCTTAGCCGTTTGCGTGCAAAGGTTCTCCCGTATCTGATCGCCATGCCAAAGGCCATGTATGAGAGTCGCACGGACTGGTTCGATAACACACGTTATATCAGCCAGAATGGGGGATGCCGAATTTATTATTCCCTTTGGCTGTCTGCACTCTTGGCAATGGCTCCAACAAGCGATCATAGCCATAACTGATATGTCGCCGCACCGTTCGTCCTCGACGCGCCCAAGTGGACGACGCCGACACCACCGCAAACCCACGGCGAGCCCTGCGCCCCGCGCCCCAAGTCGGCAAAGACGGCAGCGCGGCAAACCCACGGCGAATCCACCGCGCCCGAGGCGGCGTCTGCACTGGTGCCCGAGGCACCCTCCTCAAGACGGAAGGCCGCGCGTCGGAACAAACGGCGCTGCGACACATGGCGATGACCCTGAAGAGCTAAGCTCCACATGCTATCTGCAGATCGAGCTGACGCACCTGCGCGAAGCACCACTCCTCCCCCTCGCCCGATCCTCCAGGCCAGCTGGCGCAGGCTGCACCGGCGCCGCCTCGCCCCCCGGAAGGACGGCGAAGGCCGCGTCGATGGCCAGCGAGCCCTGCGGGCAGAGCGGAGAGCGGGGATCGCCCAACGCCTTCTAAGTGTGAGAAGCAATTATCGGCTCCCCCCCTCCCGAAGCAAGTCTATCACTTCCGCCCCTGGAAATGATCCCCCTTGTCCACAGTTTCGGGGGCGCCAGGCTCGTCCCGAACATCCATTTGTATCCCGACTTGCGGCCATATAATCAAAACGTCTCCGCTGTCCTGGCACCAGAACTTATGCGGCTGGTCCTCCCGAGTCTGAACTCCGCCTGCTTCGGGCCCCGGGGGGGCCCACAGAAAACGGCCCACGACGCGAGGTGCGGAAGAGAAGGTCGACGGCGCCCAAGGCCCACATATTACCAATTTCGAGAGGTCGGGAATCTGGGCAGGCGAAATTGAGCCGAAGTCGGGATCCCGAGACAAAACGCGGCATGAAAGCGGGGCGCAACTGTCCTGCCGTTGACCCTTGAGGGACAGCTGGGCAAATCTGTTCGCAAGGGAATGTTGGCTGTAGACGTTTTTCGGTCCCGGCGCGAGGTGCGCAGAAAGCATGAGCGAAGCGGGACAGGACCAGGATGGACAGCAAGTGAGATCTGCCGCTTGCGTTCCGAGCCAGAGGCCTGGCGCTGCCAGGCCGGCGACGAGCGAAACTCGGCTACAAATTCTTCCGTTGCGCCAGAAACGTACGACATCCTGGCTGTGGCAAGGCGGGGGCGGGGGCAAGCGCCTGTCCTCAGAAGGCAGACCCGGCCAGAAACTCTACAGCGTCTTGGGACTTTGGACCCTAGCGCGGTCCCTGGGGCTAAACATGTCGGGAAGAGAGGTTCGGAGAGGGGGCGTGTTTCTGGGGTTCTACACAATGCCGCAAGGCTGACCCGCGATCATTTCGGTCCATTGATCGGTCCACAACTGTTCAGCTCTGCGCATGCGTGCCCCGGCCCTCCACAGCGCTACCTCCCAGCCGTGGAGCGCAAGGAGTAATCAACGCCCCAACACCAGGGCGCGGGGCGCCCCAGGCGGCGGGGCAGGGTGCTGAGATCGCCCTGGAATCTGGGGGCATGTCGGGTCCCGCTGGGGCCACCTCCAGGGGCTTTCTGCGCGCACCCCCACCAACTCGGGGGCGTCCAAGAGGGAGGCGTCCAAGAAGGGGGGGTGCAAATCATGGCCAGCGGCATGTGTGCGGCCCAGGGGGGGGGTGTCCGAGGACGCATTGAAATAGGAAGAGGCGCCATGAAATCCGGGGAGATGTCATGGCCCCCGCCATGATATCCACCCGCCCCCCGAGTCATGACACCCCTCGTGGCCGCCCCCCGGCAGCGCCTTGCCACCTCTGCTTCCTGGCAACTCACACGGCCTCACGGGCCTGGAGCTCTCGTCCCAGCCTGGCCACGCAAGCTCGCCCACCGTGCCGGCCCACGACGGCCCCGAGGACCGGGCACGCTGGTCGCCGAGGCCCGCCGACGGCCGCCGCCTCCGAATTGCGAGGGGGGCGTGCGTGAGTATCGCGCTCCTCGCCCTCCTCCTTCGGGAAGGAGCAAGGGTATCCATGGCGCACCTTCGGCAGGAGCCTGTCAGCTTGTTACTCCTCTGTGCTTGCCCCAAGGCAATGTATCCACGAAAGCGCTGATGAGATCCCCCGCAACCGTGTCATTGATACTGCTTTTGCTCCCCCACTCCTCCTTCTCCCCTCCCCCCCGCCAGTTCTCTCACTCCCGCCGCAGAGTGGCGCCATGAATCCCACCAGCCCTTTGAGCGACAGGTGGTCTGCGAAGGGTTTCTTTCCTCTTCCACAACCCCGCTTCCCTTCGGGGAGGGAAACCCTCCCCCTCCCCTCCCTGAGGTTTTTTCGGAGGGGTCGCGCGGTGTCGGAGGCTCCTTTTTCGGCCCCTGGGGGGGGGGGGGGGGCGGCGGCAATTTCTGACACCCCTCACGAGAATCGTTGCCCCCGAGGGGGGAGGGAAATCGAGGACCCCCCCCCACTTTTGACCGAGCGCCACCCTTCCCCCTCCCCTCCCTGAGGTTTTTTCGGAGGGGTCGCGCGGTGTCGGAGGCTCCTTTTTCGGCCCCTGGGGGGGGGGGGGGGGCGGCGGCAATTTCTGACACCCCTCACGAGAATCGTTGCCCCCGAGGGGGGAGGGAAATCGAGGACCCCCCCCCTCTTTTGACCGAGCGCCTCCAAGATGGCTCCAATAGGCCTTCCATGGCTCCCAAAAGGCTCCCAAGAGGGCTCCAAGAGCACCCCAAGAAGCCCCAAGAGGCCTCCCAGAGGCACCCGAGAGGCCCCCGAGCGGCTTCAGAGCCCAAGATGACTCCCAAGATGGCTCAGATGACCCACGCTGGCTCAAGATGGCTCCCAAGATGCTCCAAGTGGCCCCAAGACCGCTCCAAGACGGCTCGAGATGGCCACGGAGCCTCCCAAGCCTCCCTCGCTGCTTGACTATGCGTGTCTCTTCCTCTCTCCCCCCGTCAACTCTCATGGGCATCGTTTCTGGATGGGCTGGTGTGGATACTTTTTTCGGTCGCGTCCGCTAGCGAAGGCGCAGGCGGAGTCAGAAGCTGTCCGGGGCGCGGAAACAGGCCTAATTAGCTACTGGGCGCGCAGCAGGCCGGCCGGCCGGGCCAGCTCACAAAGCAGCTGTTGTGCCGCGCGGCGAGGCTGACAGGCTGAGGGCACCCAGGGAAACTCGGGCAACGTGCAGTCTGACAAAATGCCAAGAAATTCTGTGTACGCCATGCGGCGTGAACCACTCAGAGAGCGCGAGAACGTACGCGTAGATGCCTACACGCCTCACACGCCTGGAGGTCGCACAGGCGAGGTGAACGATGAACGAGTCGCCAGCGGGGCGCCAAGTCCAGCGCCGTACCAACGGTGTATGCAAGCTAGGTGGGCTAAGCTGCCGAGGTGACGTCGAAAACCTGCCTGAATGGCTGGAATGGGTCCAGGGGAAGCGCAGCGCCTGACGGAAGGCTAAACCACTCCGAAGCGACCACGGGGCTCCCAAGGCCCACCATCCCGAGCACGTGGAGCGCCGGCCCTGTGGTGAACCCTGAGGGCCTGGCCCCAGTCACCCGCTGTCAAAGCGTGGTGAACGTCGCACTGAGTGTGACAGGCCAGGCTGGCGGGGATGAACATTGCCAGCGTGGCAGAAGAATCCAGGGAGGAGCTGCACAGAGAACGATCACCCAGGCGATCCAGGGGTACGTGAACCGGGCAGCCCGCCCTGCCTGGGAGGGATCCGAGGGGAGGGCCGGTGGGGACAGACATCACTGGCCCTCCAAGCGGAGGGGCTCACCAGGGACACCTGGCGAAGGAGGGGGGCATGGGGAGGGCCGAAGCCTTGGCCCGAAATCCAGGGATGCAGCTAACGGCTGCTCAGGGTTTGGGAGAGGAGGGTGGTGCACCCCCAGGGTAGGCGCAGCCTGCAATGGGTCTGGGTCTGCAATCGGTACAGTCGGCCCGCCAGCAATGCAGGTCGCGCAACGCCTGCCAGCGCGCCGGGGATACCAGGGGTGCAGCTAACGGCTGCTCAGGGATGAGATGGTCCAGAGGGGCCGTACCTGCCGCAGCGAGAGTGGCCAGCCTCTCAACGGCTGCCTCGTCTCTCCGTCTCAGAGTGCACGACTGCAACGGCACGGGGCTGATTTCTCTTGCTACGCGGCCGCCCTGTCCCAGTGGCGGACTGATCCAACCCTACGCCTGTGGCGCGCCAAAACTGAGACCCTCACTGGGCCTTACCCGTGCATGCATCCAGTCTGGAGGGAGGGGTAGCTGGGACGGCTCCTCTCCAGTCCGGGGTGCCGCGGAGGCCGTCTGCCATCTTAGGGCAGCCGTTTCCAAGGCGGCCGAGGCCTCTACAGACGTGAGCCAGTCGTGGCCCAGGGGCGCAAGGGGGGGGGGTGAGATGCGTCGGGCGCCCGAGGGGGGGATAGCCCCGACGGCGCGCCCGAAAAGGTAGCGGGTGGGCGGCGGGGTGTACGCTGCCCACGCGCCTCTTTCCAGCCTTTTTTTGATTCGCGGCCCGCAAGGAAAAGTCCAGAGGGCGGTCTGACTTGAATCTTCACAATCTCTGAATGCAGTGTGACTGGAAAAGTCCAGGGGTGTGGATACTCTCTCTCTCTCTCTTTTTTGTTGTTTTACAGCCGCAGGCGGAAGCGCCGGCGGCGAGCAGTCACGGTCGGGCTGCGGCCGCGACTAAATTCCCGGGCGCGCGCGGGTCCGCGGATCAGGCGGCAAGCAGCGGCAACCCAGGGCGTCTGACGGGCCAGGCGGTCGTGCCATCCCGGGGAGTCTGAGAGGTCAGCAGCCTGAGAGGTCGTGCAAGCTGCAGCCCAGGGAGTCTGAGAGGACAGCCCTCCGGGCGAGCCAGGCGCAGCCAAAATGGCGCGCCGTACGCTCCAGGCCGCGGTCGTGTCGAGACCACCGCGTGGTAGGGAACGATCTCCGTGCGAGAAGTCCATCCAGGGAGTCTGACGGGTATGAGCAGACAGAAACTGGAGACGTCATCCAGCAGGAGATGGATTCTGACAGCGCCAGCGAACCGTCGCAGCATCAGAAAGCGCATCCTCGCAATAGGGAAGCCAAAGACAGAGGAGTCAAAGCCAGACCCGACCGCTGCAGAGCGATGCGCCTGCGTTCAGAGGACCAGCGGTCACCTCAGGACGCAGCACGGTACAAGGGTAGCCACTCTGCGACGCGAGGTCGCTCGAGAGTGGGCGTGCACCGAACAACTATGTGACGTAACGCCGATCGACTGACCCAACCACGTGGGGGCGCTCGGAAGGACAACGACCGTCGTATACCCAAGACAGCAAGTCCCTCACAGTCACAGAGTCCCAGGGAGGGGTGTGGACACGCGAAGCGTCATGAATCTTAACAATCTGCCTATTCGCCGATGCGCTGTCTGAGCGCCGGGCTTCAAGACTCCTCCTGCCCCCTCGCTGGGAGGCCGCTGCCAGCAATTGGGCCCGAGCATTTGTGATCGGAGGATCGCGCCGCATCGCCCAAGCATCTCCGATGCATCGGTGACGTCGGCGCGGAGAAAGCCGGGCCCCACCTCGACTACACGCAAGAGCGACCCCAGGCAAGAGTGGCTTTTGGCGCGCGGCTTTTCGGGGGGCGCGGGGGGGGCCAAATCCGAGCGCGCAAGCCAACATCTGGGGGGCCCAGTGTGCCCGCACCAGAGGCCACTCTGGGGAAAGGTCACTCTCACGCGTAGCACATCCATTCACATCGACCCGCGGCGCGATCCACCGACCCCACCCGTCGGGGAGACGTAAGACTCGTTCGGGGGACTCGGGTTGGCCTGACGGGGCCATCATTAAAATGACGCGATC
Source organism: Prorocentrum cordatum (assembly GCA_963575745.1). Classification (NCBI taxonomy): domain Eukaryota; class Dinophyceae; order Prorocentrales; family Prorocentraceae; genus Prorocentrum; species Prorocentrum cordatum. The sequence goes on along the minus strand of CAUYUJ010021126.1, from coordinate 520,225 downwards.
CAGCCTGAAATTTGTCTCGAGCTCGCGCTGCAGACATCCTACGAAAACTGGACAGTCAAACTCCAGGACGGGCTCGTCAGAAAGCGTCGGCAAACTCGAGTTCCAAGGCACTCGAGTCTTACCTTTACCCACACCCGCATCGACCCCCCTCGGGCGGCCAGGACCGCTGCCGCCAGCCCGGCCAGGCGAGAAAGGCCCAGACCGCGACCCGCGCACACATGGGCTCAGCGCGCGCCGCTCTTTTCCAGGGGCGGAGCGGCGCCGGGCGGTGGCCGCGGGGAGCGCGGCTCTTAAGACGCAGCCAGGACGATGACAACATCGGAGGAGGATAAAACGGAGGAGGAAGGGGGGGGAGGAGGAGGAGGAGGGGGAGGGGGAGGAGGGGGAGGGAGGGGGAGGAGGAGGGGGAGGGAGGGGGAGGAGGAGGGGGAGGAGGAGGAGGAGGAGGAGGAGGAGGAGGAGGAGGGATGAGGATGAGGATGAGGATGAGGATGAGGATGAGGATGAGGATGAGGATGAGGATGAGGAGGATGAGGAGGAGGGATGAGGAGGAGGGCGAGGATAAATGGGACGAGGAGGGCGAGGAGGGCGAAGAGGAGGGACGAGGACAAAATCGGACGAGGATAAATCGGATGAGGCTACATGGGGGGGATAAAGGTGCACTCTTCGGGCCCTGAAAAGGCCCCCTCTGGGGCCCCCAAAAGGACCCCTTTAGGAACCCTAATTAGAGGGGCCTTTTTCTGCAGCCTCGCTGCACCCCTCTTGATCGCCCCCCATTGCGCGACGCCCAGTAAATCGAGAATCTCTGAGATCTGGCGGCTCTGCAGGATGTCTAGCCCCGCCCGAGCTCTCGCGGAGGAGGGGCGGGCTGGTCCATCCCTTGGGGAGCGACGGCGGCCCACCTCGCAGAGGCCCTGGGTCCAGGCCACTGCCGGGGCCAGGGAGCACAACTCTTCATTGATCGAAGGCTGCCCGATCGAAGCAACTCATCCTAGAAGGCTGTTGGAATCCGGTGTGTGAACGACTGTGCGGGAGGGGCGCGCCGCCGCACAACACAGTAGAACCACTGCTGAGAGCTGCCCTGAGAGGCAGGCGGACCTGCTCCCAGTGCGCCCCGAGGAACACCTGTCAGGGCTACCTGGGCAGGCAGTGCAAAACGGGACCATGCGGCCATGTTGTGTGCTACGCCCTGCATCTTGCGCGGGCGATGGAGCATGGTTTTCTTCGCGCCCCCGCGCCGCCCAATCGGAGAGAAACAGCTTTCTGGCTCAAGCCGTACAGCGCAGTTGTCTTCGCGCCCCTGCGGGTGACCCTGTATCCAGGACGGGAACCAGCTACGGACCATGGCCGTGGGCTCTCGAGACAATCTAATTGCGCTCGGCCGCCGCTTCCATAACAACGTCTCTAAGGCTCGGGGATGAATCTCCACAACTCCTGATCCTCTGAATTCTTCGGGTGCCCCCATCACAAAGATGAAGAACATGAGGAAAACATGGAATAACAAAACGAAAAGAATAATGCTGGGGTCGCGGAAACATCAAGAACAAACAACGAAATATCGAACGTGCGCTTGGAACCGTAAACTTCCGATCCGATCGGCTGCAAGCATGGGTTGCAGATCTGTTTGGCAACGCAGTCGGTGAGGTAGTCCTTCAAGCCGCGATGCTGCACCAATACGCCTCTATCGAGCGGATCGTGCAGCGTCGCGCTCGAATGGAAAAGCGGCCAAGACATGCGTCCCACGCTCGCGCACCACAACCTTCACAATTGAACGCTGCAGTGCGCTTGCGTGGGCCTGACCAGCACGCAACAGGGATTTGAAACATCTTCAGAGCTACTTGCAACACGCCATGGCACAATGCCGTCTTTCACGGCCCGTGGCAACCCGTGGCTGAGCTTGAACGGCCGTCTTGCCGTGGGGCTGCGACTAGTATCGTGCCGCAGGGGCTGCCCCAAGCGGACAACGAGCGCGTGCCCCTGGCATGGAAGAGTCCAACACTGATCACTTGAGAGGTGTACGTAAGAGACCAAGCTCCCCCCCAGAAGAACACCCTGTCTTCTGGCTCGGCTAAGCCGTACACCTGGACCGGCCCGCTGGTCGAGCCCGAACGGTCTAAACCTTGGCCCTCCTTGGGCGGTCGTCCTTGAACAGGGCATCGTCCTTCCGCAGGGTGATGCTCCTGTCCAGCCTGGACGCTGCGCGCCTCCCGCTGGCGGAGGCTGCTCGCCCTGGGCTGGGGCTGCCGCCTCGCCCCGAGGACTGCTTGGGCTGCTGGCGACCTGGCGATGCGGGGCGGCCCGGCGAAGCGGCGGCAGGCGGCCGCGACTCCGCCAAGGCGCTCGCGAGAGCGCCGGACCACCTGGCGAGGTCGTCCTGGTCGGGGCCGACGTGCACGCCGTGCGTCTTGCCCGCGCACTTGAGGAGGAAGCCTTGATCGACGAACCCTAGCGCCTGGCAGGTCGACGTGGTGATACGGATCGGTGGGCAAGCGCTGCGGAGTTGGCCGGCAATGGCAGCCTCCTTGCTGTCCCATGCGTCCAGGCGGTCGGCGAAGAGCATGGCGTACCGCCACTGCAACGTGCCCTGCACGCTGAATCCCAGCCGCCCCTGGCACCTGGGCAGCTCCTCAGTAGGGGAAGGAGAATGATCGCGAGTAGGAGTGGAACGGGTATCAGCGGGATATGGCCAGAAGTAAGTAGGAGGGGACACGAGTCGAATGAGCAGGAATATGAGCAAGACCAGGACTGACAAGACCATTTCGCCAGATCGAACGAGTCAGCGGGCCCAGCCCATTCGCACACTCCCTCCTGCAATTAAAAGTCAATGCCTGTGTAGCTGGAAACGAAAACTGCCGCGTGCTCCCATCTCGCGAACGGCAGGCGCTCGCGCAAGTGCGGCCCTGTTTCCAACGAGTTGGCGAAAGAAAACAAGCGCCGCGCTCATCGGAAACACAACTCTGGATAATCCTGGATCTGGGACGGAATCCACATTCGGCTCGCTGGTGCGCGTCTCAAATGCCAATGGGCTTGGCGATCGGAAAACATGCACAGTACCCAAGCAGGACCGCAGCTCTAAAGAAACAACTGCGCGGCGCTGGGGCGAGTGACATTCCGCTCCCTCTCTCTCTCTCTCTCGCACGCTGCGCCGACTCCGACGATAAGGCGAACAACAAAACGTGCTGCGCCAAAGTGGGTGGCCAACGTCAAAAGAATAATCAGTGCGGCGCTGGGGTGGGGACAAAACTTCGACCTTTCTTGCGCGATGTGCGCCACGTCCCATTCCCGACCATATCTTCCTAGCATCGACGCCAAAACTTCACGATTGAGTGGAAAGGAGCGGACTTTGAATGTGTTCTTGATGGAATAGAGCGGAAGGGCCCGCTTATGGTCCATTTGGGGGGGGGGGGGGCAGGCCAGGGCGTGGGAGTATATACACATACGGAATATGAATGGGCGTACGAATAAGAGGGCGATCCCTTTTTTCAGAAAGAACTGGGAGTATGAGTACGGGGGTATGTCGCAATACGAGTAGGGCTGAATGAACATAGACAACTCAAGGGGGCCAATGAGCCTCGCCCACTAATTACAACCCTCCCCCGGAAACAGTGGGACCAGCTTCGTAGCAACCCGACAGAAGTATGTGCACGGCGTCAGGCCAGTTTGATGCGTGGACTCCCACGCGAAGGACCACGACGTGGCACGTGCTCGCACGATCGGGAAAGCCTGCATGGTTGCTGCACCCCCATCCTGGAACCTGTTCTGCGCGTGTGAAGGTTCGGGGCGCCCCATACTTGCACATGGGCAAGCCAATGCCAGCTTGCCGCCTGGCCAGCCTCCCATGGACTTGGCGCAGGAGAGGTTTGCCGCGTTCGCGCGGGAACGCAGCTTCCAAGAAGCATGCCCAAACAATCCAGCGAGAACATCGTTTCGCTTTCTCGTGTGCGATGTGTGGCGCGTCCCGCTCCTGCCACACATTTTTCTAGCTGAATTGCAGAAGACCCGCGCTGAAAGAGAAAACGCAATATCTGAACTCCCACACTCGGCCTACTGACGTGGGGTCGAACTTCTTGTCGCAAGCCTTCCGCACATCACATGTTCCTGTCTCCCCCGCCTTCTCTTCGAGGTACCCGGCGGTATCCCGACAAAAAACCCGGAGGGAGGCGCATGGAGGTCGCCAGAGGCCTCTGGAGGTTCAGGAGGCCCAAACATGGCTGACAACTACCGAAACATCTACCCTGGATCCTCGGATGCCGTCTCCTTGCCATCAAGTGCTATCTCCGTCATTATCATCACCACCACCATCACCATCATCATCACCAGCATCATCGCCATCACTAGCATCATCATCACCAGCATCATCATCAGCATCATCAGCATCATCATCATCATCATCATCATCATCACCAGCTGCATCATAACAAACAACTTTCCTCACAGTCGTCTTCGTCATCATCTTCTTCACCATCAGCATCATTACGATCATCACCATCATCAGCATCAGCATTATCAGCATCATCATCGTACCTGTGCCCAGAAGGGCCCCCCAACTATGGGCCCAATGGTCGCGGACGCGGACATACAATGATCAGACACTTCTGGCGCACCACTCGGAAGTTTCGTGCTCCACAAGGACCCCCAACTACTGCCCCAATAGACACGGGCGCTTTCGAGAACCTGACTGTTCTGGCGCACCCATCATACTAGGGAGCCCCAACTACGCGCATGGGGACTGGGCCTCTCTGGTGCGACCTCATCCGTGAACCATGAGGAGCCCAGTAAAGGACCCAACACGCACGGACGCTTTGAAGGACCGAGTCTTTCTGGCGCACCAATCACGTTTCGCGGCCCCCAGGAGGAGCGCCCATCCGCGAGAGGCCCCCAAGACTGCATATACTGTTTTCAAACATACGCCCACGGAGAATCCTTACTGCGGCTCTTACGCCCGCTCAATCATGATATCGGGTGCCTTGCCCGCTGGAACGTTGATGCGTGGTAGAGTGGTAGGTGCTGTCTACACGGGTCTCTGCAACCTTCGATGGCGCCCACCCCCCCTCCCTGTAGCTCCAGTTACATGCATCGCGCTCCCCACCCCCCCCGCCCCGCTCCTGCCGAGGACCCCTGGGCGGCCCGACGGCTCCCTTGCACCCTCGACGGCATCCACGATGCCCAAGATGGCTCCCAAGACGGCCCAGGCAAGCCACCAAGGCCGCCAAGATGGCCCAATA